>CM053508.1:118138362-118219122 GCA_028627145.1 Eidolon dupreanum | reverse complement strand
TTGTTGGAGAATCTTCTGATACTAAAGGTAGAGGAAGGGAAGAGGAAAGGCCATCAGGATGGTCTGGCCTCTGGGCGTGATATCTGTTTAAAATACCCATCAAAAACCAAACAAACAACAAAAAAACACCCATCAGACCTTTTGAGGTTACCACTTGTTAGTATATTCTTTATACAGAATTATTTCAAAAGCATCTCCGCAGCCTTGAATTACATTAGAAAGGGCTCAGCTCTCTAGATTGCCCTGGCTTTGGGGTTGGGGAGCACACCATGCTTTAAAAAGGTGAGGGAGGAAAACCTCTGTCACCGGGTTTTCAAAGAGTTTTCCTCTTTCTCTCTGAAATTTGTTAACAGTCCCCTTGAACATGTCTCTGTGGTGTTAAGGAGATGAAGGAAGAGGCCTGTTTGGTGAGGGGTGGGGTCAGAGGCAGGGCTTTCCTAAATCCGATAAGCTCAGAGGCCACACTAATGTGGGGAGGATGCTCAGGGGTGCGGAAATACCAGAGAAACTTGAAGCAGCTCCTCCAGGAGCAGCTCTCTACTGAGAGCTGAGAGCGAGCGAGTGAGAGAGAGAGAGAGAGAGAGAATGTCTCCCTCACCCCCTGCTTTACAGATGAGGAGACTGAGGCCGTCCAATTTTAAATGACTTTCCAGAAATGCACAGCTGGTCAAGTGGAACCAGGTAAGATTATGAAACACTTTAAAATTGCAGAAAAGATTGCCAGGTGTCCTTCTAATTGAATATTAAGTGTTACTTGGCACATGGTTTATCTGCTTCTGTAGGGGTTTGTGTCTCTCATGGTCTCTGAGCTATTGTTTTGTAAGTAGAAAACTAATGCAAGCTATCCTTGTCCATTGAGATGCAAATGAATTTTATCAGGTGAGGTCAGTTGATATCCTGTGAGTGTGGGGGTGGGCTAAAAGCTATACTTGTGGCTGCCCTTGAGATTTGCCTTTATTTGGTTCCCTCATTAATTAAGGAGCCAAATAAAATCTTTAACATGTGTTCATGAGTTAAATAGAATCTTTGACATCCATCACTCCATCTACTTAGCCTTCCTCTCATCTATCCACCTCCCTATCTTCCCCACATCCACTTATTTTTCTTCCTTTTCTCATATCCATTCATTTTTCCATTATCCATAAAACTCCCATTTACTCACCCACCTTCCTATCTGTCTGCCCCATCTGCATCCATCCCTCATGCCTTTCATACGTAATCATTGATGCCTACTGCTGGCCCAGCACTCTGCTGTGTATTGGTGAAAAAAATGATGTAAAAAACCCCAGGTCTGTGTTCTTAAAGAGCCTACAGTCTGTTAGGAGAGGCAGCTGTATAAACCAGTGGTCACAGAACAATATATTTTCTGTGGCAGACATGCTCAAAGAAAGGACACTTAACCCAATCTGAGGAGGTTAGAAAAGGCTGCTTTGAAATTTATGCTCCTTGAGTTGAACTTAAAGTTCAGTTATGATTTCACCAGCTGGACAGGGTTGGGTGATGTTGCAGGAGAGAGGATAACTTGTATGTACAATGCTGGTGGTGTTGTGAGACTAAGGTGATTCCAGGGATACAGGTAATTTGGAATATTGGGAGTAAAATTGAGTGTGAATGGTGTGTTATCAGAGAAGACTAGAATGGCAGGTTTGGAGTGTTTTTCAACACTAACAACCAATTCTCCAACTCTCTGGACACTAAGTGGGTGTCCAACAACTCAATTCAATTCTGACATTAACTATGCAGAGTTAGCACACACCCCACAGCTTAAGGGCTCAGTACCACAAGAATACCCCCACTTTAGATGCCAGTTGCAAAGCTACCCTTCTGGCTACAAAGAGAGAGTTCCCACCATTCCCTCGCTGGGTTCAATAATTTGCTAGGCTGGCTCACAGAACTCATAGAAACACCTATGTTTATCAGTTTATTACAAAGGCTATAACTCAGGAACAGCCAGATAAGGGAGTTACATGGGGCAAAGTATGGGGATGTGGAGCTTCCACGACCCTCTGGGCTTGCCACCCTCCCTGCAGCTTTATGATCTCCAGCCCCCACCCCTCAATGGGGCTGGAGATTAAGCTGTATGAGATCAGTGGACGGGGCCTTAAGATCCAACCCTGTGATCACTTGGACTTTTGGCTATTGTAGCCATCCAGAGGCTGCATAGAGGCCCACTCTAAGTCATCACATTAACATAAGCTCAGGTATGATCAAAAGTGCTTGGTATGAATAACAAAAGACATTCTTGTCACATAAGAAATTTCTAGAGCCTTAGGAGCTCTGTACCAAACCCAAATATTATAACAAAAGATGCTCCATCACCCTTCACACTCAGGAAATTATGTGGGCTTTAGTTCTCTGTGCCAGGAACCTGGGACAAAGACCAAATAGATTTCTCATTATACCATAACAGGTTATAAGTGTCTTGGATGACTGGCTAAGGCATTGAATAACAGGATGAGAGCCTTGGGGGCTATGTAAGGGCTTTAAGGTGGGGGTAATGTGGTCAGGTATGTGTTTTGGAAAGATCTCTCTGGCCTTGTGGAATGGGGATGATGTGTGTGTAGAGGGGATCAAATGATTTAGTCTCTCAAATGAGGACATCACCAGTGATGTGCTTTTCATCCAGTCCCTGGGATTGGCCTAGGCCCCCACATTTGTCCTGGACACAAACCCAGTTCTCATTCCACTTACCCTGCCAAGGCTGAAGTCAAAGCTGCCAGACCAAGGGTTGTGGCATGAGGAAGACTTAGGGATTCTCCATTTTCAAGGGTGGCATCGCAGCACCCTTTACCAAGGTCTTCAATCTCATGGTAGTCCCTCTCCAGTTTTAAGGCGGACGTGGACTTTGTCAGTTGCTCACTGGCTTGTCTGTCAAGGTCACTAGGAGGTATCTTGGTTCCATGCCTCACTTTTCTGCCTCTCCAATTTACATCCACAAAACCCATTAACTTCCCATCTGTCACGCCATGATGTTTGCTCTGGCTCCGTGAAATCTCCATCCTAGTGGTTTGCCAGTGACACCTGATAGTGTTCAACCCAGGTGGAGCTGCTACAGTGAGTTAGACATGGCCCCAGCCCTCAAAAAGCTTGCAGCAGAGGTGAAAGATTGATCTGGGGGATCCCACTAATCTGGAACCAGAAACACCAGGTTGTGGAAGTGGAAATAGCTCAGGCTGCAGAGTTGGTGGACTTGGGTTTGAGTCTTTGTGCTGCCGCTTACTGGATTGTCTGTCACCTTAGGGAAGTCACTTCATCTGGATTTTAGTTTCTTCAAGGGGAAAAATAATATTTACCTATCTTTAGATTTTTTTTTTTTTTTTTGGTAACAGCTAATGTAACTAGTGGGAACCAACTTGAACTATTTTAAGCAAAAAAGAATTGTTTACTAGAACCTGAGTCTGGGCTTTTTGAGTCCTGAAGTAGGGAACAGGGAAGCAAGTGGGAACCCAGGGAGGACTCTGCCTTTTGTGTCTGTTTCTCTCTGCTGTCTTTTAATTTTTCTCATGCTGCAGACCTTCTTTTTCCGTTATTCCATAAAAAAATCTTGCAGCTTGGAAGTGAGTTCACAACACCTTAGTTCTAGCCACAAGCAGACCTAACTGGCCATCTTTCAATCCACAAATCCAAATTCCCAAGAAAGAATCCAATTGGCTGAGCTGCATTAGATGTTCATGTCTGGGCCAGTCAACTGTGGCCAAAGGAGTAGGGTCATATAGCACAAACATGGCAGCTAGAGGACATAGGTATAAGCAGGGGGTAGTTTTCAGATAAAGTGGGGACTTGTGAGCTGGGCAAAACCTTGCCCCAAAGGTGTTTTCTATGCTATGTCAGGTTTGTTGAGAAGATGCTGAATGTAATGAATGTAAGTATTTGGCACAGTTTCTTAGGTATATACTGTGGGCTCTATTAATGGTAGCTGCTATTATTCATTCATTGCCTTGTTTAATAGGCACGTAATGAGTGTCTGGTTTGTACTAGATCTTACACTATGTGCTGAGCACAAAGCTTGAAAAATGAGAGTAATAGAATTAACACTATTTTGCAAGGATGTTGTTTGGATTGAAAGAAAGAATACATGCAAAGTGTTTAGTACAGTTCCTGACACACAGCACAGTCTCAGTAAATGTTGCCTACAAATATTGAATATCTAATTGCAAAAGAGCAAGAAAAAAATCCTTATGGCTTTTTTATATGTTTTTTGGTCTCCTGAGACATCTTTAGTTACAAAAGTAGATTTCAGCAATCAAAATAATGTCAGCTGCCAGACAGACAGTTTCAGATGCTGCATTTGAGTCTAATTTAAAAGTTTAAAAAAATAATATTGGCATCATCTGAACTCAAGGACTTAAGTGGATTGTCAACAGTTAACTCAGTTAAAAATACCCAAGTGCAACCTGTGTTTGTCTTTTATCTTCCTGACCAAGAATGGATGGCCCTGCCCATCTACAAGAGAATAAATTGTGATATAGTCACATGACAGAATACAGCCATGAGGCTGAACATACTACAGCTACGAGCAGTGTATGGGTGACTCACAAACCCAAGGTTGAGCAAAAGAAGCCAGACATTGAATGATTTTATTTATATAAAGTTCTAAAATAGGAAAAGCACATTTAGGGTGTTAGAGTCCAGGCTGTACTTGCTTTTGGTGAGGTATAGGCTGGGAGGGGGCTTCAGACATGCTTGCTGTGCTGTTTCTTAATCTGGGTGCTGGGCACACAGGTGTGTTTTGTTTGTGAAATTCACTGAACAGTATACTTTAGTACGTTTTAATGTACGTATGCTAGACTTCGGTAAAAAAATTTTTTAAAGAATATACTTGAAAATAATAATAAAAATAAAATGCTAAAAAAAAAAAAAAAGAAAAAGACTACCCTATCTTTGTACACTTGCCCAGCTGAGGCAGGAGAGACAGGCTCCCAGCTTGATGATAGAGGAGGAGGAGGAATTAGGATTCCAGGCAGAAGGAGCAAAAGGTAAAGGAACTAATATTTATTATTTATTCGGTGGGAGAACTAACTTTCTAGGCTCAGTAACAAAAATAGTTTCACTTCTTCTTAATGACAATTTTTTTTTGTTTATTTAAAAATATCTCTTGAATATTGTATCTTTCAACAGATGGTGCTTTCTTCCCTCTACGGTAGCTGCTACTTAAAGCCAGTTTTGGGAGTCCACCTCTGGCAAGCGCAGGAATTGTGTCTTTCAGTGTCATTCTGAGTTTTTTCTTTTCTCTCCTATTCTTATTTTGTTGGGTCCCTATTCACCCACTTATTTAAAAACATTGAGATGTGTGTATGTTTCCTTTGCCCTAATTACTCACTTGTTAGAGAAAACACTACAGTATGTGTGTGTTTGTAAGTGGCTTTGATTCTTTTTGGAAGACGATGGCATATGAATAAACCGAGTGGTGCAGAAACATTTATAGAAAACCTATGTGTGTGTCAGCCAAAATTTCTACCATTCATTTCACATAGTTACATTTCAGATAGGCTGTGGTTCAGGAGGGGCTAGCCTTGTCCATAGTAGGTGCCTAATGCTCTTGTGAGGAAATTGGCCAGTGTGGGATGGGAAGGGGGAACAGGGGACCACATGGGGTCTCTGCTTTCTTGAAGTTCTGGCAGGCACATAGAAGTTCACTCTGGACTGGGTCAGGAGCTCTGAGTTTGGAGCCAGAAAAGCTGGGTTCATTTCCATGCTCTGCCATTTACCTGCTTGTGTCCTGGGCCAAATCACTTGTCCTTTCAGAACCTTGGTCCAGCAGGAGGGGTCTCACGCAGGCACCACCTGGGGCCTGACTGTCCTGTCCAGCATCTTTACCCTGTGGCCCCCTCTACCAGAGCAGCTAGCACAGTGTGAAGACTCAGCTTGGCTTCCTTTCTGTCCTGGCCCTCTCCACCAGAGTTACTGGTGACTCTTGGGAACTCAGTAATGCCTCCATATCACCCCTACACACCCATGAGAGTCAGAACAGGGAATCCCAGAATCCTACTCAATGGCTGGGGGGCCTTTGCTGCTCCTTGCATCTGCTCCTCTCAGACAGGCACAGCAGCTCCGGAAGCTGTGTGGGACGGCGGGGAAACCGGATAGGCAGAGGGAGGTGGTGGTGGGGGCCCTCTTTTTCCTCTCTTAGGAGCAGTCTGCTATTTGTTTGAGCTGACCAGGGAGGACTTGAAATGCTTCTGGGAGAACTTGTCCCTGAGAAGGACATTAATCACATCACCTGAACGCAGCACAACATGGGAACAATTTATACCCCTGGTCCGGAGCCTCTGTGTCTGTGCACTTGGGGAACAGCAGGGCAGCCTGGTGGGCTGGGGGGCCTTGGGAATTTGCCTGTGAGGGGAAGAAGCTGTTTCTCAGCATCTCTCATTGGACTATTGCCTTGTTCGTTTTCACCAACAGCACGCTAAAGCAGGGCACATACTGGCCTCAGCAGAGCTTCTTCTTGACTCACTCTTGGAGAAGGGACACCCGTCCACACTGTCGTCCACTCTGTCATCGCAGAGCTTCCTTAAATCAAGCCACA
This sequence comes from Eidolon dupreanum, assembly GCA_028627145.1. Classification (NCBI taxonomy): domain Eukaryota; kingdom Metazoa; phylum Chordata; class Mammalia; order Chiroptera; family Pteropodidae; genus Eidolon; species Eidolon dupreanum. The sequence goes on along the minus strand of CM053508.1, from coordinate 118,212,596 downwards.
CCCTTGCCTAAGCGTTGCTACAGGGTCAGTTCAAGTCCACACCAGAAAGGACAGTCAAGTTCCTCTCTGTCTGGTCCCCCTGCCCACCTCTCTACTTTCTATTCCAACCACTCTCCACCTCACCCCCTGGGCCCTCGTCACCTCTTAACATCCTCAAAACCCATTCTTTGGGGGCTTTTCTTCGGGGGCTTTGTTGACTTTGTCTTCCTTCAGTTTCGCTTAATAGCTCCTTCATCTGGGGGCCCATCATGCACTTCACATTTCAAGATGATAGGAATTGCATAAGATTTTCTTGTGCGTTTGTATATACTTGCCTCCCTGTTTGTGAGGTCAGGGGCTCAGTCTTGTTTAATGCTGTGTCGCCGGCTCAGGGTCTGCTCAGGGCTCCATATATACTCGCTGCACAGGTGGAGTTGGGTCACAGAGATGCCAGCGACTTGCTGGAACAGGGAGCTGCCTCCAGAGGTTCCTCAGGTGCACAGGTGGATCTGCCCTTGCACTAAATGGCCCCAAACTGCATTGTCGTGGTTCTTTCTCTCTCCCTGCCACTTCCCAGCATGTCACTTCTAGCTCTCCTCCTCCTTCCATTTCATACTTCTGAGCTTCACAGAAGAACTGTAGGTTTCTTCAGAGAACAATATCCATGATTGCTAAATAAATAAGCTATATTCACAGACAATTCAGCAAAACCAGGTTTGGTGAGAATGACTGCATTCTTACTAGGACGTTGCTGGCTGCGTAGAAGTCCTTTAGAAGACAAAACAAAACACCCTTTTTATTTTAAGATAATTTTAGACTTAGAGAAAAATTGCAAAAATAGAGTTCATGTATATTCTTCACCCAGCTTCCCCTAATGATAACAACTTACATAACCATAGTACAATGACCAAAACCAAGAAATTAACATTGGTACAATACTGTTATTGTACCTTATATAAATTTCACTAGTTTTTAATCTAATGTTCCTTTTCTGTTTCAGGATCTGCTTCAGGATCTCCACATCATTGTATCTCCTGAGATTCTTCCAGTCTGTAAGTTTCTCCTTCTTTCCTTGCTCTTGTGACCTGACATCTCCGATGAGTACTGATCAATTACATAGAAGCTTTTTTATTTGCTTCCGGTTTCTGGTTGGTTTCCAGATGATTAAAGTTCCTGGAGGTCTGCCTTTGGGGTGAGTTCTGGATAAGTGCTTCTTTTCCTTTTCCCCTCTCATTTTGTTTGCTACCCTTGGGATTCTCTGGAGCAAGAGTCAGAGGAGGAAGGCATGTGGAGGTGATTAGTGCTTCTTGACCTTGGGTGTTCACTGTCATAGTCATAGTCCCCAATCACATCTGCAGTCAATTATGCAATTAGCCATGCACATTGACCTCAGGATGGATGCAGATTCCTTCTGGCTCCTCCTCCTCTTCTGCATATCACCATTCCTCCCATCTGCCAGTTGTCCTTTGTTGGTAACAGATCAGAGGAGACTCCAGGGCTGGCAGAACTGGTGCACACATTTCCCTGGAGTCATGCACTCTGGGACACCTCTGCCAAGTCTGTTGGGGAAAGTGGATGGTGGATTTGAGAGGTGGGGCCATGCACCGAGTGTTACAGCTCCATGTGCTCACCAGTGATGGGGTCATGTGGCCCATGAGGTTAGGGACAGGAGCTGAGTCCTGGTAGAGGAGTAAACTGTGGTAACAAAGTGTCAGTCAGCTCAGCCCCTGTCACATTCAGAGAGTCATCCTCCAATAATAAGGCTGGGCTTTCCAAGGATGATGGAAGAACATGCTACAACCTATTCACATTAATTCATTCACTAAAATATTCATCCATTTGTTTGTGCGGAGTAAGCTCTTGTTGGTTATTATTATTATTTTTGTTGTTGCTGTCATTGTTATCAAGTACTAGGTATGAAGACATAGGGATGAATCAGAATGAATGCTGAGAGAGAGACCATAGAAGACCTAAGCACCATGTGACAAGGACTCTGTAGAGGGACATATTAAGTTTGTGGGAACAATGGAGGAGTGCCTTGATTGTGACAGGGACGTGCAGTGGATGGGGTGGGTAATGCTAAAGGATTTAGGATAGTTAGACTGGTAAACAGGGAAGGGCCTGATGCTGCTGCGGGCGAAACAGCCTGTGCAAAGGCCTGGAGTGCAGAAAGCTGCTGGAAGGAATGGAAAACCCCCCACACCTTTGGTCCGACATTCATTCATGCACCTATTTTCTCTGGGCCAGGCTCTGTGCTTGGCACAGGATCTCCAAGGGGAGGGCAGACCTGATCCTGCCACAGGATCTCATAGTCAAGGCAGGGAGACAGACAATTATCATGATGCCTTAGGGAGGAGAGAGGGAAGGGCAGGGAAGGCTTCTTGGAGGAGGATGTCTAAGGTTTGACTTGAGGAGCTGGGCAAGTGAAGAAGCAAATATGGTCTCTCTTTAGAGAGAGAGTAGCATGTGCAAAGGCCCTGTGGTCGTGTGTTCATTCATGAGCTCATTATATTTATTCATTCAACAGATATTTATTGAATGCCAACCATATGTCTGTATCCACAGAGGTTACAAAGTGAACAATAATGGAGTTTACATAGAGTGTTTAAGTCATCTTAGGCTAAATTATGCTTTGGTGACAAACAACCCCAAATCTCAGTGGCTTACCACAGCGGTTTACTTTTCCCTCAGGCCATGTGTTCATTGCTGGTGGCAGAGAGAAGAGAGACATTGGAACCATGAGGTGGCTCTTAAAGTTTCTGCTCTGAGGTGCAAGTGTCTCTTTCACTCACATTTTATTTGACAAAGCGAGTTACCTGGCCAACCTTGACATCAATGGGTTAGGGATGTGGAATCTTCCCAGGCAGTATATATTTTGACTAATAAGACCATCCACCATATATCTGAAGAAAGGCTAACAGTTTAATATGATGTTGTGCATAGCATGCGAGCACATATGACAATAAAGAGATGAAAATGTTAAGGAGAAGCCAGATCATGCAAGGCCTTGGGTACTGGGCTGAAGAGTTTGGGCTCTGTTGTCTGGCAATAGAGAGCCATGGAAGTTTTGAAAAATTCTGTCGAGGAGTTTTAAGCAAGGGAGTGCAATATCTTCACACTTTAGAAAAATCATTTCAGTGCTAGCAGGAGAATGGCTGGTGAAAATTGAGGCTAGAGATAGGAAGAGCAATTGGGAAATTTTGGGAATACCATAGTAGAGAGAATGGAAATGTCCGCAGCTAAGGCTGGGAGAGAAAGAGAGAAGGAGAAGGCTTCAAGAGATGTCAGGAATAGAATCAAGGGAATTTGGTACATAGTTCCACAGGTATTGTAGAAAGAAAGATGAACGAGTAAATAAGTGCATACACTTGGACCTTGTGCACCAGATAAGTGACCAATAAATTGATCATATAAAGAGAGACAGACTCTGATCAAATATCTCTCTAGTTAAAAATTCATTGATTTAAATTCTTTTTACTTTAACTTTATATAACCGTTCACTTTTTTCGGAGTAAAGTTCTGATTTTGACAAATGCATGGACTTGTGTAACCACTCCGACAAATAAGATCTGAAGCAGTTGCATCACCCTAAAAGCCTCCTTCATCAGCTTCTCTTTGTTAGTCAAATCTTCCCTCCACCTCAAATCGTAAAATCCCTAATCTGTTCTAAATGGGATTATATTTCAGAATGTTTTATCAATGGGATCATAACAATATGTAGTCTTTTGCATCTACCTTCTTTCATTTAGCATAATGTATTTAGGATTCACCCAAGTTGTTGCATGTATCAATGTTTCTTTCCTTTTATTACTCAGGAGTATTTCATTGTATGGCTGTACCACCGTTGGTTAAAAAAAAAAAAAAAAAAAAAAATCCCCAGGTCACTTTTCACTCTTTCCTATGCTCTGCAAAGTGTTGGCTGCTTTATGTGGTGTCCCAGGTGGGGCTTTTCAGTCTCCTGCTGAGTGCCTTATGCTTGTAGGTCTCCTCTGCTTAGCCAGGAAAAGCCTTCTCTGGTTCCCTGAGCTCAAAGGTAGAGTTTCTTCCTTTGATGTGAAAACTCACTTCCTGTTCAGAGTCCCTTTTGAAAACAACCCCCTTGCACGGCTTCCTGTGTGACATCATTAAACATCCCTCCAGCAACCATTACTCGGGAACACCAAAGGTTAACTGCACTTTCTACACATTGTAAAGTCCTGTGAAGTCCTGAGTGTTGGTGCACACTCAGTTTTCTCAGACATCCCCATATAGCCTCTGGATGATGGGCTGTGGAAAATTGGTCTCAGTTATTTATCTTATATCTTTGAGAAAGAGTAATGTAGGCTATGTCTGTGCATTGTAGAATCCTATGGGGTCACCTGCTGGAAATCAGGTTTAACCCATTCGTGGACTGATCCAGAAAGTTGCTGGAAATTTCAGGTTAAAGAACTCCAAAGACTAAGAGGTACAGGCCCAACATGAGCAAGTTCAAAGAAGTACTTTTAGAAGCTAAAAAGAAATCTCAGTAAATTAACCCTCTAACGACAGTTTTAGTGGGTTCAAAAGTAATGATTTTAAAAGCTATTTAGTTAATTTTTAAAAAAGCATCTGTTGCATTAATAAACAGTAAACTAAAAACATTTTAAACAAAAACTTTCTATGTTTAGAAAAATGATATTTGGGGGCAAACTTTGTTTATTGAATTCATTGTTTTTCAATAAGGAGAAAGTGTTTACAAATTAACATTAAAATAATATCTTTTCTGACTATAAACAATGCATGCTGATTATAGAAAATTTGGAAAATAGAATTAAGAGGAAAAGAAAATTCTTCATAATTCTGAAACCTAGAGATGAATACTAGTAAAAAAATTGGGATCTGACTATATAATTCATTGGGTTCTGCCTTTTTACTTGACCTTGAATTCAGCTCAAGATCACTATATCAGAACATGACTTTTAATGGCAGCCCAGTATTATTTTATGGACCTTCCAAAAGATTCTTATTGTTGGATATTTCTATTTTTTCCCATTTTTTTCCTTGTACATAACCTGAAATTAACATGGTGACAGATATACCCTGTGCATGTCTTCTATGGATTGTGGGTGGTCTGGAGTTTTGATTTTGGTGACTCAACCTATTACCTCTAGGACAGTAGGATTTATTATAAGGATCTTTATGGAACTAGGCACTTAGAGATGGCTACTGTTTCTGGCCAGGTCAGTGCTCCAGGATTGGCTTGGTGAAAGCAGGGTTGGGGAGACCAGGATGGCTGGATGTGGACACTGAGGCAGGGGCCCTTGGTGCCAGGAGGGATTATAAGGTATATTGTGACCCTCATAAGCCCAAGGATTACACAGCCAGGGCCAGCCAGCTGCTTCCCGTGATTGAGATTCTCGTGATTGAGATTCTAGGCAGCAACAGGGCTACGAGAGGTGGCAGGTACACCATTCCCTTAGGGAGGCGGGGAACTAGGTCCCTGACTCTCTCTTCCCCATCAGAGCCTGGCATAAGGGGAGGCGTGGAGTGGGAAGGTAGGTGGTTATGGGTCGGGCCTAGGAGGCGCCTCTCTGATCTAGGTTCTCTGTGAAGGTCCAGGACCCTTAGAGCCTGTCGTGTGCGTTGCACTGGAAATGCCGGTGAGGGCTGAACATTTATTGATGACGTGCGCCCCCTCGTGGTCATTTGTCCCATAACCAACACTGCGGGCCTGGATGGCGTTTCCTAGTCCAGCCTCTAGTCTCCACCCACGTCTGGAGAAGTCTCCTGCAGATTCACGTTTTCATGGAGTCGGGTTCTAGCCCTAACTCGGTCTTTACCTTGCTGCGTGGCTCTGGCCGCATCGCACCCTTTTCTGAGATGAAGGTCATGCCATGCTGGCCTCATAGGTTGAACCTGGGGGAAGGGAAGGGCCCTGAGCCCCTGCTGCCCCTGTCACTTTGGCCATGTGGGGGGTTGGCTGGAACAGGTATGTGCAGTGTGGTAAGCAGATTCCAGGGAGCTCTGGGTTTGTGCCCTACGGTAGTGTCCACTAAAGGCTCCAAAGTTAAAGACAAACCCCCTACCTTCAGGAGGATCCCTCCTCTCACCTCAGAGTAAATAGGAGCCAAAGAGAGGAGGTGGCCAGGGTGACCAAGAGCTCAGAGCCAGGCCCCACTGGAGGGTTGGAGGACTAGGAACTGCCTGACCTGAAGGTGACTTGAGGCCTAGGAGGCTTCTTGGAGGAGGAGGAGGTAGAGGACAGATCTCATGGGTTCCAAGGGTTGGACAACTGTGAGTTCATGGAGCAGGCACTTCAGACAAGTAGGCAAACTGAGCTCAAAAACCAGCATGAAGGAGTGACATCAGCAGGAATGGCAGAATAAGGAAATCCTTTCTTCCGTAAAAGCAATGAGAACAGTGGAAAAATCGTCAAAATTCACTTTTTCAGAACTCTGGAAATTAACCAAAGGCTTACAACAATTTGGGGAGTGTTTACTCAAGAAAATGGCTAAATCTTGGTAAGAACAGTGAACTCCGAGGTGTTTTAACTTACCCTGATCCTACTCTCCTCTTTCCAGCCCTGTGGTAGCCTCGAAACTCAATAGCTCCACAATCACAGTAAAAATGAGCATCCTAGCAGCCCCTGGAAGGGGCAAACCGGGGTTGGAGCTCCTCCAAAACCCAGTTCCTAGATAACTGTCATCATTTTCCCTAGAAGACCTCACTTGAGAGGCTGTGTTTATTTAACCTGACTTGAAACTTGCTCAATGCAAACAGCCTTTTTTTTTTTTCCTGAGGGCATTTGTTGAAAAAACCGTCAGTGGCAATTGTTTACATGGAAGCTGCATGAGGCAGTGATAACAGCTGGGGCAAACAAGAAGCTGATCAAAAATCTTAAAAGGAAAAGTTGGTGAATGAGCTGTCCACAGAGGGCTCTGAAAAACTTTGGCATATTCTTGAGAATCTAAAAGGCCACTCACATGTGTAAGGCTGTGTTTGTGCTCAGGAAACGTCGGAGAAGGCCCTAAGCTCTCAGCTCTGGCTGACCTCAAGGCTCTGTGCAATCAGAAAGTGAAGGCTGAGGCGGAGCTGCAAACTGCTGGGCTGAGCCTTGAAGGAGTCCCCTACATATACACAGAGCCCCTCAGCAAATGTATTTAAGAGACTCTTTGCCCATCATTAGCAGACCAGTACCAAGCGGGGACTTCAGTGGCCATGCACAACAAAATGTGTAAACTTTAGGATATTAGTTTAAGAAAGCAACTAAATAAACTGCAGCAGCAACCAAACACCAGTAACAACAACAATCCCTGGGGGACAAGGATCTGGTATCCACAGCTGACATGTTATATTATTTAAAATATGCAATTTTCTACAAAAATGATGAGACATGCAAATATGGTCCATTCACAGGAAAAAAGGCAATCAATAGAGACTATCCCTGAAGAAACCCAGATGTTGGACTCATTAGACAAAGACTTTAAACTATGTTCAAAGAACTAAAAAAAAAAACAAACCCCATGTCTAAAAACTAAAGAAAAGTATGAGAATGATGTCTCACTAGAGAATATCAATAAAGAGGCATAAATTACTAAAAGAAGAACCAAATAGAAATTTTGAAGTTGAAAATACAATAAAAATGAAATAAAAAAATTCACTAGAAGAGCTTAAGGTGAGATGTCAGTTAGCTGAAGAAAGGATCAGCAAGCTTGTTAATAGGTCAATTGAGATTATCTAGCCTGAGGAACAGAAAGAAATAAATGAAAATGAATAGAGCCTTAGATCCTGTTGGACATCAGAAAGCATTCTAATATATGCATAATCTGAGTCCCAGAGGAGGAGAACGAGGCAAAAAGACCATTTGAAGAGACAATGGCCCCAAACTTCCCAAGTTTGATAAAAATATTCATCTATACATCCAAGAAGTTCAATGAACTCCAAGTAAAATAAGAGTTTACCTTTGAATTGATCCTAGACACATCATAATGAAACTATTGAAAAATCAAAGACAGGCAGAATATTGAAAGCAGCAAGAGATATACAACTTATTGCATACAAACTTTCCTCAGTAAGATTAACAGTCATTTCTTGTCAGAAGCCAAGGAGGCCAGAAGACCATGGGTTGACATTCAAAGTGCTGAAAGAAAAGTCTATAAACCAAGAAGTCTATATCTGGCAAAACTTTCCTTCAGAAATAAAGGAGAAATCAAGACATTCCCAGATAAACAAAATTGAGAGAATTTCCACTGGCAGACCTTCCCTACAAAAAATATTAAAGGAAGTCTGTCCTTAAGGCTGAAATAAAAAACACAAGACAGTAACTTGAATCCACAGGAATAAAGCCCATCAGTAAAGGTAACTGTATAGGTAGATATAAAAGACTGTTTGATATTTTCTTGTTTGTGACTCTTTTCTCTCCTATGGGAAAGGATTTAGAAGAACTGCACAAAGCAATATTTATAAATCTCTGTTGGTGAGCTTACAATGTACAAAAATTAATATGTATGACAATGATAGTATAAAGGAGGGTGGAGCAAGATTTTGCACACTATTTAAATTAAGTTGGTACAAATTCTAACTAAATCTATGTTAAGATTTTAAATATAATTCTCAAGGGAACCACTAAGAAAATAACTTAAAAAAGAGAGTAAAAGATTTGACAAGATAATCAAAATGGTATGCTACAAGATAATCTATTTAACATAAAAGAAGGCAGTATTGGGGTAATAGAGGAACAAAAAACATAACACATAGAAAATAAATAGGAAATGGCAGATGTAAATTCTACCTTATAGGTAATTACATTAAATGTGAAAAGATTAAACACTCCAATCGAAAAGCAGGGACTAGCAAGATGAATGAACTGCTAGGATCCAACTATATTTTGTCCACAGAGATACGTTTTATATTAAAAGACACAAATAGATTGAAAGCAAAAGGATGGAAAAGATGTACTATGTAAACAGTAACCAAAGAGAGCTGGAGTGACTATTCTAATATTAGATAAAATAGACTTTAAGATAAAAATTGTTACTAGATCTGAAGAGGTACATTTTATAATGGTAAAAGGGTCAATCTTTGAAGAAGATACAGCCATTAAAAATCTATATGCCTCTACAACAGAGACCAAAAATACACGAAGCAAAAACTGACAGAATTGAGGGGAAAAATAGACAATTCAAGAATAATAGTGGGAGATTTCAGCACCCCACTTTCAATAATGGAAAGACTAACTAGACAGAAGATCAACAAGGAGATAAACCTGAACACTATAAACCAACAAGCCCTAACAGACCTCTATAGAACACTTCACCCGCCAGCAGCAGCATACGCATTCTTCTTACGTGCACATGGAATGTTCTCCAGGATAAAACATATCCTAGGCCATAAAACAAGTCTCAATTAATTTACAGTGATTGAAGTTATTAAAAATTCTGTTCTCTGACCATCGTGGAATGAAATTAGAAGTCAATAATGAGGAAATTTGGAAAATTCACAAATATGTGGAAATTAATACATTCCTAAATAACCAATGTACCAAAAAAAGATATCACAAGGGAAATTAGAGCAAAAATTGGAATTGAGACAAATTGGTCTCTGAAAGCTTCAAAAAGTAGTATTTGTGCAGAGCACAGTTTACAAAATATTGTTCCTGGGGGACACATTGCCTAGAAAACCCTGCTGGCAAGGGTCAAGGGGCAGGGGCCATGCATAAGTGGGCTTTATCCCCAGCCTCCCCAGTTTAAGACCCAAGTCTGACATGGAGGCATCTTGAGATTTTTCCAGCTAGGATCCCAACGTTGGGGTCCATACATCCCAATGAAGTGCCAGCTGCTCAATCACTGTTGCCAACCAGCTGACTGGAGTTTGATTTCCTCCATCATTGCTTATGTATCTCACCTCCCTCGTTCTTCATTTGTGGCTCCAGCTGCCGGAGGTCCTTGTCTGGTGCGTAGGGTGGGGTTGAGGGGCATGTAAAGAGACTGGGTGATGGTATGGGGTTCTGGGAAGAGAGGGGGCTAGACTAGGTATCCCTTGTTATTCTCTGCAGCAGTCCCTCTTCTGTGGTGAGTATCTGAAATTCCAATGGCAAATGGCCCCTTGCTCTCTGGGTTTCTCTCACGATCGTACTGGTGTGTGTGTGTGTGTGTGTGTGTGTGTGTGTGTGTGTGTGTGTGTGTGTGTGTTTCACGTGAGCTCTCTGCTCTGGAAATAGAAGAATTTCAAGATTTTTCTTTATTTCGATATAAAAAAATACAGTACATCTCATGCACCAGTGTGGTCATTATATAGTCATTATCTCTAGAGCAGTTATTACAATGATAGGAAATAGGTTACAGGACTTTGTTTATCCAACAACAACAAAAAACCTATTAAATTGTTAACCTAAAAAGTAACTTACTTATTACGCAAAACTCTTATATTTTTGTGAGAGCTAGAAACATGTAAGTATTATTAGTAAAAAAAAAAAATTATGAAAAACTAGTTACTGGTTAAAAACAAGTCAATGTTATCTACAGTCCCCTGAAGTGTGAGGGTCCTTGCACAAAGTGGGAACCTCAGTCATGACCAAGGGCGAGTTGGAGGGTTTGCCCCTTTCCCCGCCCCCTTCCCATTGAGTGATGCCTCTTCTCCAAGGTGTGTTTGCAGTGGAATGTTCCATGTGTGGCCGAAAGTGGGAGGTGCACACAGGACTACATGGCTGGGGCAGAGCAGGGGCCTCGCCTTTCGCAGGATGCGCCGAGGATGGGGCCCTGCTGGGGTTCCCTGAGATGTGGCAGCAACGAGGTGTAAAGGCAAATGGCACGGCTCCATTATGCAGTCATATTTCGGTTTGGACATTGGCCAGAGTTGCTAGTTGCTGTGGGTGCCTCTAAGTCAAGAGGTAAGGAGAAGGGAGGGAGGGAGGGAGGGAGGGAGGGAGGGAGGGAGAGAGAGAGAGAGAGAGAGAGAGAGAGAGAGAGAGAGAGAGAGAGAGAGGAGAGAAAAGAGGGGGCATGAATGAGAAAACAGGCAAGACAGAGATGGGGAGAAGTGTCCTGCTCTGGAAGCATGTGTTCCCACTTCTCAGGTGAAACTAGAGGGGTGTCAATGAGTCCAAACTAGGGTCACAGCTACTCCAGGCCTCCTCCAGAGGATGTGGGTGTGGAAGTGGCTCTCACCCTATGATCTGTCACACTTGGTCTCCACTGTCCCTTCAGGATGAATTCACAGTTGCTTCAAAGTTAGGCAAGCTATTTCCCTGATTTTGGTTGAATTTTCAACGCTCAGTACAGCACAGTTACTGGTGTGGCAGGCAAGTGAGGTCACCCCAGGACCCAAAGTTGGGAGCTGCCAAGGGCCCCTTCCTCCCTCTCGACAGGCCTGGGGAGGGGCCCAGGAGTGGTGGGGGACTTGGGAGGATGTGAGGAAGTTGAAGCAGGGCGGGCGTGATGCACAGTCCCAGTCTCCTTTGGGACTGGGAGGCGGGGGGTATCAGCCACAGGTCATGCTGTCCTGCCCTTTGCCTCCAGGCAGACAGGCACCCAGGATTCACCAGCCTCACTAGGGACCTCAGGGGAAGACCTCTCCCTGGAAGTTGACCATAAGCTGCTTTGAGGAGCCAAAGAAAGTCTGAGTTGGATTGTGGTCCCTGGTGACAGGGTTATGTGGACATCCAAGCCCAGGCAGAACACTAGCTGGGATTTTCCAGCCTTTTGGAGGTAGCCATTACTGAATCGGTTCCTGGACACTTCAGGGACCTGGAATTTGCTACCCAAGGTGGTGAGGTCTCTGAGACCCATAAAAAAAGGCTACTAGGCTGGGGTTTCAGTGCTATAATTCGAGGCCTCAGGTCCTGGTATCTGACAGGCTGAAGCTGCAGTGGTTAGGGTCCCCAGGCCCAGGTGCTTGTGGCCCACTTAATACATCAGCTGCTCTCTGGGGTCTGAGCCATAAAGCTCTGCCAGCATCTTGAACCTGGGCCCCCAGTCGTTGAGGAAGTCATAATCGACGTCCGAGTCGGACGAGTCGGTGCCCAGAGAGCTGAGAGACTCTGCAATGGACTCAGAGCCCTCGTAGCCGTAGATGTGCAGCGTGTCATAGGGCGGGCCGCCGCCGTCGTGGTCTGCCTCCTCCTTCTTCACCTCGATCACAGTAGCCATGTCCCCTGGGCCCCCGTGTGCGCTAGGGGGCGTGCGCCGCAGCGGCTTCTGCACCTGCGCGTACACCGACGGCCGAGCATCCAGCGCAGGCCGTGGGGCCTTGCCCCCGCCGTGGCGCACCGAGTTGAGCACCGACACGTCGTAGCTGGTGGTGTCCATCTCGCCACCGCCCTCCTCGTCATAGGTGACCAGCTGCTCGTGGATCTCCGGGATATTCTTGCCGTTGGCGTGGGCCTGCTTCCGGAGCCGCCGCCGCAGGAAGATGAGGAGGGTGATCACTGGGAGCAAGGCAAGCGGAGCGAGTTAGACCAGGTGCAGCTGAATGGGTGGCCCGAACGCTTTGGGGGTCACCTGCTCTCTTTCCTCATCCCTGGGGATTCACGGACCAGCCGAGCTTCCTTGTGACATCCTTGCCAGCACAGAAGTTTTGGTTTGGTCCAGAAGTCTGGTGGGTCCCCTATCCCCCACCTCCATAGTATCTGCCCTGCCCCCATGTGACCTGGTAGGGTTGGGAGGAAAGATACAGAGTGGGCCTCCCTCAGGTTGATTCTCTTCTGCCAGTCTTAACCCCCATCTACCTGCATCCTCATTTCCTCCCTCCTCACACCACTGTGGAAAATCCTTCTGTCATGTCCAAAGGCCAGGAGGCCAGAGGTGGGGACAGAAGTGGGGAAAGGAATGGAGCTGGAGTTCGGAGTGCAAAAATTCTGATCCATTGCTTCGTGGAGAGCTCTGACCATGATAATGCACAATGGTGGTGCTGGCAGACATGGCGCTTACTCCACTAGCAGCAGTCACTCTTGAGCACCAACTGTATACATGCTGGCATGATGCTGGCACGTTTTTATGTTCTCTCTCTCAAGGTGGGTATTATTATCCCATTTGACAGTTGAGCAGGTTGAGCTCAGAGAGGCTGACTGACTTGCCCAGAGCACTGTGGTTGGCCGCCGTGTTGTTGTGATTCTGCTGAAAGCTTGGGAGTGTGGATGCGTGAGGGTGACCAGCCCCTGAGGAGGGGTGCACTGTGTGGTGCAGAGAGCTCCTAAAATTAGCTTCGGATCATCCCCCACAGGCTCTGTCCTTCTAGGCTTGAACTATTTAACAAACTGTTACATACATAAGTAAAAGTGGGATGCCCTTTTTGAGACTTGGCTAGTTTCCAGTCTGTAAAATGGAAATGAAGACTTCTCTGTTTATATTTGGTCAGGTGGTTATAACGTTAGTGCAATTCTGTGTGTGATGGTGAGGCCATTGTCATTATTATTAATGATTATTAAAAGAGGAATCTGGGTCTGGACTTTCTGCCAGAGAAGCCCCCCAGAATGGGGGCAAACTCAGGGGGCCTCTCGGGGAGGTACTGGCAGGAAAGGCCTGGAGCAGACAATGTGGGTTCTCGCCATGTCCTTGGTTCCTGTGGTTGTAGTGCATAGGGTGATCTGCAGCCATCTGGGGGTGTCCTCTGGAGGACCAGCCCTGTGCCGTCTCGTGGCAAGTGAAGTGCAGGAGAATTTATGCCTCTGAGAGGAGCCCCAAACCATCAGCTGGTGGGACTTGATGGATAGACACCAGCTGTGAGGGCCACACTGCCTCCCTGTCCCCAGCGGGAGGAAGCTGATTCACAGTGGTAACTTAGGTGACAATGTGTCCTTCTTCGGCTGCCTTGTTTTTTATCTCATACCCCTCTTCCTTCTGGGGCTTCCTGGGAGCACCTCCCAAGTAAACCACTTGCACCCCAATCCTTGTCCCAGAGTCTTCTTCCTGGGAACTTAAATTAAGGCAAGGCCTAAATGCTCCTAAAATTTTGGCGGCCCAGTGATTAGAACCAAAATGGCGTAGATGGTAGGGGTTCTGTTCATCCCTCTGGCCACCAAATCAAAGTTGTGACGGAAACAAGGAGCAGCAGCAAGGAAATATCACCTGGGATCTAGACGAGTAAGCCATACAACTAGGAAGAAATCCAAGAAATCACCCTGCAATGGCAGAAGGTAGGATGGGATGAGGACACGGGGCGACCTGGTCTTGAGCCGCTGAGTGAGACAGAGGCTGTGGTGGCGGCAGCGGCAGAGGCAGACGCCTCTTAAAGAGGCCGCGTCTGCGAGCAGATTTTCACAGACCTGCTCGCTCTGAGCATCAGTGCCGATTTGGCTGCCCGCAGGGGCACCGGGGACTTACAGGGAGACATTGTCAGAGTGAAGACATACTCGCTCTGTAAAGAAGTGCCTGCCAATGGTATCCATTGTTCCCTGCCGAGCCCTCCCCCCTCCCAGTGCGTGGACACAGCGCTGCCATTGCCGTGAGGTCATCAGACTGGATAACAAAGGTCACTCTGCCCAGAGGTTTCCTGAAACCCCACCACCCCCGTGGCACCACCCAAAGCCACATGCAGGTGTATCCTCAGCGAGTCAGGTGCTCCTTGCTGAGCAGCGCCTAGACTCACAAAGGTTAAATACAAAGAATGAATATTAAAAACAGCATGAGAAAAACAGTTACTCATAAGGGAAAACCCGTAAGACTGGCAGCTGATTTCTCAAAAGAAACTATGCAGGACAGAAGGGCTTGGCAAAAAATATTCAATAGGATGAAGACCCAGGATCTACAACCAAGAATAATTTATCCAGCAAAGCTATCATTTAGAATTGAAGGACAGATCAAGAGCTTTCCAGACAAAAATAAGCTGAAGGAATTTATCACCACCAAGCCTGTTTTACAAGAAATGTTGGAGGGACTACTTTAAGAGGAAAAAACATGTATCAAAAACAGGAATAAAGAATGATAACGACTTCATTCCTTTCAATAAGTATCTCAAGAATTAAGTGCTCCAACTAAAAGTGGATGAATGGAAAGGAAAACAAGACCCCTACATGTTGCCTATAAGAGACTCACTTCAGATTAAAAGACATACACAGACTAAAAGGAAGGGGATGGAAAAAGATATTGCTTTGATGGACCTAGAAGGTATTTAAGTCAGAGAAAGATAAACACTATATGATTTCACTTATATGTGGAATCTAAGGAATAAAAAGAACAAACTAATCAAAAACAGACTCACAAATATAGTGGACAATTTGGTAATAGATTGGAGGAGAGTTTGGGGGACTGGGAGAATGGGGTGAAGGGTTAAAGAAGTACAAATTAGTAGCTGATGAATAGACACAGGAATGGGGAGCACGGCATAGGGAATGCAATCAGAATGAATACATTCGCTAGGTGAAGGGTCAGAGGAGGGAGGGAGCAATTGAGGGGACCATTTTACAAATTATATAGATGTCTAACCAATGCACTGTATACTTGAAACTAATTAAAATAAAAAAAGAAAAATGAATTTTGTAGGCCGAGACAAGGAAAAAAGATATCAAAGCTGGAGGATTCCTATAAAAGGAAAGAAAGCCTCTGGAGATAGGTTAAACTAGAAGCCATGAAACTTTTCATTTCTTTCCAAAAGAGAAACTGTATCCTCTGTTTAGAAAATAGGTTTTATGTAAATAAATGCCCAGAACAGTGCTGGCATACAAGTCCTCAAAATATAAAAGTTGAATGAATGAATGTCATATATAAAGTATTTTAAAGTGGGGGAGGGCCATTGAGCCCCACTGCTTCCTCCCCCCTCCTGCACCCCCAACCCTTAGGCACCCAGGGAGGTCTCACTATGAAACGCGGGGGCCCAGGGTGGGGTACTGGCCCAGGGCTGGGCCTGGATCCCTGGCCTCTTCCTCCTCTGGTACAGTCCCCTCACTGTCCCCCTCTGCCCTCCTGGGCACTGACCTGTGATGGTGAGGATAGAGAGGAAGATGGCTACCAGCGCCTGGATGCTGAAGCCCACCTGGGGGGCCAACTCCTCACAGAAGGTGAACTCGCCGCGCTCATTGCACTTGCACACTGTCACAGCCAATGTGCTGGTGCTCGTGAGGCTCGGCCTCCCATTGTCTGAGATGAGCACAGGCAGGTGGTGGACCTTGGTTCGTTCCCGGTCAAACTGCCCATACTTGACTGTGATGTTGGCTGTGTTATCTGGAAACAACAAGGATGAAGAGTTAGGCTCTGCTGCCTGGAGTGCCAGTCCCCTTGTCCACAGTGACACTGTGGCCTGCCTCCGCTAGGGAGCCCTCCCTGACTGCACCAGCCCGTGTGTTGCCTGGGCTGCTTCTGTCCCTTTTGCATCCTCTGCCTTTTGTTTCAGCAATTTGAGTGCAGGTCTGTTCCTCCAGAGAGAGGGGGTATTTTGGGCAGCTCCTTTGACTTAGCCTCTAAGAATGGCTTGGCCGGAATGTAAAATCCTTGCTTTCTGTTTTTGTGGGCAACTGATATGTTGACCCCTTCTTCCTCCCTAACCCCACTCCAATAATAGGTGACTCTCTTTCAGCTCGATTAATGAATGTATTGTTTCAAACTTTTACAAGTGAACAGGGGAAAAATGAAGTTTTAAAAAGCCTTCTAGCATCAGGCTAACTTCTGAGGCTCTTTTTGTTATCCCTGCGAATTGGTTAGAAAGTAAAAACACTGCTTATGTTCTAGGGGCACCGAGGGAATCATTACATACGTAATTGAGTAATTGAGGATTTCCTGGGCAGGCTGGAATTGGGACTGTGCTTTGGCCCAAATATTGGCTCTCCCTCTCAGCTCCATCAGTGCTTTCATATACAAGAGAATTCCCCAGGAAACTTGTAAAACCTGCTGATTTTCAGACTCCCTTTCCTCCCCCCACCCCTCTGCAAATTCTCGCTTCCTCTCTCCCTTCCTCCCCATTTCTGACTCAGTGGCTTTGGGCAGAGGCCAGATAATCTGTCTTTTGTAGGCTCCCTAGGAGGTTGTGGTGCTGATGGTCAGGGGAAGGTCCAGGGACTCCCCGTTCCAGGATATGGAAGGGGCGGGTTTGACCAACCAGCAGGGTCTGCCCACTCAGGAAGCCAGCCAAAAGCAAAGTTGGTCATCTTTTAGATTTCAGATGTAAGGCAGTGGCATTTCATTATTAAGTAGCCATGTCTATTATAATCGAGAATAACTGATATGGTCATTGACGCTTTATGGGGAGAATTAAGATTTCTCATTATACTCATTTAATACTACAACAAGACAGTCCTATTATAAGTGAATTGAGACCAACAGGTTTGCCTCCTGGTCACACATGGGGTGTTTTTGGGGTGGCACTTCAGCTTTCCACCCCTTCACAGACCCTCTATGAGGTGGGATTGAGTTGAATCTTGGGGATTTGGTTGCAGGTATTTTTTTGCCACATTGCTTACTGCTAACGACGACTGAATGTTGAATGGTCTGTCACTGACTGTCAACACATCATGGCCACCTCACCCCCTCTCTCTGACTTTCCTCAATCGTGGCAATGGCTGTTCCTATACAGGGACCCTCCTCAACCACAGTTTTGCTGGCCAGGGGTGGGCAGGGATTCCACCCTATGCTGGCTGAACGATCGCTCTCTTTAGACTGACTGACTGCTTTTTTTCTCTTTTCTTGAGGAAGCTGCTGAAGCCATGAAAGCCTGTCTTTGAGCCCATTGGCTGGAATTTAATCAGCTCAACATCATCGCTGTCCTAAGCACATACTCATCGGAAGCTCTGATTGGCCACTACTGACATCACAGGACTCTCTGGACTGGCGGACCAGATCCTGTCCTGGGCCACCTGGTGGTATGTTGTTGTTATTACTGAATTAAGACAAAGTTTTCTGTATCGTCGGCGTTTCAGATTTCACATTTCTGGTTTTGACTCTTAGGGAGTAACCTCAAAGTTTCATGCTATGGAGCAATTTGTAATTGTGTCGAGCACAGAGATCTCACATGGGAAGGAATTCCTTGGCTAGTTCGTGAACGGAGCTGACAGTCTGCACCCCATATCTATTCCGTATGCCTTGCTGACTTAGCGTCTTATGGGGAATGGCAGACCATGTGCACTTGGCAGTTTGGCCAGATTGGCTCTGACCACTGCCGACCAATAAGATCATGTTGCGGGAGTTGTACAAAATATTCTGTGATGTGAAAACCCCAGTGAGGGCCTACCCCCAATTCATTGACTTGGTCCTTAATCCCGGTGTTTCAAGAGTCAAATAACCCCATCCCGACCCGGCTTGGAACCAGGCTGACTGCTTTGATGCGCACCGCGATTATCCACGAGGGTGAAATTGCTGTCTTCAGTGCTCAGGGAGAATTTGAACTTCACGTTTCTTGGTGTTATGTCCTTGTCTGTTGCCGAGATTTGCACAACCAGCTGGAGTGTGGAAGATGGAGATTGGTCAGTTGTGGTATTGGGATGGTCTGGGGTTCAGTGATGGAGACTTTGGGTTTAGATCTGACCATGGCTGCCACTCACCTGCAATGCTAGCCTAAATGATCTCCACAAAGCCACTCTTTGTACCAGCCCCTTCCCTGCCAATCTGTTCTACACGTATTTTCTTTGAGCCTCAGTTTCTCTGTCTATAAAGTGCGGATAAGGTCACCTTTCCTCAAGGTTGTTGTGCAAGTTGCATTAGGATCAGTGACATGCCAGTTGACGGATGGAAGGTGGTGCCCCACAGCCTGTGCCAGACGGGTGCCGCCTTGCCCTCCCACCTGAGCCAGACTCACCTTGCCCTGGGCAGCATTCTCGCACACTTTGGGATTGTAGGGCTGGGCAAACTCTGGGGCATTGTCATTCTCATCCAGAATTTCCACGTGCACCTGCACAATGGATTCTTTGCCTGTGGGGTTCCCTGCAGGAGTAAAGGACTTGTCACCACAGTGGGCTCAGCTGATGCTAGCCCTTGAGGGGGGAGAAGGTGTGTGGATGGGGAACCCTGGAAGCGTGCCCATTTTGCAGGAAGAGGGGGTTTATGGACCTCTGGAAGAGAGGCCAGGGATGCTGTTCTGGATGAAAGGAGTAGAAAAGAAGAGAGTCAAACTTACTAGAGAATTACTTGTAAGAATAAAAAGGTAAACAACCTAAGTGAATTTTAAAAGATTTTAATCAAATTAATTGGATTAAGCAATTTAAGTAAATTATTAAGTTAATCTAATTATATAATTATTTGACTTAATTGAAATAGGTATGATTTATTAAATTAATTACAAAATAATTTAAATAGCAAACAACCTAAGTGAGAATGGGTTAATATATTATGTCACTTTAAAAGAATGGAAGATGTGGCTGTTTATACTGTCCATGTAAACTACATTTTAAAAAAGGAATTAAAAAATTTTAAGATTTTTTTTTAGTATATTTTAGTACCATGAGAAAATGGTTCTGGAATAAATTTAAGTAAAAAGTCAGAATATGATTTTATACAAATATAAACTTGTATAAGAGTATGTACAGAAAAATGATTAGAGAAGATACCCTAAAGTGCTAACAGTATGGTGGGATTATGGGAGGCATAATTTTCTTCTTTTCTGTATTTTCCATATTTTAAAATGAGTAACAAATTATTACTTTTAAAATTTAAAAACTGTGTGAAAGATATTAGATGGGAAAGAAAGGGACAAAGATTGATCTGGAAAATACTTAGAGGAGTCCATTGAAGTTCACCTGGCTGCCATGTTGGGAGACATGGGAGTTTGGGGACACCCAGTAGGAGTCAGAGGCCCCCTAGCGTGGTGCTGTGGGGCTTTGGCCAGGTCACTCTGTCTCTGGGCCGATGGTCTCCTGGGTAAGGTGTGACTGTTAATCCTTCCTCTGGAGGGCAATTGTGATTTTCTCATGTAGGCAAAGGATGTAAAACTCCAATACTTGCCTTTCCCTCTGGCACAAATTACACTAATTTATAAAGAGTTTGAAGCTGCTGTACATTTTGAATTCAATCCACTAACTGGAACATAAACAGTTCCCAAAGCAGCCTTTTCCAAGTGTCCACAATAATAAGGTTCATGTAGCCCTTGTTCAATACAGTTTTCTTGGCCCCATTTCTGGCTTGCTGGACCAGAACCTCTGGGAATGGGTCTGAGAAGCTCTATGTTAAGAAGTTCCCTAGGTGATTTTCATCACAGGGACATCTGGCAGCCAATTTGTTAACGCTGCTTCTCAAACTGTAATATGCATGGAATTCTGATTCAGTCTGGGGTCAGAACCCAGTATTCTGCCCTTCTAACAAGGTCTGAGGGGACATGGCTGCTGCTGGTCCATCCACACTTGGGGATAGAGGGTCTACAGCTTCCCAGCTAAGTGTTGCTTCAGCAGGAGCTTATAATATCTCTAGACTCACAATGACAGATTATGCTAATTTTGAAAGAATGAGGGAAGGGAGAAAAGCCCAGTCCCCTGGCAGATGGAGCCACTCACCATTAGAATCCAGTTCTTTGGCCTCCACAGTCAGGTTATACCAAGGGTAGAGCTCTCTGTCCAGTTCTTTCTCATTGTAAATGTTCCCCTGCTTGGTTACTTGGAAGAACTGACCCTTGTCACTGGTCCTGCGGATGGAGTATCTGTCGAGGGGAGAGAGATTTATGGCTTTCCACTGTCCTTTGCCAAGTTCAAACTCCCAGCATGACAGATGAGGTCCTTCAGGATCTGTCCTTTGCACCCTTCATCCTTTTCATACTGTACATTTGTACCCTACCACCCAGGAAGATTCAGAGTAGCAAGATAATCTCTACTATCTTAGCAATGTTGCCGTCACTGGACTGAGGGTGGGCCTGAGGGTCCATCAATAACACTTTCAGCAGTGAGGCAGGTGGCCCTATAATCAACTGTACCAAGGCTGGGATTGGTTTTTGTTATTAATGAAAAGATAGTTGGGCATGAGCCAGGAAGAAATAAAAAAGGAGCTGGAATAGATAAGAAGTGAGTGAAATAAAATTAAATTTGTGAATTAAAAATTTGAAAGTTTCTTCCAGAAATCAAGAACAATGAAATGGAGAGAGGAAAAGATATAATTGTAACATATGTTTAATATATACTTAATACTACTTAAGAAAATTCCAGAACAAATAGAACAGAAGAAATAACAAAAAGTATAATAAAAGAAAACTGTCCTGATCTGAAGAAAGGCCCATCTACAGAATAAGAGAGGTCATTGATATTAGGCATAATTTTAAAAAGAGATCAGTATTTAGATATATCCTGATGACACTTTTGAATTTTAAGACTATATAAAGAAACTAAAAAGAATCCAGACAGAAAAAAGAAGCATTTTTATAAAGAGAAGTCTGACTCACCCCATAAATTCCCCACAAAATTAAATGCTAGAACACACCGATAGTATTTTTGGAGGGAAGTTTCTGTAACCTGAGGATTATATAAGCACACCTAAATGTTATTAACATAAGAAGGCAAAAGAACAAAGGTATTTGTAAATATGCAAGAAACCAGGAAGTATATCACCCACAAAGATGGGTCCTGAAAAATTTTTCAAAAACATCTAAGAAATGTCTCAGTATAAAGTAAAAACTTGCTTTAAGAGGAATTAAAATGAAAATATTGATTTATTTAATATACATAGGAAAGCAGTGGCGTGTGTGTGTGTGTGTGCGTGTGTGTGTGTGTGTGGTATTTTTAGCTAGAAAATACGGGTCCAGGAAACTGTAATTTTAAAGATGAAAGTAAATCTCACTGGTAAAAGTAAAAATGGATGTACTCTATCCAAATATCTAGAAGAAAAAAATGAAAAAAAATAGATGATGGGAAAAGAAAAAAACATTATTTGAGAAATGGAAAATGTAAAACAAGATAAAAGCAGTAAAATAAAATATATCATTTATGATGAAAAGTGTAGATAGGTTAAACATGAAGCATCTGTTTAGATTTAAAAGCAAAGAAAACTACATTCTACTTTCAATAGACAACTTAAAGCCAAATGACCTAGAAAAGTTAAAAGTAAAGATTGGAAAATTTATATCAGGCAAACACGGATAACATGAAAGTGGGACTGACAAACAACATCAGGCCACGTGGAACTGAAGGCAAAACGTTTAAGCAGAACAGACGGGTAATTTCGTAAGGATAAAAGTTACAAGTTGTAATGAGGGTAGAATAGTTATAAATCTTTGGTAATGGAATCAAAACATTAAAATACATAAAGCAAAAGCTTCGAAATTTTAGGAAGTAAATGAACACAAATACAAATGTGTTCCATCATATAACAAGTAAAAGCAAAAATACAAAATATCCAACACTTGTAAATGAAAGAAAAAAATCCATCTTTTAAATAAACCCTTGTATCAATGAAGAAATAAAAACGATTATTACAGCCTATTTAGAATAAAATGGCCATGAAAACAGTAGCCACAAAAGTTATATGGCCCGAATGGAGGGACATATTTTGTCCGTAATAAGACCTG
This sequence comes from Eidolon dupreanum, assembly GCA_028627145.1. Lineage (NCBI taxonomy): Eukaryota > Metazoa > Chordata > Mammalia > Chiroptera > Pteropodidae > Eidolon > Eidolon dupreanum. The sequence goes on along the minus strand of CM053508.1, from coordinate 118,190,258 downwards.
ATAACACAGAAACATTAACTCTCCCAAAATTGATGCGTAAATACAATTCTCATTAGAATTCTAATGTTTAAAAAAAATTGAATAAAGAATTTTAAAATTCATATGAAAGAATGTTTGAGAGCGCATAAAAATTATGTAAAGTAAAAAAAAAAACAGCGGGGGAGGGGCTTGCCTTATGCATACTAAGTTTTAAGGTAAAGCTGCCACAATAAAACAGAACATCTTAGCCACAGAACAGTAGATAGAATAGGGGATTCAGAAATATATTTGGATATATATTCAGGAACTTAGTATCTAACAAAGGTGGGAAAATGATGACCATTTAATAAACAGTGTTGGCACAATTGGCTATCTTCAGGAATAAAATGAGGTTAGATTAAGTTCATACTTACTATAAATGTTATGTGGCTCTAGAAAGTAGGAGTTAGAACTATATCTTTTGTCCCAGAGGGTGGAGGAGAGGAGTGTAGTTGATATAGAAGAACTAGTAGTGTTGAAATGGGCATGATGTGACGTAAAACATTTTTAAAACCAAAGCAAAACCAAACCAACAACAAATCCACCATAAATGTATCTAGATATTGGTGTGGTCATGAAGAAAGGCATGATTGGACCACATCAAACTTGGGTTTGATGAACATGAGTTACCTGGGAGCGGGGGTCACTGCCGCTTATCAACCTCTGTGTTGTTTCTTTGTGTGAAATGAACACATGCACGTGGGGAGAACTGAGTTTCCCTTTTGAGCCCTGGTCTCAGTCCAGCAGGTGGAAGAACCTCAGGGCCGGGATTGGCAGGATCACCATCCTCACACCCGCCTTACCCGATGGTCCGCTGAGCAGCGTCGGGGTCCACGGCCAACACTGAGCCAATCAGAGGTTTCTTCAGGTTCTCCTGCAGCTGGAAGTGGTAGGAGGGCTGCTGGAAGACTGGGGGCTCGTCCACGTCGAGGATGTTGATGATGACACGGGCCCTGTTTTTGGTGGTGGCGCTCGGGTAGCGGAGGTTGATGGTGGGGTCTGTGGCCTCAATGGTGAAGCTATAATGCTGGACACGTTCAAAGTCTAGGGGCTGTGCGAAGGAAAAGTGTGGTGGGCACCTGCTCTGAGCCAAGGACATGGCACACGACCTTCACAGCAACCCTGTGAGGTAGTATTGGGATGATACCCATTTTACAGATAAGGGGCCTGAAGCCCAGAGAAGTGATATTTTCAAGGTCATTAAGAGAGTGGCTGGGCCTGGCTGTCTTCACCTGTACCCCACTGCATCTCAGCTGCCTTATGCTGTACCCCCAAGCCTAGCTCTGTACCTGGCTCTGTTCCAAATACTGGGGACACACAGCGATCAGCCCTGTTTCTGCGCTGAAGGGGATCAAGGACTAGCAGTTCTAGCCACAGCTCCTTAAGGATGAGCCTTTTCTTTATGCCTTTGCTCCTGCCCTTGCCCACTTAGTACACTCTTACTTATCCCTCAAGAAGCCGACCTGAAAGTATCAGATGCTCTCTCAGAACCCGTCCCTGTCCTTCCCGACACAGGAAGTTGTCCCTGCACGGGTTGCTATAGCACTTAGACTTAGAACCCGCTACCCTTTTTTTCTTTGCATACCTTCCCTGCTTGCTGACAGTTTTGGTACCATGGAGGCTGTCTGACTCTCCTGGGTGTCTCCAGTCCCCAGTGCAGGGCTGGGCCAGAGACAGACCCAGGAGTCAGCTGGAGGTCTGGCATGGGCAGAGGGGTTTGGAGCGTCCCATCGGAGGTGGGTTGTCCCTGGCCCTGGACCCTCAGTCCTCTGTGTGGCCATTCTGGAGGCATTTTGTGCCCCTGGCAGGACCTTCCATCCTCTTCCAGATTCAGTTGGTCTTACTCCTGTCAGCAGCAGCCACTACCAGTGGCCACCCACATCCCCACAGCACTCACTGTTGCCTTATGTGCTAATGGCCTTCTGCCACAAGTACCTGTAACTCTACCAGGACACTAGTGGCTGGTGCCCAGGGCAGGATGGATGCCGCCAGGAGCAGCCCTCAGTCCACACCACGGCTCCCTCCCCCTCCCCCTCCCCTGCTGCAACTCTGAGGCAGCTCTTCCCAGATGCCTGGAGTGGGGCTGGGCCTTCCTCACCCACAGTGAAAACCTGCTCACCAATGAGCCCTGTATTAGCTTCCTCTTTTTTACATGTCACCGCTCCTGGGGCTTCCTGGGATCCCCTCTCGAATAAACTGTTTGCATCCAAGTCCTTGCCTCAAGGTCTGCTTTGGGGGTAACCCAGCCGAAGGCACCGACTTTTCCCCCCTGGCTGCCCTGTCCCAGCTCCAGGGTCACAGTCTCCATGAGCACGTGCCCAACTCTGAGCTGACCCAGGCATGCACCTCTGATGGCCTCTGACACGGGAGCAGCCCCCAGGGAAGTCCTGGGGATGCCGGGAGCCCCCAACCCCACATCTGAGGTCATTGCCCCAGTCCTACTAACCTTCATGGGCTTGATGATGCCCTCATTGCGTGTGGGGTCAGTCTCGATGGTGAAGGTGTCCCTGTACTCGCCCTGCACGATGCTGTACTTGGTCATCCGGTTCTGGGGCTCATCTGGGTCCTCAACAAACAGAGAGCCCAGGGGGCTGCCCACACGGATGTCTTCGGGCACCGTGAATGTGTACTTGGCTAATGCAAATAGGATGTTGAAAGGGTATTGGGTTAATAAGATAGACAAGGCAATTGTCCCTCTTACTTTCTTAATACATCTGATACAGGAAAGGGACAGGATAAAATAATAATAGCAATAATGCCACTGGAATTTTGGATCCCAAGGCAAAGAGGTTCTGCTCTACCTGTCCTTCCATCCCTCCATCCATCTAACAAGTGGTTATTCAGCATCTACTGTATGCCAGGCGCTTTGTTAAGGGACCTATCATTTGACAAGAGAGACAGGTACTGCCTTCAAGGAGCCTGTGCCATACACATTCAGGCCTCTTCAGGAAAACTGGCCTGTCCTTTGGGGAGCTGAGCCTCTGAATTATGCCTCAGTATTGGAGGGTGCAAGTCGTTAGCCATATCTGACTTCCGCTTAGGACATGTGAAAAGCTCTCGTCAGACTTTTTTTTGGAAGGTGATTATCAGTCTGTGGGTGGGGTCAGGGCCTTGTGACAGTGGACAGTAGGAGAGCCTTGGGAATGTGGGCAGGGATGGGGAACAGGGCCCCTCCGTGCACAAAAATGACTTCCCTGGGCCTTAGGCCCACCCTGGGATTGGGGGAGAAGTAGAGGGACTCTGGGACCCCCACTCTACGAGTCCCCAGGTCACTGAGTCTGCAGCATCCCAACTCCCACCCTCCCCAGGACCCTAGGGGAGGGACTCACTCTGGGTGAAGATGGGGAAGTTGTCGTTGATGTCCTGCAGAGTGACCAGCACGGTGGCGGTGCCGGACTCCCCCCGGAGGCCCTGGGCATCTCGTGCTTCCACCACGATCTCGTACCTGGCCTGCACCTCTCGGTCCAAGTTTTTGGTTGTTGTGAAAATGAGCCCTACAAAAAGTATCCCAACAGGAACCATGTTACCTGCAGAGCTTGTAGAAAATACCAATGCCTGCCTCTCCCCAGAGAGCATCTGACTCAAAACCTCCCCAGGTGATTCCACTGTACAGCCAGGGCTGAGAACTGGTCAGCACCCCCTGCCTCCATGCCCTGCACTGAGAGGCCAAAGCTGCCCAAAGAGTTTGGTCCAATATTGGCCCTAGTACCTGGAGCATAGTGTTGATAAAGAGTCTGAGGCCACCTCTAGGCTCAGAGTGGAAAGGGTGCTATGATGGGTTAGTGATGCCTGCCTTGGGCCTCACAGGGTGTGGTAGTGTCTGTGTTGTGTATTCGCCAGCCCTTTGAAGAACAGTGTACCCCAGGTCTGATCAGCTGGACTTCTGTTTTGCTCCCAAGATGGTCCTCACAGTTTTTAAAGTCACGTGGATAGACAATTACTATATGCCATGGGCTCTCCATACATTTTCTAATTCAAACTTCATTGCTGCCGTGCAAGATGAACATAAGTGTTCCCACTTTTGGATGAGGGCACTAAGGCTTGCAAAGGTTGGTTGACTTGCCTGAGGTCTTAGAGAGGGTGAGTAGCAGAGCTGGCTTTGGAAGCCAGATCTGTCTGAATCCATACCCAGAGCTGCACCAGCACTAACTTTTGCCTCTTGTGTCTCTGCTTGGGTCCTGATTTCATTCCCTGGACTAAAGTCTAAGTTGTGAACACATGTCTGCTTCCTTCTGCCCTCACCAGCCACCTTGTCTTACTGTGTGAGACTGACCGTCTACATAGGACAGTGTGGTTCAGTGGTCAGTGATAAACTGTCCAGCTGGACTTCCCTTAGCACCTGTACCTGGGATACCCACCCCATCCCCCAGCCTGCCCAGAAGTGTTAGTCACACAGACCAGAATTATCGATGGCAAAATATTCATCTCCTTTTAGGACTTGGTACATGACAGAGGCGTGGTCTGCCACAGTGGGGTCATCTGCATCCACTGCCGTCAGATGGATGACTGAGGTCTCTGCAGAGAGAGAATCCAGGAGTTGCTGCCTTGTGACTGTTGACCCCTCACCCCATTTCCAGATGAGGGAAGATAGGGCTCAGGCTGTTCCCTGAACCCACCTCCCCCAGGTCCTGCTTTGTTTTCTGAGGAGCCTTACATGAGGGCAAAGTGTTGGCAGGGGTGGAGGCTCAGCCTGGTCAGCCTTGAAGGGGGCAGAGAGAGAACAGGCAGTTTTCATTTATTGAGGAAATGAGAGAGGGGTGGGTAGTTGGGGTCATGTGGAGAAACCGAGAGGGGTGAGGGACTTCTTCTTTCCTCTCCTGGAAGGATGAAAACAAGGGAATGAGAAGGTACCCTCGAAGGAGCCTCGTACCTGGTCCCAGAGTCTTGGCTAGGGACCCTGGACTGAGGGGTGAGGAAGGGAACCCTTTGCTGGCACCTCCTAGAGGCTGAGGGTAGAAATGAGGAAGGAAGAGTAACCTCTGGAAGCCTGGGTCCAGGTTGGTGACACACCTTGGGGTGAGGGCTCTAGTCCTCCCCCGCTACTCCTGCATAGATATAGAGGTGACTCTTTGTGCCTTTGTGGCAGAATTGGCATCTTTCTGTGCAAAAGCTATACTCTTGGTGTGTCAGTCCCGACGGTCAGAGCAGCGGGTGGGGTTTGCTTTAAAGAGTAATCAGACATGTGTCTATGATCAGAATCAGGGCTCAGACTGGGGCCAAGTCAGAGCTCAGTCTGTGGACCAGTTTCTTTCAAGCCGTATAAAATGGCAATATGGGCATTACAATCACTGCTCGGAACTCACTGAATCCTGGCCCAGGCAGTGAAGATGCTGATGGAAAGGGGCATTCAGCTGGGGATGAGGGAGAGTCGGAGGGGGTAGAGGGACAGACTGGGCACATACCCACAGGCGACATCTCTGGCACAGATGCGTTGAAATACCGGTGCGTGAACACAGGCCAGTTGTCATTCACATCATGAACTTTGATGGTAAAGCTGGAAGGAGATTCCAGGTTCTTCTTGGTGTCCTTGTCCACTATAAGGGCAACAAGGTGGTACTCGGAGATCTTCTCCCTGTCCAGCCTCTCAAAGGCGTACACGTCCCCTGTGTCCTCATTGACCCGGAAGACCTTGTCCGCAGTCTCTCCTTTGAGCACGTACTTGGCATTCTTGCGGTTTACACTCGATTTGATCTAAGAAAGAAGAGGTGCTGTGAGCTGAGAATGGGCATTGGTAGGCTGCGTGCCCGTGTGAGTGTGTGTGTACATGTGAGTGTGCAAGTACATGTGTGTAGGTACATCTATGTGCACACACGTCTGTTTGTGCACATGTGTCTGTATGTGTGTGTGGTGCTGGCCAGGAATGTGACTGTGCAATTTTTAAACAACTAAAATTGACAGTATGATATTCATTTTAGGTATAAACATAATGCTTTGACATTTATATTCCTTACAATGTAGTTCTCATGATAAGTCTAGTAATTATCTGTCACCATACAGAGTTATTACCATAACGATTGACTATTTTCCCTGTGCTGTGTGTTACAGCCTCATGACTTATTTATTTATAACCAGAGGTTTGTCTCTCTTATTCCCCTTTACTCCTTTCACCCATCCACTCACTGCCCTCCCCTCCAGCAACCATCAGTTCTCTGTATCTATGAGTTCGTTTCTGTTTTTTGTTTTTTTTTAAGTAAAATCACATAGTATTTGTCTCTATCTGACTTATTTCACTTAGCATGATAATCTCTGGGTACATCTATATTGTTGCAAATGACAAGATTTTGTTCTTTTTTATTGTTGAATAATATCATATATATGTGTTATATATATATATATTTTCATGTGTTCTTTATCCATTTGTTTATTGATGGACGTTTAGGTTGCTTCTATACCTTAGCTATTGTAAATAATGCTGCAGTGAACATAGGTATGCATATGTCTTTTTGAATTAGTGTTTTGGATTTCTTTGGAAAAATACCCAGACATGGAATGGCTGGGTCATATGGTAGTTCTATACTGTTTTCTATAGCGGATGCACAAATTTACATTCCCACCAACAGCGCGTGAGGGTTCTCTTTTCTCCACATTCTCCCCAACATTTATTACTTGTTTTCTTTTCAATAATAGCTATTCTGATAGGCGTGAAGCGATATCTCATTGTGGTTTTAATTTGCATTTCCCTGATGATTAGTGATGTTGAGCATCTTCTCATGTCTATTGGCTGAGAAAGAGAGTGGGTCTCAAGACAGAGGAGGGAGCGTCTAAGGGTGCGGTCACATCCCACAAGGCCTGGGAATGTCCCTAGGGTTTAGCAGCATAGAGTCATTGGAGCCCTTTGTGGGAGCAGCATCAGGGGAGTGATTCTGGGTAGGTGTTTTGGGACCCACCTGGGCAGGGAGAGTGAGGGGGAGTGAGTCAGCTTTGATGTATTTTGTTGGAATTCTGTGTAAGATTTTATTTGAATGTTTATCTATTCCTTCCAACTTTTCTTAGCTTTTATTTTTTAGAATAGTTTTAGATTTATAGAAAAATTGAGAAGATAGTACAGAGAGTTCTTACACTTCCTGTTTCCAGTTTCCCTTATTAACATCTTACGTTAGTCTGGTACGTTTGTTTTAATTAATGGAGCAATACGAATACATTATTGTTGACGAAAGTCCATAGTTTATGCCAATTTTTTTTTTTTAGTTTTTACTCAATGACCTCTTTTTTAGTCCTTGGATCCTATGCAGGATACCACATTACATCTAGTCATCATGTTTCTTTAAGCTCCTCTCAGCTGTGACAGTTTCTCAGACTTTCATTGTTTTCGATGACTTTGACAGTTTTGAGATGTGCTGGTTAGGTTTTTTGTAGGATGCCCCTCTATTGGAATTTTTCTGATATTTTTCTCTTAGTTAGACTGAGGATATGGGTTTTGGAGAGCCCCCATTTTAAAAAATTATATTAGGATATTGCGTCTTTATGCTCAAAGCCATGCTGACCCATATTCATGGATTCAGAAGGCAGCTCAGAGTTCATTCTCATTGTCCAATCCGCTCTGTAAACAAAGGCTGCAGACTCTGGCCTTGATAAACAGGGACTTCCTTCCCTCAGATGACGTCTTTGGAGCTAGGAGATAATACTTAGAGCCGTGTCCTTGCCTCTCCCAGGCATCCTTGTTTCTATCCGGGGTGGGGGGAGCATATGGCTCCACTCTCCCTGGCCCCATACTAGGTACCAAGTGAATGCTGTTGGCAGATGACGACAGGCCTGACGCTCTTCCTGCTGCTTAAAGACCCTTGGGTGAGCCCTTCAAAGGTTGCTATGTCAGGCTGTGCGTGTTGCAGGGGGCCCCTGTGTTCTGCTTATTCCTTATGACTCACCTGTTAGATTCCTTGGGGCCAGCCATTTTTTTCAGTGGCTGATTCATGGCACAGTAATCATACTGGGAAGGACGTGAGTAGGTTGACAACATTTTCCTCTATGACATAGAGTTCATATTTGTGCTGAGAATCAGGAACCCTATTCTTTCCTGTTCTCCTAAGGCTCTGTCTTGGCCTCACTGTGTGACCCTGGGCATGTGTCTTTTCTACCCGATTGGTCATACTGAAGGATTTTAAGTTTCCTGTCATTCTTGGGAGGAGGAGCAGTTTGTGGGCACAGTCAGGTGGCTGTGAGTGGGTCTGTGAGTGGAGATCCCCCAGCTGCAGTGGCATTTCTGGTTCGAGGCCTGCCGGACCCTCTCCTATCAAAGGGTCCTCTCTGGTCTGTTTCTCTGTGACCATAGGGCTCTTTTATCACTGCTGTTTGTGGGGTTCATTGTCTGATGTATGCTATCCTTCTAGACTAGGGCTGACAGACTGTTTATTTAAAGGGCCAGATAGTAAATATTTTCAACTTTGTCGATCATATGGTCTTTGTCACAGCTACTCATATTTGCTGTTGTAGCATGAAAGCAACCAGCATGGGAGTGTCTCTTCCAGTAGAACTTTATTTACAAAACCAGGTGGTAAACCGGTTCTGCCAGCTCCTGTTTTAGACCACAAGCTCCGTAAGGGTGGGAGCTGTTCTGTCTTTGCCCACTACTACAGTCTTCCCAGAACCCAGCCTCCTGCTTGCTTGGCACCTTACTTCCTCTCACCAGCACACTGATCTATCCTTTGTTCAGTCAACCACATTTAGGTTCCTAGAAACTGATATGATGGGATTTTACGTACTTGAAGAAAATTTTTTTCATTACTAAGAGCTCTCAAAATCCCTAGTTCATCTACTTGTCATTGTGTGTGACATTCCACCACTAGAGCCATTCTTTTGAATTATAATGGATGGTTTTGGCATCAATAACAATGTCACACAGTAAGACAGTTCACTTGTCACTCAAATTAGTTCCAAGTTCTAGGAAGGTGACTGGGGATGAACAAGTTGTACTAAAGGGGAAGGAAGTGGGGTTTGGAGCCTTGGAGGGCAGGCTTGTGTTAGGCACCTTGTGGCTGTCCTAGAATCTGGGGAGTTGTGTGGGGTGACAGAAGACTAGGTAGGGCTAGTCTGAGAGAAAGGATCTTTTGAAAAGGTTCAAAGGCCTAGACCAGGGTTGGCAAGCTATGGCCTGGAAGATGAGCTTTATCACTGGCAGAGTTTTGTAGAAGGCTGCTCAGGTTCTCCAAACCTATAAGATTGGAAAATTTAGTGGCAGCCTTGGCTGGTTCTGCCCTAAGCCCTGAACCCCAGGCCAGTCTGATGTCCTCAGCCTGTGTGTGGGGTGGCCCTTCTACCAGTGATGTTTTGTCCACAGACCAAGGTCTGGGAGAAAATGAACCGTGGCATCCATCATCACTTCCACCACCACCACCTTCCTCTTCCTCGTCACTGTCATCACCATTATCACCACCGCCACCACCACCATGACCTTCCTCTTTACCATCACCACCACCATTATCATCACCACCACCACCTCCATGATCACTGTCACCACCACGGCCAGCTTCTTCTTTCTCGTCACCATTGTCACTACCACTATTACCTTCCTCTTCCTCTTCCTCCTCACCACCACCATTATCATCACCATCATCAACACATTACCTTTCCCTTCGTTCTCATGATCACCACCACCTCTTCTACCACCTCCATCATCTCTGTCACCATTAATATCACACTCACGACCATCGTCCCCACCCCTGCAACTACCACACCATCTATCACCACCTTCACCACCTTCACCACCACCATCAGCACTGTGGGTGGCCTGCTGCAGAGGCCTCCACTGCTTTGAGCTTAAGCCTTACCTTGCCCACATAATGGGGCAGCGAGGTGTTTTTCTCTTCATCAATGTGCATCTGGTTCCAAATCCAGTCTCTCTTCTGGCGTCGGAGGGCGGGGAGCATGCTGAGAGTGTCCAGCTGGGCAGGGTCAGCGCTCACGGCAGTTGCCACCAGCAGGTCTGGGCAGGTACCCACTGCAGACAGCAGCAGCAGGAGCCAGTGCATCTTCCCAGGAGGGACAGAGCTGGGAAAAGAGAGGAGACACCATCAGAGCACATCGGTCACTACCCTGCCGAGTGACTGGCTCTGAGAGACAACTGAACTCCCGTTATCTGTTCACGCCTTCATCCTTCACCAGCTGATACCAGCAGAGCCAGACTCTGTTCCCGCCCCCAGTCTCGGAGGGGATGACAGACAGAAACAATTCCTACTTAAGTGTCACTTGTGCTAGTGTGGAAGCAAGCACAGGGGACAGGGGAGCCCAGAGGAGGGCTGTCAGGAAGGTTTCCTAGATGAGAGGGTGATGCTGACACTGACAGCAGCTCCCAAAGCCCTGTGTGGTGGGTACCCAGTTATCCTCACTGTACACACGCGAAAAGTGACGTAAGTTCCCCTTGGAGCAAACGGTGGGGCTGACAATTCATCCTAAGTGTCTGACCTCAACAGCTAACATGCGCTGAGCACTTACTATGTGCCTGACACTGTTCCAAGTACTTATGTAATCTCATTTTAATCCTCCCAGTAACCCTCTAGGTGGGTATAATTGTAACCTTCATTATACAGATAAGCTGAGGAGCAGAAAGGTTTAGTGACGTTTCTGAGGTTGCTCAGACTGTGAGCAGCAGTGCCGGGATTTGAACCAAGTCCATTTGGTCCAAAAGTTCATGCTTTTTTTTCTACTGTTCTCTCTTATACCAGCAGCTTCTGTGACATGGGATTTAAAGGCTCCTCTAAATAAACCTGTCCCCTGGTCAGCCCCACAGCTCCTAGAGCAGTATTGCTTTGATGCCATCTCCAGAGGGCTCTTAGGAAACCCAAATGTCCTAACTCCGAGAGTCGGGCCTCAGCCCAGAACTCGCGGGAGATGGTCAGCCTAGGAGCTGTTAACAAGAGTAGGGTTGAGGCAGGGTGGGATTTGAGAGGCTGGGCTCGCAAGACCGGCTTCATCATTTTTAGGGCCTAGTGCAAAATTTAAATGTACAGACCTGTGTTCAAAAGTTATTAAGAATTTCAAGAAGACAACAGAAGAACATGAAACCAAGCATAGGGGCCTTTTAAGTGCTATTGTCTATTTTATACCCTTGAAGGCAGCCCTCAGGATGTGGGATCAGCCGGACTGGGATCTGGGGTCACCCACCAATGGGCCGCCTAGCTTCATCCTAAATTCCAGGAAGAGAGATTTTCCCCACTGCCCCATGGTGGGTGGAAGCTCTGACCTTGGCCATCACTGTGTCCTCTCAGCCTTGACCCCATCAGCCCGCCCCTGCTGGGTCCCCATGTCACTGACCTGTGACCCTTAGGATGGTTCAGGAGAAGGAGCGGTGGGTAGAAGTGGGACCAGTGTTCCTGCCTGGAGAGAAAAGGACTCACAGGATTCTGGGTAGGAGGCTTCTTTCTTTGGCTACCCGCCGCCCTGGCCCCGGGGAAGAGGCTGGACTCTGCCTATCACAGGAGGTTTCCAAACTCTAGTAACATTTCCTCTGAGACACTGGCGCCAGGCTGGCCTCAGTGAGGGCTGAGGGTGTCTGCATGGGGCCAGCCTGGCCTCTGGTTCTGCAACATCTAAGGTCCCCCTGTGCGGCCCCTCCCCCTGGCCCAGGAGGAAGTGGGCTTCTATGGTTGGGGTGGGACAAGCAGGCCCCAGAATGTAAGCGTCATGTGCCTGAGGGTAGGCCCTCCTGGCTCCGTGTCTTGCTTTCCTCAGTTACAAATGAGGTGGTCAACCTGGTGCCCTTTGAGATGGGATGTGGAAAGGGCAGTCATTCCAGACGAGAGGCAGGCAGTCAACAGAGGTGTGAGGAGGCTGGGAGCTCTGGCCAGGAAGCTGGCCCTGACTCAGGGGAGGCAGCAGGCATGACCCCTGCCCCAGCCTCGCTGGGCCCAGGCCTGGTGGGTCATTTCCGTCTTAGGCCAGAAAGGAACTTCAAGTCACGGTTTTTCTTCCTTCCTCAAGTGAGAAGTGACTTAAAAATGAAAAAGTAAAACAAATGGAAGTGAAACTGAGAGATAGGGGGAGTTTTCAGGCCTCTGAGCAGGACAGGGTGTGAGCCCTGATGGGTATTGAGCACCTACTGTATGCTGGGCCCTGTGCTAGGCATTGGGGTATAACAGTGAGGACAGGACCTGCCCTCAGGGAGTATGCATTGTAGTGGGACACTAGGAAAATAAGTAAACGAGGAAAAACATCAGTTAGAGATCAAAGGTGCTCGGGGAATTACAGTGGGGCTGCAACAGAGACCGAGGGGGCATCTGGCTGAAACAGAGAGGCCAGGGAAGGCCTCTCAGAGTGATGACGCTTAAGCCAACATCTGAGTGTCAGCCTTAGGAATGCCAAGGTAAAGAAGGGAATTCTAGGCAGGAGGATAAGCAGGTATAAAGGCCCTGAGGTAAAAAAAAAATGAGTAGGATGTTTAAAGAACCAAAAGAAGGTCCCCAGATCAGGTGGAAATGAATAATGGAGGAGGGTGGGGCACAGAAGAGGTGGCCAGGTTATTGTGTTAGGCCGCATGATGGCCCCTCCAAAGATGTCCATGTCCTCAACCCTGGAACGTATACATGTCAAAAGAACTTTTAGCAGATATGATTAAGTTAAGGATCTCCATATAGAGAGATTATCCTGAATTATGTGGATGGACCCAATGTAATAAAGGGTCTTTAAAAGATGAAGGCAAGAAGGTCAATCAGGAAAAAGATGTGACAACGGAAACGGAGGTTGGAGTGATGCAAGACCACAGGCCAAGGGACGTGGGCAACCTCTAGAAGTCAGAAAAGGAAAGGAAACGGATTCTCCCCTGGAACCTCCAGAAAGAATGAAGCCCTGACTTTAGTCCACTGAGACCCATTTCAGACTTCTGACCTCCAAGGTAACAAATAAATTTGTGTTGTTTCAGGCCACCGTGATTGGGATGGTTTGTTATAGCAGCCGTAGGTGACTAATACAGTCTGATTGTGTGGTAGGCTGTGGGAAGGGGGCTGGCTGGGCGAGGGGTGACCAGGAAAAGGTAGTCACTGTCATCTAGGCAAGAGCTGATGGTAGCCCAGGCCAGGTTTAAAAGGGGATGGTCAAGGCATATGTTTTTGAGGTAGAATTAGCAGGACTCACTGGTGAAGGGGAGGTAGGGGGTGAGGGATGGAGAAGAATGAAGGATGACTCTTAGCCTTTGGCTTGAGCAGTTGGCAGACAGCAGGGCCTTTACTGAGATTTGGAAGACCGAGGCTGTGGCATGTTTGGTAGTGAGGAAACCAAAAGTTCTGTGTGGCCCGTGTCAGGTTGGAGTAGCCTATTAAAGGTCTCTGTGGCCATGGACAACAGCTGCTGGAGACCCACCTGGTGTCCGGGGGAGGAAGCGGGGCTGGAGCAGCTGGCAGATGGTCGGTGTGTCCGGATGGTGTTTGACCTGCGAGGCTGGAACAGTAAGGAAAGCGAGTAGCTGGAGAGGAGAAGTGGCCCAGGACAGGACCCTGGTTTTCCCTCTTCGTCTGGTGAACTTGTCCTTCAGAGCGGAGCCCAAACGTCCTCCTCTGGGGACTGTCCCTGGTCCCTGTCTCAGCCCTGCGTGTCCCTGGGCGTCCTCCACTGCTGCACGGCTTGGGGCTGTCACAGGGCTGATGCCCAGGCCCGAAGGCAGGACTCAGATCACAGCTCTCTCTCCTTCTTGGGGGAGACCTTTCCTTCTCGTCCCATCTGTATCTTCCCTAATCAAGGCCCAGCCACATGTCACATGTGGGTCGTCCTCTTTGAGCTCACACAGTGCAGGGTGACAGCTGTGACCATAGGCTCCATGGTTCACAGAACCTCAGATGCGTTGCTTTGTCGCTGCATAACTGTGCATAGGATGCTTCACCTCCTGACTCTTGATTTCATCATCAGTATAGTGGGAACACTAGCATCTACCTCTCAGGGTTGTTTTCAGGCTGAATTAGAAAATATTTGCAACGTGGCCAACAGACAGTAGCAAAAAACGAACCCAAACGTGTATGAATCCTTATTGACACTCTGGTCCTTCACTGGGTCGTCTACTTACCATTCTTTTTCCTTCACATCCCATCTCTGGGATGGGGAATTTGCAGGCCAGACCCACTCCCCTCCACCTCCCCTGACCCCTACTCTGTGTCTGGGGGCTGACTCCTGAGCTTCCTGGCCCTGGCTTCTGGTGTTTGGCCAATAGGAGCTCCAGTAGGAGCTCTAAGGACGGGGGGAGAGAAGCTGGGGTATTCCTTTCATGGGGTTCTCTCTGTGCTGGTTCATTTCACTTTCTGTGGCTGCATCTCTCCATGCTGACAGCTCCTGCTAGACAGCCTCTGCACAGTCTGTCCCTCATAGGGTTCTGGAAACAACTTTTCCTGCTCTGTGCCTTTGGCCTTGGGCAGTAATGGCTTCCCCTGTTGCTGATCTCCACATGCCTCAACATCCTCCTCATTCCCTGAGCGAGCTCCCAGCTCTTTAAGTGTTCCCTTCGCAAAGTCTCTATCTGAGCCCCCGGGGTAAATCTTGTTTACTGCGGGACCCTGTTTGGCATCGCAAAGAGGAGCACGGACAGCTTCCTCTTTGCTGGGGCCTGCTTGGATGGGCTCGTGGTCCCCGGGCTGATAGCGGCCATCAGCCAAACAAATATATAACCATGCTGGACTTAAATAAGCAGAGGCCACCTGTCACAGGCTATGGCCACATGGCTCACAGGGGGCATTAACCCCTCAGTGGGCTTTGGCTGGCCCCACATACAAAGTATTCCCTGACTGGGCAGGAAAGCCCCTCAGATTCTATTCTGTGTCCAGCAGGGACCCTGCTGTGAGCCCTGGAGAGAACCCTCTTGGCACACAGGACTGGCACTGTGGCCCCCACAGTGTCACCCCACACCAGTGTGTCCCTGCTGGGTGGGTGGGGGAGGTCTGCCTGTTCAGCTCTCTTTGCCAATGAGCAGTTAGTGAGGAGGTAGGACCCCGGATATGGGGGCCTTTGGGAAATGAGGCTCACATAATCCCATCCTTATTTCTCCATGCTGGACCCTCGAGTGCCTCCCAACACAGCCCTTTCTTGCCCGGGGAGGTGGAGAGGGGCTGACAGTCCTCCCCAGGGCACAGATTATCTCATTTAAACCTTGCAAACCGCAGTAATTTCATTTTGCAGTTGAGGTTTAGAGATTAGAGAGATGGAGCAAGTGGTCCTGGGTCACAGGGGCAAGAGGCGGAGCCTAGATTTGAACTTAGGCTGCCTTTTCCCCAGAATAGTGCTTTTTGCATCACGTTCCCCCTCTCTGTGGTGACATTCATTTATAGTAGTAACAATAAACTCCATGCTGGGCTTTCATAGATGCCATCTCATTCACATTTCACACCATACTCAGGAGGTAGGAATTATCAGCCCCATTTCACAGAGGAGGAGAACCGAGGCTCACGACAGACAACTCAGAGGTGGTGGGTCTGGAACCCTCACCTAGGTCTTTCTTTTTCTAAATCCTGGGTTCCTTCTGCATCCCATCTCAACGGGATCTGAGAGACTTTCCATTCTGAAAAGCCACATTTTATTTGTGTCTTTTGCCTTTTGTGTTAGAAATTTGGCCACCAAAATGCGGACTGAGGGGAGGGTTTTATCCAACAACTGTCCCTCCTTCAACTGCTGATGGAGAGGAAGTCGGGCGGGAGGGTTTGCTGGACCCACAGCCAGCAGCAGAGTTTCCAGCGGCCGCCCCTCCGGAGGTGCTGTCAGAGCTACAGCTGGGGTCAGACTTATTTTAGCTCTTTACCATCCTTCAGTTAGGAGCCAGGTCTCTTGGTTGCTCTCACCAAGTTGTCAGGATGCTACTGGGTAGATTTGGGTGTGACAGATGTGCAGAGGGTCAGAGGATGCTGGAAATGATTTCTGCGCTCAGAACTTCCCGGCCGAGCGGCTCTGGCAGTTTGCCTGATAGCCGCCTTGAGGGCAGAGGGGATTCCATCCGGCAGCTCAGATGTGCATGCTGTGCACGCAGAGGCCAGGTGCCTGTCCATGCCCCTGTCTTCCGGGATCTGTGATGGTGCCTGTCCCCGGGGCCATGTTAGAGGCTTTTTGGGGCAGCTCCAAATGGACTTGTGGATGAGGTTGGGCCTTCTGTGCCCTTGGTCAGTCTGGGAAGGTCTGGGGTGGAGCCAAAATGAGAGGACAGAGTGTGGCCCAGAGTCCCTGGTGAGCAGATACAGACCCAGGAGAAGAGGCAGAAGAGCCTTGGAGGATCTGGGGAATGGCTGGGCTCACCTGTACCTGGGTGGTCCAGGCCTTGGAGAGCCCCCGGGTCTGGGTCTTTGTCCTCAGTGAGTGGGGCCACTGAGGTCAGAACCTAGATGCCGGGCTTGGTCATATCCTCCTGGCCTTTGCACCTGCTGTTTTCTCTCCTCTACCTAGATTCAGCTCGCATGTCATCACTTCTCTGAAGTCCTCGCTAGAGCCCCGGGGTTACACGGTGACTCAGTAAACATTGATCGAGTACCAGGTAGGTGGCTGGTAATGAACTGTACATGGGGAGCAAACACAGATGGCATCCCAGTAGGAGAGATGGACAATAACAACTCGACAAAAAAAAAAAAAACCAAAAAAAACCCAAACAGTTTCAAATAGCGATGTTTGCTTTGATGGAGGAGTATAGGAAGCCCTGGGTGGTGCGAGAGGGGCAGGGCCTGGATGGGTCTGAGGGTCTCACTCCAGGAGTGAGTCCCGCCTCTGTCCCTCTGTGGGACATCAGGCAAAATTCCCTTTGCTTTCTTTCTCTTGGTGGCCTGGGGTTTGGCCTTGAAGGGGCTGTGAGATCTGCTCAGCTCTGTGTTCTTTAAAAGGAGGTTCTAAGGGGATATAGAGGGGAGGGCAGGGGCTGGAGCTGCTCTGTGTGTAGCTAGATTGACCCTAAGAAGCCTGGACTCAGCTGGGAGCTGCTCAGTGGGGCAGCCTGGCAGATACCTCTGGCATGGTCTTGTCCTCGACCACCTCGCAGACCCCCTGCTCCTGGACCAGAGCCCTGCTTCAGCCTGAGGTTTCAGGGGCTAAGTCTGGGCTTTGGGGGTTTGTTGAGCAGGCTAGAGGGCCTCTGGGGGTGGGGCCTCTAAGTCAAGGATGCAAACATGATATCCTCAGGCCACACGGACACACCACACCCTCAACTCTGCCTACGCAAGTGCAAGTCCACACCCCTGTCCCCAGGCATCTGCCTACACCAGCTCCGGAGAGTGCTCTGCGGGACTGGCCCCTCGGCTCCTACCCAGCATACCCGCAGTCATCTGGGACAAGCCCTGGCAGCTGAGCCCAGCCCCAGGCCAAGCTTCAGAGGGGGAGCTGGATGCTCAGTCCCAGCCCAGCCTCCTGCAGCCTCTGGACTGCAGCCCAGAAGCCTGGTCAGGGGTGAGGGGCTGGGCCCGGAGCATGCAGGAGGTGTGTCTGTGGGAGAAGAAAGCGCTGGGCCCCGCTCCTTGTGTGGGCCTGGGCAGCTCTCCCCACTGGCCTCCCATCCCACTACCTCAGTCCAGGGCACAGTGATCCCCAAACTCCTTCAGGGATTCCCAGGTTGTTCAAATCCCAACATGTACAGCTGGGCCTTGGCAGCTGCAGACACTGGGAGTGTGCAGGGTGAGGCCCTGGGAGCCTCAGGGGTGGGTTGTTTTGGGGGTGGGACAGCTACCACCTGGCCCCTTGGAACTTTCTCCTGGTTTGCAACTCAGTTTGGCTCAAGGATCTGCTGCTGTGGGTCTCAGACCTGATCTGCCAACAGCCCCCTGTCTCAACTCCGACGCCGACTCGAATGGGCTGACTACGCTGCCCCTTTGCTGACCGCTATCCCTGGCTTCCCACCTCCTGCAGGATGAATCTATCTCCTGAGCCAGCGTTGAAGGCCCAGCATGGCGTGTGCCCTGCCCATGCCTCCCGCTGTCCTTTCCCCTGCCTCCCTGCCCCTTCTAGCCACAAGGAGAACTAGACATTTCTGGAATGCACAGTGCTCTTTTCTCCAGCAGGTTTTTGCATAGGTTGTTCCCTCTGCCCGAATGTCCTTCTGTGCTGTGTCCCCTGCCTCCTGGCCTGAGTGTCTCTGACCAGACAGGTTCTGGGTCTGTCTCCACTTCATTCAGTATCCAGCTGCATGAACTCAAGGCCCTGACTTTGACTGGGTCACTGTCCCCCCTGCTGCTCATCAGCCAGGCTCGGTCTCCAGTTCTGGCCTTGTCACTGCTTCCCTCCTCACTCCAGGATTCAAAAACAATTCTTATTTACTGCCTGCTTGGCCCGGCCTGTCCCTGCAAGCCCTGCTTCCTCCTCCTCCTTCTAGTGTCTGCACCTGTCAGGATCTGTTATGCCGTGACTCCACATAGACAATCTGGAGGTCTCTGAACGAATCAGGGACCATGGCTCCATCCCTTGCCCTAGAGAGATGAGAAGACTGAGGCTCAAACTATAGACCCCAAACCTCCCAGCATCCTTTAGGGCTCCTGTTCTTCCTTTAGGAAGCTTTCTAGGATTTCTTCACCCAACAACATCAGCTTGTACCTGGGTTAGGTTGGGCTTTTCAGTATCTCTCTGGCCAGAAAACAAATTCCTCAGGGCAGGACCTTTCTCCTAGAACATTCCTTCACTAAGGTCATTGGGCTCCTGACCCATCCAGGTACTCGGTTGTATGGCTTGAACTGTCATGTCCAACCATTCCTGACTTCTCCCCTCTCTGAGCTTGATTATGGAGTATGGTAAGGGCTGTGGGATCCGAAAGAGCTAGCCTCACTTATATCCTGCTTCCTCCTCATAGTGTGACCTTGGACTGGCCGCTCAGCGTCTCTCAGTCTCTGTGGTCCCATCTTTTGAATGGAAATTCTTTTAGAAGCTTCAAGGCTGTCAGCGGGGTGCATAGATGTGATACATGTAGCCGGCATGGGTCCACATGGGCAAGGGGCCCAAAATTTTCCCTAAGCTGGTGGCCACTGTGTCCACCTTGTATTTCTGAGGCAGCAGGAGAGCTGTGAGTCATCCAGCTTTGGGAGAAAATAAGCATGGCCCCCTCTGGCTTCCTGCCCCCATGTCCGGCCCTTGTTCGGCAGCACAATTGCTCAGGTCCAGACTGCAGGGCGAGCAGCTTAACCCATTCAAGGCTGATGGACGCCTCCCCGGCCCCCTTACCACAATAAGCTGGAATTGGCTCAGCAGCTCCCAGGCCCCTGGAGGTCACTAGCTGCCCCCCCCCAGGCTGGACTACACAGATGGCTGGACTCAGGCCACAAGGGAGAGGCCCACTGCTCCCCATCACCTCAAGATGAAGCAAAGCTCCTGGTTTTGGCACTCATGGCCTTCAGTGTCACTAGCCCTCCCTGCTCTAAAAATCTTCTGGCCACCCTGGCCCCCTCCGGTCCTCTGAGCTGCCTAGACTCCCTGCTTTCCCCAGAACGCCCTTTATCTCCTGTAGGATCCGATCTGCACACCATTCATGGCAGAAATGTCTTTAGAGGGGATGGGGGATGAACACAGTACTTGGCACAGAGTAGCTCCCCAGAGTGTTTGCTAGAGGAAGGGCCGAGCGGACGTTCTCTCACTTTCACCCCCTTCCTCTCTCCTGCTGGGGACTGACTGACTTCAGGGGTCAAAAACTTTGACATTCACAGCCATGGTCAGCTCTGGGGTAGCGGGTAAATTCAGCCATGATTTCTCGAAGGTCCCTTACTATGAGCCACTCCCGGCGCTGGGCGTGTACTTCACCTCATAATTGACTCAAAAAGAGACCGTTTCCTCCATTTTATAGATGAGAAAGCTGAGACATGGAGAAGCTACATAGTGCCAGAAGGAGCCTGGGCTTTGGGGTTCAGGATCCTGGTTCAAAGCCTCACTCCAGCTCTTATTTAACTTCTCCAAAATCTCGGTTTCCTTCACTGAGAAATGAAGAAAGGTTGTATCTGACACATGTGGTGGTTGGTAGTAGTAAAATAACGAGCTCCATTGTTTTAGAGCGTTCTATGTGCATCACCTCCACTTTCCACAACGAATTGTAAAAAAAAAAAGCCTTGCCGTCTCCGTCATTCAGGGAAGCAAACCGAGGTTTGATAACGTAATTTTCCCCAAGTCCCATGGGAAGCGAGTGGTGATGCTGGGATCTACCCCCAGGGTGACTGTCTCCAGGCTGGGCTCTCACCCTAGGTCACCTGCCTTCAAGTCCTTTTGGGGGACTTCCCTAGAATATGAGGGCCTCGGGGCCCCAACTTCGGGTGTCTGGGTGTTGAGGGAGAAGGGGTGGGCTGCCTTCCCAACTGCAGCTCCCACGGCTCGGAGTGGCCCCCACAGTGTCTGGGGCGGGAAGGGAAAGGCCTTTCACAGGCAGGGGCTCAAGCACTCGGAGCTAAGCCTCAGCTTGCCTATTCTGAAAATGGGGGCCGTGGCTGACAGAGAGGCTGAGGCTCAGACCGCCCCTCTTGGGGGTCCTCTCGCCCAGTCCTAGTACTGAGCCGTGCGGGGGAGGGGATGATGACAGGCTGTGGCTAATCCTCCACGCTGGGGGGAGGGGCACTTGGGGGAGCCTAGGCCTGGGCACCAGTCTCTGCCCCTTGTGTGCTGGCCGATTCAGGCAGGACTCTGCCCTCTCTGAGCCTGGCGCTGCTGGAAGCCAGTGGGCCCTCAAGTCACACCGAGTGGAGAGTCTACATGTGGAAGAGCTGAACCCTTACCCTGTCCCTCAGCCCCAAGAACACCCATATGTGCCCAAGGCACCACCACTGGGTCTGCTTCCCAGCCCTGCTCTGAGCTAGGAGGAAACCCTGTCTGCCCTGAAGACTGACTCTTACCTAGGACTCTGCCAGTGACCATCGTACAGATGGGGAAGGCGAGGAGCCTTCCATCTTGGGCATGTGGTGGAGGTCTGGGATAGATTGGGGTTGGGGAGCGCTCACTCACCGTGCCTGTGGCCCGAGATGTCTCCGTCCGGCCTGTCTGCCCAGGGCTGAGTGCTGTGGGGCTCTGCGGAGCTCGGCCACAGCCTCTAGTGGGGAGCCACACCCTGCAGCAAGGGAGGCCGCTGCCTCCCCCTCAGGTTTTCCAGCTGGCCCTGGCCCACTTCCCCCCTGGGATGGTTTCCTGTTATTGTTTCTTTGTGAGGGCCGGGCTGGCTTCAGATAGGCAGGCCCTGTGGGTGGCGGCTGCCTCAGCCCAGCCAGGCTGACCCCATGGAGGCTGAGCCCTGGACCCGACCTGGGACCCCAGCTCTACGACTTCACCTCTGAGGCCCCAAGCCCAGCACCTACCAAGGGCCTTAGTTCTTGTAACCCCGAGGGCAGGGGTCATTACTCCATCTTATAGCTCAGGATACTGAGACTCAGCTAGTTGAAGGCACTTGCCCACCTAGCTGGGGTGTAGCGGAGTCAGGTGTCCAGCCTGGGTCAGCCTGGGCCTAGAGCCAGATTTTCTCAAGTGAACCCATGACATGCTGGGGGAGGGTCAGACTTTGCAGGTGATGGGGAGGCTTCAGGGGCCTCAGAAGTCATGTGGATGGGAAAAGGGAAATAGCAGTTCTTGGCTCTTGCAAGGCCGGATTGGTGCCAGCCTGGGTTTGTGTGGACCTTTTGGGTTTGGTGACGTGGTTCCATAGTGTAGCGGTTAGCACATCTGCTTTACACGTAGAAGGTCCTGGGTTCATTCCCCAGTGGAGCCACAGTTCATGGTGTCATGACCATGACACCCTGAACAAGCCTAATGCCTGATCTCGGAAGCTAAGCAGGGTCGGGCCTGGTTAGTACTTGGATGGGAGTCCATCTAGGAAGACCAGGTCTGTAGGCATAAATAAATAAATAAATAAAAGGAATGTCAGGTGGAATCAAGTATCCCGGCTCTGCTTCTGATGTGACTGACTGTGGTTCAGTCATGTGTCCCCTTGAGCCTCAGTTTCCTCATCTGTAAAATGGGGATAATCAGAGCCTCTCTGAGGCTGTTGAGATAAATAAGAATCAAAAAGCACCTTGGAAGACAGGGCAGCTGAGGCAGGACTGGAGCTCCCGGGAACCAAGAAGCTGGGGCAGTGGTGGCGGGTGGTGGTGGCTCAGATTCTGTTAACTGTGAAAATCACATGAGGAGCTTTTACAGACTGCAGATACCGGGGCCCCACCCCAGGCCAGCTGATTTGTAATATCCCAGAGCGGTCAGTGGGAATCTATCCTTTGAATAGTTGCCCCTGTTTTTCCATGGATAGATGAATGGTTGGGAAGTCCCAAACTGGTTCCATTTTACAGCTGGGCAGAGACCTGGGAGGATGAGGGCCTTGCCTGGGGCACTCAGTAAGTCAGCGGACACTAGGGTAGAGATGGGCCTGGGGAGGGAGGATAATTTTTGGGAAGGGGGAGATAAAGATGTCTCTGTTTCGGGCATGTTGGGTTTGAAATGGTCCTTGGACACCCAGGTGGCACTGTCGGGTTGGCAGTTGGAGATAGGAGTAGATGTGGGTGGCCTGGAGATGAGGCTTGGAAGCTGGGAGCTTACGTCTGACAGGCACCTGAGGCAGCTTATAGGGAGGGAGGCCTCGGGCGTCTGCGATTTCTCGATCTTCTAGCGAACAATGCCCAGCAAGGGAGTGGGGAGGCCACGGCTGGGAGTGGGCAGGGCTGGGGAAGCCACATGAGGACAAGGGTGTCAGCTGGGTCAGCCTGGGAAAGGAGAAGGTGGGTTTCGGAGATGGAGGTCATCATGATGGCTACCAGAGCAGATTGGACAGAAAGGAGCAGATAAGACTGATGGGGGGAGGCGGCTGGTGAGGAGGGGTGAGGCTTGCAGACATGCGTGATCACAGCTCCTGCCCCAAGACTTGCAGTGAGTGGGTGCAGAGAAATGGGAGGTTTTTTGTTTTATCAGAAAGCTGTGGTGGCTTGTTTGTCCAAGGGGACATCCAGCAGTTGGGGAAGACAGGTGATGCTGGAACGACAAGACTGATAATCATGAGTTGGGCTTCTGGGTGGGATCCAGCACATTCGATCACTATTTGGGGAATGAACAAACAAAGGGTCAGCATTTCCTTCTCCAACAGGATTAACTCTGCCTTCTCCTGCATGAGGGTGGGAGTGGCCACAGAGGAGCCAGGATGGGCCAGCGCTCTCTCCCTGGTGCCCCAGCCCCTCATGCCTTCACCCCGACCTGTGCCAGCTGCCTGCCTTCATGATACATGGCGTACATGCCCACTAGGACAGCTGGGCATCACTTCCTGCCGGGTGTCAGACTCGGTACTGGTGGCAGATCTTGATGGGGTGTGTCCTGGCACCATCTGCCAATTTCCTTTGTGTTCGCAGTCAGTGGGGAAGCTCACTCTGCACTGAAACCCTCTGTTCCTGTAGTCTGTAAACAAGGAATGGCCATCCAGACATAGGCCCCTGGGGTGGGGATGGGGTGGCCATGTGGAGGTAGTCTGGGTCCTGGGAGGGAGGCTAGTGCCCCTGATGATCTCATGCCCAGTATCTGCCACTGCCCAGCCCCTGCTCCAACCCCCCTGGAAGCAAAGGAGGTAATGCGAAGGCACAAGGCCGGGAAGTACCCTCAGGAGCAGAGGAGGCAGCCTGTGGGCCGACAGGAAACGGGATGGTATGCAAGACCTGATTAGCAGCTGGAGGAGGAAGCAACAGTGGAGCAGTGGGGTGGGCTGGGAAATGCAACAGTGAGGCCTGGGGACACCCATGAAGCCTCTGCCAGGACAAGAGCTGCCCGGATGGGGGACCCTGGATACCTCGCTAGGAGAGGCCTGTGCTTGGGGTGGGCAGACCTGGCCCGTCACTGGCTGTGTGACCTGGGGCTGTCAACTTGCTTGTCTGAGCCTCTTTCCTCATGTGTGGAGTGCGTTGCTGGTTCAGATTGTACAGGGCTATCTGGAGCGTTAAATGAGACAACAAAGTAAATGATGGTGTCAGCAAGCATTTATTGAGCTGGTATTTCTCCAAGTGTGGTGCTCAGGCCACCTGCCTCAGAATCACTTGGGGAGTGTGTGGTGATATGCAGATGCCTGGGCCCCCCCGCAGGCTGACGGAGTCAGAATGGTTGGCAGCGGGCCCCCGAGACCTAATGTTTGTCGCTCCCAGATGACGTGTTTGTGCACTCACAGTTGAAGACCGCGGCCTGTGTGTGCTGGCAGTGTGCTGGGCTCTCTCCGTGGTCCTCTGTCAGCCTCTGGACAACCCTAGGGGATGGCACTGTTGTCATCCCCATTACACAGTGGGGGAACAAAGAGTGGGAATTCAGTGCTCCCCACGACCAGAGCTTGCAGTAGTGGAATGGAAATTCTGAACCAGGCCTCCGATTCCAGAGGCCGTCTCCTCACCCTCCAGGCTTTCCTGTCTGTCCTGCTCTGTCTGGCGCATAGTAGGAGCTCATCAAACAGGAATTCCCGTTTCTTCTTCCCCACGGTGTGGGATGCCCAAGGATGGGGCAGGGAAGTCAGGCCACTGGCTTCAGCAGAGGTGGTCATGGTAAAGCCACAAAGCCTCCTGCCCCAGGGCCTTTGCGTGTGCTCTTCCACCCGGCCGACTGCCTGCTCTCTGCTTCATGTCTGCTTGCAGAGCCCCCATCAGCCTTTTCCACCCAGATCTCACCTCCTTTGCTCCACTCCCTCCTCTGTGTTCTTGAAGCATTTTACAAGACCCCCTCAGGGCCCACTACCTCCCTCATCTGCTCATCTCCCCTCCCTCCACACAGATTGTGTCTCCTTTGTGTGTCTGTTCCTAGTGGGTGCTGGGCAGAGGGTAGGTGCTCCATAAATGCTAACTTGAAACCGTGAGCTCTTTACAACGGCAGCCAGCACACTGTGGGCCACATCTGTGGCTTCTGCGGGGCCAGCGTGGGGGTGTGGGGCTCTTTGCCCTGCCCTGAGTGGTCCCAGACCTGTCTGCAAAGCTCTTGCAGAGAGCCGTGACCATAGCATGGTGTCACAGGACATGTAGGCCAGGAATAAAGAAAGGTAGGCTCCTCCGATGAGAAAATGGCAGAAATGTACTCCCTGGGTTCTGTTGGTAGCTTGATATTATTGCTGAAGTATTTTTCATTTTCTTCCTCTTTTCTCCAGATAATTGTTCCAGGGACCCACAGCTGCTGAGGAATGTGGGCACCTAAGTGTCAGACTTTCCCTGGGCTGGGGGGATGGAGGGGACAGAGGGGTGTGTTGGGCCCACAGGATGCCCGCTGGGCTCCTGGCTGCAGGAAGAGAGGGCGGCGTGGCCTGTGAGCTATGAGCTGAGCTCAGGGTGGGCACAGAGCAGGGACTAAATGAAGGCATGGATGAGCGAATGAAAGGGTGGATGAACCACTGGCACGTCGAGGTTGACCCAAGGCATGGGGCCAGGCTTGTACCTGTGTTCTGTGGCATACTCCAGGGCACAGTAGTTTCTTAAAGGTTTTAAGGAGGCACCTTGCATCAGTCAGTCAGTCAGTCAGCCAGCCAATCAGATGATTAGCCGATCTCTCAGCCCTCCTGGGTGGTCACCTCTGTGCCAAGCTGGGGTTGGGGACCCAGAGACCGTCCCCTGGTTAAACTCTGAGACTTGGGTGGAGTTAGTTACAGTCACCAACACTGTGACCTTAAGAGGGGACACAGATCTGCCCACTTTGCAGCATTAAGTAACCAGCGCAGTGTGGCACCGCCCAGCTCAAGCCAGGGCTCACGTGAGTGTGCTGAGCCTTGTGGGGTACCCGAGAGCCACTCTTAGGCTGAGCTGCCCCAGCTTCCCAACTCTGAGCCTCTTCCCGTTGCTGTCCTTGCCACCTAGGATGCTCTTCCCTTTCTATCTCTGCCAGCCCAAACCCTCGTAGCCCTTCAGTGCCTGGCGCAAGCACACCATTCCTCCATCTAGCCTTCCTGGATTCCCATTCAGAAAGCTTCTTGCCCCCGGGAAGTCCCTCCACCCCTGCCCTGCACCCCACTTACTCTCTTTCAACACTTATTGGTCCCCTCCCCTATTTTCTCATGTAATGATTCCTTACTATTGCCCTGAGAGGTGTAAATACTATTTGTATTCCCCTAGGCTCAGAGAGGTTGTATAACTTAACCAAGGTCATCCAGCTCCTGAGTGGCAGAGCCAAGATTGCAACTCTCATCTTCTGGTTTCCAGTTTAGTGCTCACTCTACATCATCCTACCCCTGACAACCTGTCATTGTTCAGCGATGCTTTATGCTCATTTGTTATTTCAAAAATTACATTTAATGATGCCCATGCTTTTGCCTGGCTCTGTGCTGGGCATGGGGGATGCAGAGGTGACCCAGGATGAGTTCTTGCCCTGGATGTGTCCCAGCTCTGATGGAGAGACAGATGTCCAGAACAGTGTGAGCTGTACTGGGTGGGGCCAGGTTGGTGGCAGAGGGCACATGTGTCCTATGCTGGGTGTGCTCAGAGGGGGTGGCTTGGGGGAGAGCTGCCGGAGGATGAGGTCCCCAAGCTGCTCAGAAGGATGGGCAAGGACTCACCAAGCACAAAGCAGGAAGAAAGACTGGCCAGGCAGATGGAATGGCAAGGTCAATGGCACAGAGAGCTATTTGGGAAGGAGAAGCCGTTCCATGGGGTTACCCCAGAGGTGTAGGGAGGGGAATCAGGGACTGGCTGGGGAGGAAGCCAGAAGGTGGAGGGTCTCCCATGCCGCCCTGAGAGCTCACGGAGGGGGACACCTGGGAGCCTCATACCAGGCAGGGGCTTAAAGAGCCCCATATTTTAGGAGAATTGCCCCATCCAGTCTGGTGGCCTGTGGTCAGGCCAGGGAGTGGCCACTGAGTGTGCAGTCGCTGGAGCTGGCGGGGAGGCGGGAGCTAAGAGGGGCCTCTCCTTGGCCAGGAAAGGACTGGTTGAGCAGAGGTTGAATTCCCGACAGTGAGAACAATGCCTCATTCTGGGAGCACTTTCCCAGATGTTTCTCATTTTTCTCTCACAGCATCCGGGGTAGCCTGTTAGGAAATGGTGCTCGAGTGCTACGGGGCTGAGGGGGGCCCCGGAGAACAGCTGGACACCGGGGCTCAGAGGGTGTCTCGTGGCTTCGTCCTGGGCACATCTGCCTTTGCCATTTGCAGTCCCGCTGATCCTAGACAAGCCCACGTGGCCTTTGTGCCTTAGTTTCCCCTTCTGTAAAATGGGAGTGATTGTGTGTCTTTCTCACGGGGTTGCTGGAAGGAAGAATTGAGAAGATTCAAGAAAGTGCATAGAGCAATCTCTGGCATGCTGTAGGTGCGCAATAAATGAGTCATGACAATGATGCCGCAAGTGTGTGAGGAGGGCACCGCATGTGCATTTGTTCGGCAGCCATGTGACCACATGTGTACATGCAAGAGCATCTATGGAGCTTGTAAGGCACCCTCATGAATGTGGCCATGTGTGTGTTTACGGTTCATGAGTAGGCTGAGGGGCGCAGGTGGGCCAAGGGAGGGCCAGGCCTTGGGTAGCACCTTCCTCCTCCATCATCTGGGATCATCTGCCTGTTACCCCACTGACCAAGCCTTCTGCATCCTCGTCTCCCACGGAGGCCCAGAAAGGTCAAGCCTTGCTCCAGGGCGGCTAGGTGAGCCGGGAGGCGTAGGATGGGACCAATGCTTCTGCCTCCCTGTCTGGAGGACAGACCCGAGTCTGGCAGAGACTGCCCCCCACGGAAGTCAGGACTTCCTGTCTCTAGGCCCCACATTCCATGTGTCCTCCGTCAAACTGTCCTGGAGAACAATGGATCAGAGCCTTTACCATCTGTAGGGCAGGAAGGTGGGTCAGGGGCCGGTTGGTTCTGCCTCCAGGTGGGGCATACAGATAGTCTGGCACTGGCCCAGGGCATGGCAGTGTGGCAGCAGGGCGAGAACTCGGCCAGCCTGGGGTGTCTGCCTCCTGCCTGTCCTGGCCCGTACCTTTTCCAGGCCATCTCCAGACCCCGCAGTACACACTGCCTCCAGCCCCTGTGGCCTGCAGCAGGTCTTCTGAGCACAGTTTGGCTAGTGGCGTCTGAGTTGGTCCTAGGGCGGGAGCTGCCTGGGAGACCTAGGCAGATTGGATGGAAGTAATCACTCAGGCTGGTGGAGGTCTTGGGGACTCTCCCAGACTCACCCACCTGCCATGCCACTGAGAACCAAGAGACTCTCATCAGCCAAAAGAAATCCTCCGTGGCCCCTGTGCCAAAGCTCATACTCACAGGGATGTCTCCGTGCTTGTTAACTCTCAGTTTACACACAGTTCTAACAAGCCCGGTGGTGGGAAAGGCCAGGGCAGTGTTGGGGCAGTTCTGTGGGAGCCAGCAGGGCTGCAGGTGGGGGCAAGCCGGCCACAGGGCTGTTTCTGCACTCCCTGTGCCTGAGAATCTGGCCGCCATCCCGCCTTGGGCTGGGGGACTGTCTCTGAGAACAACTCCCTCGGGCCTGTTTGTACTTCTGGGAAAGTTTCTTTCCGCTTCTGAGTCCTGGCTGGGGCCACTCACAGGAAACCAGGTGGGCCTCGGCTGGCGTGCAGAAGGACTGGGGTTAGGGCTGCGAAGTAGGGGGATGCGTCTAGGGGCCTGGGGCTGCGGGGGCTCACTCGGGGGTGGCTTGCATCCCCCCTCCTGCTCTATAGGGCAGCCCTGCAGGGCTTTCAGCTCTGGAACCCTCCACTCTGGCCCTCCCTCACCCTGGGAGGGTCAAGTATAGCCTCACCCCATCCCACCTCGATTCTCACCTGTCTGCTGTTTGGTGCCAGTTCCTGTTTGACAGCCACCATCTTTCACTCCTTGGGACAAGGTACAAACTCCTTAGCCTGGCATTCAAGGCCCTGTTGTCCCTACAGTGCCCACTCCCACTGTGCTGGGTTGTAGGGCTTTTGCACTCGCCACCTCCACTGCCGGGAATCCCACCTCTCAAAGAACCTCTAGCCTCTCCGAATCCCCGAAATCCAATCCAAATATCATCTTCTCCATGATGATAGTTTCCTTTTAAAACTTACAGTTTTATTAAGATATAATTCATATATTATAAAGCTCACCCTTTTAAAGCATATTACTCAGTGTTTTTTTCAAGTATATTCACAAAGTTGTGCATCAGTCACCACTAACTAATCCTAGAATGTTTTCATCACCCTCGAAAGAAACGCAATACCCATTAGCAGTTACTCACAGTTCCCTTTCCCCAGCCCTTGGCAATGACTAATCTACTTCCTGTCTATATGGATTTGCCTGTTCTAGATATTTCATACAAATGAAATAATATAATATGTGCTTTTTTGTGATTGCCTTTTTTAAATTTAGCACAATGTTTTCAAGATTCATCCACGTCATAGCATGTATCAGAACGTCATTCCTTTTTATGGCGGAATAATATTCTGGTAATATTCTGGTGTGATATATTACATTTGTTTATAC
Source organism: Eidolon dupreanum (assembly GCA_028627145.1). Classification (NCBI taxonomy): domain Eukaryota; kingdom Metazoa; phylum Chordata; class Mammalia; order Chiroptera; family Pteropodidae; genus Eidolon; species Eidolon dupreanum. The sequence continues at coordinate 118,160,981 of CM053508.1, read as the reverse complement.
ATTTGTCAGTTGATGGGCATCTAGGTGGTTTCTGTTTTGGGGCTATTATGAATCTGACTGCAATGAATACTTGTATACTCTTTTTATGTCAACAGTTTTAATTCTCTTGTGGTACATGTCTAGGAATGGAATTGATATGTTATATGGTAACTCTACATTTAATCTTTGAGGAGTTGTCACACTGTTTTCGAAAGCAGCTGCACCATTTTACGTCTCCACCAGCATTACGTGAGGGCCCTTAATTTCTCCAAATCCTTGCCAACACTTGTTAATATCTGTGTTTTTGACTCTAACTATCCTAGTGGGTATGAAGTGGTATCTTATTGTGGTTTTGATTTGCATTTCCCATATGACTAATACTATTAAGCATCTTTACGTGCTAATTGGCTATTTCTGTATCTTTGGGGAAATGTCTTTTCAAATCATTAGCCCATTTTTAACCGGGTTATTTGTCTTTTTTGTCATAAGAAGTTTGATATATCCTGTATATAAGTCCCTTATCAAATATATGGTTTGCAGATGTTTTCTCCCATTCCCTGGGTTGTCATCACTTTCTTGGTGTTCTTTGAAATGCAAAAGCTTTTAGTTTTAATGAAATCCAATCTAGATACAGTTTTTCTTTGGACTATTGTGCTTTTGGTATCAATACCAAGGAAATCATTGTCTCATCCAAGGTTGTGAAGATTAGCTATCATTTCTTGAGATTTGCTCTGTGCCGGGTACTTTACATATATTATCTTCTCTCATCACACCCTGACAAGGATAGAGTTTTTTACTCTTATTTTACAGATGTGAAATCAAGGCTCAAAGATTCATTCCTGGGCAGACAGCTAGTAGATGGAAGGGTGTCGAGCTTCAGAGCTGGGCCCAGATGGATGCTAGGATGACACCCATGTAGCCTGGGAGCACATCAGTGGGTTGAGTAAGAGAGTAACTGACATTGACAGAGGGCATCCTTTGTGCCAGGCATGGTGCTCAGTGCTTTATATGCATTAGCTCACTTCCTCCCTCTCTCCATGGCAGTGGCTCTCAAATTGTGGCCCTGACCAGCAGCGCCAGCCAATTCTTGGGCCCCACCCCAGATCAGCTACATTGGAAACTCTGGGGATGGGGCCCAGCCAATCCGAGTTATTTAAGAGCTTCAGGGGATTCTGAGGTGCTCAAGCTGGGGCACTCCTGCCTAAGAGCAGCGTGTCTTCCCCCAGGCAGCACTCTGCAGTTGTCTGGAGAGCGGTTTTTTGTTTGTTTGTTTGTATTTAAGTACCAGATTTGGAGAAGGCACACCTATAGATTCTGATTTAATTGATCTGGGTGGGTTCACCATTTTTTAAAGCTCTCCAGGAGAGCATAACGTAGGCCTGGGGCTTTAATACCTCCTAAGGAGTTGGGTACCACCCATTTTATAGGTGCAGCTCTAGGAGATTAAAGGAGGTGCCTGAGGTTATATAGCCACGCAGAAGGAGGGCGAGCTGAAATTCAAAGTCTCTGCCTCCTACTTCCCCTCCTTCCGCCTATTTATTACTTGCTTACTGTGGAACCTGTGTATTGGTTCCCCAAGCTGCTTTCTTTGGAAAGTAAATGATGTGTGATGTTGCCATCTAGTGGTGATTGAAGAGAACTGATGAGCATCTTTAGGATTTCCAGGGACTGTTTTCTGGGGACTCACGGGAGAAGGAAAGGCGACCATTCACAGTTGCTTAGACAGCTGCTTTTGGGAGACTTGGGCTCATTTTTACAGAAGGTGTCCTTTGTGAAAAGGAGAGTGGAATGATGGTGGGTTTCATGTTGAAGCTTTAGTGGGGCTCTGGAAACTTCTCCTGGGCCTATCTGTGTACTTCCTTGTAAAAATCCAGTTATAGCAAGAACCCCGCTAAGTAAGGTTAGCGAGGACCCCCCACCTCGACATCTGATCAGCAAGAATCCTAATTAGGTTGGTTTAGCCAGAATCCCCCCTTGTCCTTGTTGTTTCCTCCTGGTAATTGTCCATCCACTGACCACCATTCACCTGACTCCTTGGCTATAAATTCCGACTTGCCCATGCTTTAGTATTGAGAGTTGAGCCCAGTCTTTATCTCCAACTGAAAAATTCCATAGTGGTGGTCCCTGTACCTATCTTGATAGTCCCGAATAGAGTCTGCCTTATCACCTTTAACAAGTGTCATAAATATTTTCTTTGTTAACACTGGGGAGGCTGGGTCCTGGGCAGGGGCTGGAAGGGGAGGCAGAAAGAAGTCTGAAGTAGAGAGAGGTTCATCCAGGCAGTAGAGCTCCACCCACCCTCAGTGGTTGTCCGACCTCTTTTTGGACATTGATTCATTCAACAAACAGCCACTGTGGGTCAGGGGGTCAGGCCTCAGGGAGGTGCTGGCTCCCAGACATCGGGGGTAGGAGAGAGAAGCATAAAATATTTGGGGGGGCTCAATCCCCTGTGGTTCAAACTGATCTGTTCTTGGTCCTGGGAGGGGGTCCAGCACAGGCAGGTGTGGCTGATAGGGGGTGGTACCCCTAGCTGAGAGACCTGAAGTGGCTGTGGGAGAGGGTGGCTTCTTGAAGCTTGTGCCCAGGGTCTGAATAGGCACCCACAGAGATGAGTCAAAATTGATGGTTCCTGCCCACCCAGCTGGCTCCTGTGGGACCAAATAAGAGCCACCAGGAAGTTCCCAGGACTTCTCACGTGCTGGCATGGTTGGCTTCTCACCAGGGGCAGAGGTATTGAAAGAAAGAGAGCATCTGAGGAGGGAGGGAGGGACTGGCTACATGCAGGGCACCTGTAGGATGTACACATAACATAAGGTTTATTATCTTAACCAATTTTGAGTGTCCCATTCAGTGGCATTAGGTACATTCATGCTGTTGTGCAGCCATCACCACGATCTGTCCCCAGAACTTCTTTCATTTTGCAAAATGGAAACTCTATACCCAGGAAATAACTCCCTGTTCTTCCCTTACTCAGTCCCTGGCAACCACCACTCTGCTTTCTGTCTCTATGATTTTGACTACTGTAGAACCTCATATAAGTGGAATCCTGTGATGTGTGTCCTTCTGTGACTGGCTTATTTTACTCAGCATAATGTCCTCACAGTTTATCCATGTTGTGCATATGTCAGAATTTCCTTACTTTTTAAGGCTGAATAATATTCCACTGCATGTGTAGACAACATTTTACTTATTCATTTTGGTTGATGGGCAATTGGGTTGTTTCGACCTTTTGGCTATTATAGGCAGTGAACCTGGGTATACAAATAACTATTTGAGTTCTTGCTTTCAATGATTTTTAGTATATACTCCAGTGAAATTGCTGGGTGATATAGTAATGATATCTTTAATTTTTTGAAGGACTACCATACTGTTTTCTATAGTGGCTGCACCATTTTACATTCCCACCAACAGTGCACAAGGCTTCCAGTCTCTCCATGTCCTCACCAACATTTTTTTTAATAGTAGCCATCCTGGTAGGTTCAAAGTGGTAGTTCATTGTGGTTTTGATTTGCATATCTAAAACAATTAGTAATGTTGAGCATATTTTCATGTAGCTTAGAATTCTTTGATAAAATTAAATCTTAGTGGACAAAACAGATTTAAAGCTTGTACTTTTTGAAGGCCCATCTAAACTGGAAGTTTACCATGAGATGCTTTGTCTTTGCTTTTTTATGAAAATACTTCTTTAGCATCTGTTGTATGTCACCTTCATCTGATCACAAGCTCCTTCATTCCCAAACACATATTTGTAGCTCATGGAACAGAAAAGTTCCACAGAACACAGTTTGGGAAACACTGATCCAGAGGGAGGTCTCCAGTGGTATGCCACAGGGCTTTATCCCAGGTCCATCTCGATTAACATTTTCCATGAATAACTTAGAAGAAGGCATCGTTAGTCTACTGATAAGTCAGTGGGCTATTTAGACCCTGGTGAGATAGAGAATGCATTAGGTGACATATCAAGTATCCAAAGATATCTTGACATGATGAAGAAATGGTTCAAAATAACAGTATGTAGCATTACAAGAATGAGCTAAAAGCTTTATTCTTGGGCTTAAAAAAAAAAAGAAGATTAGGAGCAGTTGCCCAAAGACACGGGAGGCACAGATGAGAGAAGCTGAGGACACTTGGTCAATGGTGAAACTGATATCGATAAGCATAATGCTAGCTAACGTGGATTACCTTATTTGGCCCTTAATGTACTATTATAGGTAGGCAGCTATATTTTCAATGCCCATTCAACAGATGGGAAAATTGAGGCTTTTAGAGGTGAAATAACTTGCCTAGGGTCACATAGCTAGTAGGTGACAGAGCATTAATGAAGAACAGGATATCCCTCAAGGCCTGCTGGCTCTACCCTGGCCAGACCCTGACTGGAGTGCTGTATTCCTTCCTCCCCATAGGATGCATGGGGAGCAACTAAAGGGAAGCCTAACCTAAGGTAGACTAGGAGGCCAGGGAGGTAATGAGCCCCCCATCCCTGGGGACTTACAAACGGAGGTTGGAAGACCCTGGCAAAGCTGTTGTGGTAAGGATCTTAGCATCAGTTGAGGACTAGGATAAATAATCTTTAAGGGTCCTCTATCCTCTCTTATTCTATAATTCTGCTATAGCAACTTATTACTTTAAAGTCAAGTTTATGATACGGAAGAACTCTATTTTACTCACTGAATGTATACATTATTTATAGTACTTTGAGATTTCTATGACAAATATGCGCACTGTATTTATTCCCAAGTGCTAGGATTTGTGACAAATTTTACATGACCATTTAGAGTTTATGTTTCAGCTGATTATTAAGACACGTACAGTTATTGTGCATTTGTATTTATGACGCGGGGTTAGTCATATTTATGAAGTACGAGACGCCCGGTCATTGATCAGGAACCCGAGCTGAACATCTTACATCGTTCCTGCGGGAAAACGGCCTTCTTTATGACAATTCATTTTGTGATGTGGTTTCAATTCGTTTTATGATGTGGTTTCAGAGACTTTACTTTGGGGGAAAAAACTCCCACTGTCACTAGGTTCAGGGAAGTCCCATAGATTTATTTAGAGGTAGCACTGTGTAGCTTGGGTGATGTTTTCAAGATTCCTGTGCCTCCGTTTCCTCATTTAGGAATCAGAAGGAGAAGACACACCAGCATTACCCATGAGTTGGTGTGTGTGGCAGTGCTCATTCTCAGTGACACGTCTTTCCATTCTTGTCTTCCTTGGCACTGAGGGTGCTGCCTTGGGAACCAGGAGCCTTGAGGCTGGCAGCTTACCCAGAGGGCTTGAGCTTTCTGAATTCTCTCCTTGCCAAGCAGTGTCTTTTCAGGAAATGTGAGGATTTTGCCCTGGGCCTCCAAACTGAACTAGCTTCACCTTAAATAAAAGAAATCAATCTTTATAGCTGAGCTGTTGGTACAACTTTGATTTAGCATAAATTTTGAAACAGCTTGGCTAATAAATAAGTGGAAAGGCAATAACCATCAGGGGGAATTATCTGTGAGGGGGTCTGGGCAGGCAGCTAGGGAGGGGGTGATCCCTGCCTCCCACACCCACTTTCCTTCTGCTCCCAGCCTGAGACCCTTGTCAATGGCAGAGTGCGTGGCAGCAACAGAGACCCAGGCAGGGCTGTCTGGTTTGTGTGATAGATTTGGGGAAGTGGAGGAGGGGCTGGGGACCGCCCCAGGACTCTCAGACCTGCCCCTCTCGCCCTTGGTGCCCACCCCCTTAAGTATGAATCTCAGCCCCCCGGCTGTGTGATCAGGGGCAGGTGGATTAACCTCTCTTTGCCTTGGTTCTTATCACCTGGAAAACTGGGGATACTTCTGGCAGGCATCATGTGAGACACACGGACACTGCCACCCACAGTCAGCACACCAATATTTGTCAGCTATGGCCCTCATACTGGGAGCTGTCTGCCAAGTGTTTGGCACATAGTAGGCTCTTTGCCAACGGCAGGTGTTAACTATTCTGGGAAGTGCACTAAGGAGCTTTGGGGCCCCACCCACAAGTCCTCAACCCTTCCTCTTCCTCATCATGCTTGTGTCCTGCTACCAGCTCCACTGCAGCCCCAGGATCATCCATTGTCACCTTCTCTGGTGCCACTCAAATCCCCCAATTCCTAGCCTCAGAGTTCAGGGTCATTAACCTTTGCTGGACGTACCTCCCCCCTGCCCCCCAGCTGCTGGCCTCTCTGGGCCTGCTGGGTCACAGTCCTCAGGTTGCAGAGGCGAAGCAGGGTCTCCAGCCAGTTCTGCAGTCAGCCCTGCCTGTCCCGAAGAGGATGCCCTCACCCGTGTCATTGCATTTTTCATAGTGTGTTAGCAACTTAATTACCAGTTAATAGGAACCTCAAATAAATAACTCTTATCTACATCTGCTTACTGGTAGGTGATGAGGAGGAAACAAATGTGCATTTGAAAAGTAATATATTTCCCCCAACATGATTTCTGTCTCTAGTCATAAATGTCAGAGATAAATGAATCTGTTTTATTAAGAATCAGCACACTGGTGCATGGAGGCATCCTCAGGGCCATGAATCATGGAGCCCCTGGCACTTCTCCTGCCCTCACCCCCCCATCCCCGGCATTGTCAGTTCCTGCTGCAGCAGTAGCTTTGAATGGCTGGGCCAGCCCCTGCTGTCTAGCTACCCACCCCGCCTTCCCCACCAAACCCAGGCCCTTCTGGGTGCAATACCTGTTGGTGCAGGTGGCTTTACTGTGCCAGTGTGACATTTCCCAGGATCCTAACCACAGCTACTTACCCCATCCCTGACTTCAGAGGTGGGCAAGGCTCAGCTGGCATCTCAGCTCCATGCTGTGTGACCTCAGCTGGATTGCTTACACTCTCTGAGCCTCAGTTTTCTCAGCTATAAAGTGGGAACACTAATCCCCAGGGCTGACACAGCAGGCACAATGCTTGCGGCCCAAGATAAAATGATTTAGGGGCTATGGGAGGCAGAATAATGGCCTCCCAAGGATGTCATCTTAATCCCTGGAAACTGCGAATACGTTATACTACCTGGCAAAGGGGAATTAAGGCTGCAGATGAATTAGAGTTGATAACCAGCTGACCTTAAAGTAGAGAGGTTATCCTGGATTATCCTGGTGGGTGCAATGAGATCATAATGGTCTTTAAATGTGGAAGAGGAAGAGAGCGTCAGAGTGATGTGAGAAGGACTCAAGCGGTCATTGCTGGCTTTGAAAATGGAGAAAGGGGCCATGAGCCAGGGAATTCGGGCTGCCCCAGAGGCCAGAAAAGGCAGGAAAACAGATTCTCCTCTAGAGCCTCTGGAAAAGGATTGCAGCCCTGCTGAAACCTTGATTTTTGCCCAGTGCGACCCATTCGGACTTCTGACCTCCAAAACTCTAAATAATAAATTTGTGTTGTTTTTGGCCACTAATCTTGGTAGCGTATACCACTGAATTTGGCCGCTAAATAGTAGTGTATTGCAGTAGTCGGAAACGAATACAGGGCCCACAGAAATGTTCTAATTTCTTTTCAAATCGGAAGAAGAATAAATGTAATCCAGGCTGAATTGTATTTGTCTTTGTATTAATGCAGTTGTAAGTACAATTTTTGACTTTGTGCTTTTGGAGGAAGGGGCCCACGATAACAGAGAGCCAACGGCCCAGGAAGGTCAGCATGCACCCTGCACTTCCTGCCTGCGGCCTGCAGTGGGCTAAAACGAGAGCATGTTGGCAGAGCACCTCTGAGGGTGCGTTGGTCACACAGTGGGGTTCAGAATGGTGGCAGCCGTTGTGTTAGTGGTTGTGATCTGTTTCCTTCTTGAGTACTGAGGCTCCCCATTGGGTGTTGTGCTGTCCTTAAGCTTTGTACCCTACTCCTTGGACCCTTCACCTCCGGAGACTTCATTGACCTAAGAGGCCTCTTGTTGTATTGGGGAGCCTTTCCTCCTGGTCTCCCTGTGCCTGGATCCAATACTGAGTCTCCCACAATAGCACATTGCCTGAGCACCTACTCTGTACTTGGACTTGGGGTCTGAAAGATCGTTAGCGCACTCCCCACAATAGGAACATCTTTGAGTCTCAAAACCACCTGATGAGACAGGCACTGCCATTCCCATCCAGTGTCCCACCCAGAGCCTGCATGACTCCTCCTGCCCGGAAGAGTTTCCCTGACGTCTCCATTCCCACCCAGCCTCGCTGAACCCCAACCTCTTGGGAGAGCCTGGGAGGCCACTGCATGGTTAACAGGGTCCCAGGTGATCTGTCTTTCATCCGGGAGACTGCCAACTGGTTACATGCTCAATTTGCAACAGCAGGGAAGTGGGCACACCAAAGGGGATGGACATGTGGAGTTGGGTACATTCTGCGTGCCCGGCGCCGGGCTAGGCACGACCATGCTGTGTGCTCACGGTCATCTGCAAAGGCAATAACAACCCCATTTCAGAGATAGGAAAAACAGGCTCCAGGAGACAGCACAAGAACTCTGGAGCCACGGCGGTTGAGGCAGAGTATAGGTAGGGTGCAGAGTCCTGGGGTCGACGGAGCTGAACTGGAACATGGGGCCATACTGCGGGGGCCCTGCCTCGAGGTGGGGCCAGGAGGCATGGCTGCTCTCCCTGGCCCTGACACTGCAGCTCAGAGTGACCGAACCCATCCCCTTCCTTCTCCAGACCACATTGCCCTGTACGGGCCCGACCCAGGCCCTGCAGTGTAGCTAAGAGCCCCTCTCTGCTGGGGCTGGGTCCATCCTGAATTGGAATGTTTCCTACAAGATCCGCTTTGTGAGGCTTGCTGGGACTCAGGTCCACCTGCCCCTGGGAAGAGGGCATGGCAGGACCAGGTGGGCAGGAAGAGCGCCCTCTGTAGGGACCACCCAGCAGGTGCAACACCAGCCTTCACCTGCTGGCCAGCATGTTCCTTTTCTCTTAACACACACACACACACACACACACACACACCCCATACAGTAAAGGCCACACATCTTAAATGTTCAGCTCAATGAACAAGAGAATTCTGCCAGCCCAGGAATTCCCCTCAGGTCCCTTCTAAGTCCGTAGCCAACTCCCTCCCCTCCTAAGGTAGCTGCCGTTTGACTTCTGAGCGCACAGATCAGGGTTGTCAGTTATGGAATTTTATACAAAAGGACTCGTGCCTTACCCTCTGTGTCTAGATTCTGTTACTCCGTTATGCCTGTGAGATTCGTCCACATTTGTTGTGTTTGTCCAGTAGTTTGTTTAATTGCTGAGTAATATTCCATTGTAAATTGTGGAATATGCCATATCCATCTGTCAGGAGTGGATATTTGTGTTCTTTCCTGTTTGAGGCTATTCTGGAAAGTCAGAGCATTTCCTTGGTTTGGGTATTTTTGCAAGTGTTTGCCAGCTTTGGAAAAGGCCTGTTTTACACCCATCCTGGCTCTCTGCCCCCCTCTTCCCTCTGGGGCATCTGTTTAGGGGCTGCTGTTTGAGAGGTGGTAATTGGGCTTTTGGCTGTGAGAGCTGGTAATTGGGCTTTTGGCTGTACTGTGGAGACTTGTGCCACACTGGCAGGGGGTGCCCAGAGGTGGCTCTGGCATCTGCTTTATCTGGCCAGGATGCTGTTTGTTTGTTTCCTCATGTTCTATCATTTGCTACCCTCCACCCAGACTGTCCCCAGTAGGCCACCTGTTAGCACCTGGGTGTTTCTGTGCCATCACTCTCCCTGTACCCTGTGTTGACTGACTTTCAGCCAATCTGTAAGGTTGTTGGTGTGCCTCTCAACAGCCTTCATGGGTGTTTGTCTTTGGAGCTTGGGGATTTATCAGAGATAAAACTGGAAGGCCACAGTTTTTAGAGAAATAGCTCCACATTAAGTTGGAGGACATTTTTCTGGCTATCTTTATGAAATGCTGTGGCTGTGGGCAGTGCTGTCTGAATTAAGAAGCTTGTGTATCCTTCACTGCACTCATCTGTGTGTGCGCGCGTGTGTGTGTGTGCCAGCCAGCATGTGCATTCCTGTGTGCGCGTGTGTTCACATGGACTGCCACCAGGAAATTTCTCTGAAGCTGTTTTCTTGTATTCAAAGGATCCCTCCTGGCCCTGCTCTGTCCACGCTGGGCTTTGGGCCAGTAAGAGCCTTGGGAAATCTTCTGATGATGGCAGAGAAGGGTCCAGGCCTCCCCCTGGATATTCTGCCTTTGACCTTGGCACCATCACAGGCAGAGGGCACCTCAGCTCCTGCTGTGTGAGAGGTGGTCTGGGTAGGAGTCCAAATGGGGATGAGCTGTGCCCGGGAAGAGCACAGTGAAGGGCTCTTTCTTAATGTCATGGGGCAGTTAGGCTGTTGAAAGAGGTGGTGAAGGTTTGTGGGCCAGGCACGAGTTCAGGTCTGGGCTTCGGCATTTACCAACTGTTGATTTTGGGAACATCACTTGCCCTTCTCTAAGCTTCAGTTGCCAAGTGGGGATAATGAGACCTCCCTTAGAAAGAGGTAGAGAGTAGCCCAAGGCAAGATGGGAGAGGGAGGCAGGGCCGGCTTGCTCAGGGCCTGTAGGCCCCCATAAGATGTGCGTTTTCCCCTGATTTCGACACTGGAAAGCTGTTGGAGCAGCGATGTCCAGTAGAACTTTTTGTGATGATGGACACATTCTGTATCCGAGCTGTACAATATAGTAGCCACTACCCACGTGTGCCTGCTGCACATCTGGAATGTGGCTAGTGTGACTAAGGAAGGAGCAGGCATTTTAGTTTTATTTAATTTATTTAATTTTAATTCTGTGACATGCCATTATAGTAACAATGACAGATAGCCACCTGGGATTAATGCCTCCTATATTGGATCCACCACTAGAGGACAGCACTTCCCAAAGGACCCTTGCATTGAGGCTTCCTGAAACCCCCTGCCCAAGTGTCGCTTGTTAGCTAAAGCTCAGCCAGCCTTGGGGGAACAGCCAGAAGAATGATCTCTGCTGAGCTTCATCTTCTTTGCCTGAGATGGGGAAAAGAGGGGCGTAGGGCTACTCTGTAAACAAATGAAAGTCCAAGAGAAAAGTCCTTATTTGTTGGTCTCTGCAGAAGTCAGGCTCTGGGCTGCTCAGTCTGCTTTGTTCTGAAACCTAATTCAGCAAGAGAGAAAGTGAAAGATAAAGTGGGAGAAGAACAGCCTTAAACTTGGAGTCGCATGATTCAAGTCTGAAGCTCTGCTCAGCTGCTGGCCTGCCATGGTGTCCTGGGCAAGTTGCTTGGCATCTCTGGGCCTCAGTTTCCTTTTCTGTGACATGCCATTATAGTAACAATGACAGTATGCCATCTCTATTGACTGTAGTGCAAGGAGCTTTGTCCACATGACCTCATCATCTCTGGATGACAATATCCCCAATTTGCAGTTGAGACTACTGAGTCCCTGCCTGATCAGGCCATTCACCCTAGATCACCAAACCTTTGTGATGTGTGGCAGACAGGATTTGAACCCTCATCTGTCTAATTCCAGAGTCTGTGCTCTTTCTACCTCATCACGCCAGCTCGCGTGGTCCCTTTACCTCTTTGGTGGCAGGAATGGAGGTGGCAATGACATTGAGGAAGAGTGCACAACTTGAGTTTCCTTCAGGTACAGTGACCTGCTTACTGTCACTGCCTAGGGACCTGAATCCTTGGGCCTCAGTGTCCTCATCTGAAAAATGGGAATAATTTTATAGTCAGCTTCAAAAGCTCGTTTTCAAGGTTAAACGAGATTTCGATTGTGTAAGTGTCTTGCACAGGGAGCAGTTGATCAATGTTTAAAAAGCGTTAAGCATTCAGGTAGAGGAGGCCTGAGTGGTCAGGGAGGCATGATGGAGAGGGTAGTGCTGCAGCCTGCGAAGGCCCTGGGGGTTTGCAGAGATGCTGGGGAGGGGACCGCAGGTTGGGCTTGGGGTGAGGAAAGACACCACGGTGGGGGAGCAGTCTCCGGAGTATGGCAGAGGACCCTCGTAGCGGAAGCCGGGTGAGGCAGCACATGGGAAATGCTCAGTAAATATTTTGTTTGGTGTTCTCTAGGCCTTATTGTGGAAGGAAGGGCGGAGTCCAGCACAGGAAACAATCACAGAGATTGAACGTCATTCATTTTTCACTTCAGTTTGAGGGGACAACACCTGATGATCCACACACACTGCTGTGGTGACATCTGGTCCCCAGGCTCTGTTCTTGGGTGTAGGGCCTATGTCCTCTTCTCATGAGTGTAGTACAGTATTTCTGGCCTGTTGTTGCTCTATCATGTTGTCCCTTCCATCCTCTTCTTCCTAAGTTTCCACTTTCTCCTGAGTTGAGCCCTGAGCGGGGTTTTCTGTTGTTTCCTTGCTGGGTGGTGGTGGGGAAGAAGCCTTGATGCTGAAGGTGGAGGAGGGATGTGGTGTGTGGGGTGTGTGAGAACCCTCAGGTGTGCCCGCTTCAGGGCACACCCTCTGTATACCATCAGCTTTCACATCGAGGTGGTTAACGTTTTGCTAGTGTTTCTCACAAACCTTGTCGTGATGAAGAGGATCTGTCTCCCTTCCCCTTGAGTAGAGTGAACAAGTGTTCTTACTGTTAAGTAAACCTTGGGGGTCGAGGGTGGGGTGGGCGATGCTGGGCTGCAGGAAAGGGAATGGGTGACGAACTCCTTCTATACGGCATGACTTGGTCAACTACCCGATGGAGGATGGGGCCGAGACCTCGCCCACCTGCCCGTGGGAAGCAGGGGTCCCTGCAGGCCTCACAAGAGCCCATGTCTATTCTGGGAGAGGCAGCTCCAGCTCCCTGGCCTCTCCTGGGCTTTAGACAGCCATCATTTGTGAGACATCCTGGTGTCCATCTGACACCTGCTCCACGGGGGAGAGCTCGCAAACGCAGCCTAGTGGGGAGCTCAGGGACAATTCCATTCACCCCTTCCTCACGGGGAAAATGTCACCCAGTGAGTCAGGGACCTCTACACAGCTTCACACTTGAGTTGGGACAGGGCCAGGGCTCCTGTGTGCTGTTCCTGTACCCAGGCTGATCCCCTGCCCCACCATCAACATGTCTGTGGGATCTAACAGCTTCCTGAGTACTCCTACCCCCTGCGCTAAAGCAACCACCCCTGGGGAGCACGGTGAGCGCAGAGAAGTTGTGTGGATCTGCCCAGCGTTGCACAGCCTGGAATGCATCAGCTCTGGGCCTGGCATTGGGGTCCTGGGACAGTGTCCTACCCTATTCCCTTTCCTAATCCCAGGTGGTGTCTGTTCCCTCCTTGCTGGGTGGGAACCCTCCGCTCCCTGTGTCCTCCAGCTGCCGAGGCTTCTAGCCGTCTGCACCATCTCCTCTATCCTCTGTGCACAGAAAAGAAAAGAAACAAATTGTTTGGGGGACATGGGTGCTTGGGTTTTATGCTTTTAATCTCTCTCTGAACATCTTCTCGCTTAAGAATTTAAAGAGGGAAAACAGCCACGGAGAGGTTTTTCTTTCCAAGAAATGATATTTTTCTCCGCTCTCCTGTTTTTCAGTTTAGGTGACCGGGAGCTGGGAATTAGTTTGTACTCAGAAAAGATAAGAAAAAGGCTTTGCTTTCCGCTAGGCAGTGATCAAGTGTGACCTTGGACTAGAGAACAGAATACCAGAGGTAGTGATTGGTTGATTCATTCATTCATTGAAATATTATTAAGTGTCATAATGTACCAGGCAGCATGAGGGATGCAACAGGGAGCAAAATACAGTCCTGGTCTCTTCCGGGGAGTCTTCTGTGTAAAAGCCAGGCTTGACTTTACCAATCCATCTTTCCCTCTGTTGTCAGAGAGATTGTCCTAAAACACAAGCCCAGTCACAACAGGTGTTTGCTTAAAACCCTTCAGATCCATCTGTTAACGTAGGGCAAGGGAAGTACAAAGTCTTCACCAGAGCCTGCCATGCTCTGTGTGACCTACCCTCCTGTTCCCTTGTTATGTCATCTCCTTATCTACCCTCCTCTCCCCCTCCATCTCATCCCTCCCTGCCCCCCACCTTCTTCATCCAGGATAGTCTACACTGTTCATCCCCAGACTCTCCATGCTAACAAATGGTCCCTTCCATCCAACTCAGGACTCTCTATGCTAGAGAATTTACAATGTCCTACTCCAGCTCTGTCCAATAGAAATATAATGTGTACCGTGTGTTCAAAATTTTCTAGCAGCTGCTTTTAAAAATGTAAAAAGAAATCAATACTATTTATTTAACTTAGTCTATCAAAAATAATATCTATCAATAAATAAATAAATAAAAATGAATAAAATCAGGAAATTCCACATAAAAATCTGGATTTCTGCTTGGAAAGCTCTGCCTTGCTGAGGCCCTGTTCCCACAGAAGAATTCTCAGTTGGAACTGAGTCCTCATTGCTAACCGAGTGGGGACATGTGCTCTCTCCACTGTGTGTGCACTGTGTCCCCCCTCAACTCATGTCACATAATAGTGGTACCTGCCTGAGCCCTCTAGGCATTTGAGTCTGTGACCCAGGTCACACAAGTCTGCAGACCCATCAGTCCAGTCTGGTCTAGGAGTGAGCCCTCAGGCCTGAGCATCAGAATCAACCATTCAGCTTCTGAAATATAGGGGTTTGCAGGCCCATCTCAGACTTTGTGAAGCAGGAACGTGGGGGTGGGAAGGAGGATGATGTGCATTTTTAAAAAGTTTCACAGTTGAGTCTGGTGCTACCTTGACTTAAATGTAATCGATATTAAAAATGTGATGACATTTGTCTGGAGGGACCACCCACGTAGATTGTCCATAGTAGAGCTGGCTCTCTGGAGTGAACTTGGGTCTCCAGCTGGGCTTTGCGGCTGCTCACAGGCTCCTGGCATCATTGTCCAGCAAGGCAGACTCTGAGCTTGGACATTGCTTTGCTGACCCAGAAGACTACAGAGGCCGTAGTTTGTGGATCGGATTGGGCAAATGGTTGCCTGCCCTGCACATGGCCTGTCCCTGAAGCCAGCTATAGTCTGCATAGTCTGTATTCTTCGAGGGCCCATGGACCAGGAGGCTGATTTGGATCCTCACTGTGGTGGATATTAGGGTGCTTGTCCCAGCCCCCTCCTTCAGGGCTCACCCACCCATCTGTCAGCTGCTGAGTATACTAGTTCATGGCTGTATCACTCACTGGGAATTGCCCTCTGCTGGTGGGAACGTCCTCACACAACATTATGCGCCTGCTAGATAAAAGTCTGTGGCCACTGATATGTGTGATATCAAGGTCTGCCTCCTTGTCTCAGTTTGGGGGCTTCCCAGCTCCAGAGCTCTCGTAGGATTGGCTGAGGCCTCCATTGCTGTTGCATTGTGGGTCTGCTTTCCCCTCCGCCCAGCCCAACCTTGCCTTCCTCTTTTTCTTACAGGTCTACTTCCCAGGAACTCTCCCTAATATAATCTTCCTATGAGCAAATATCCATCTCAGGGTTTGTTTCCCGGAAACCCACTGTAAGATGGCCATCTTCTTGACAGTTCTTTGCTAAGACCTGACAGCTTTTTAGTACCAATGAAATCATCCTAGAACATCTGGGTCTTTTTATGATTGAAAATTCCATTGAGAAATGGGCTTTCCAGCTGAGGCTCATGGCTGAGCAACTGCCATTTGCTGAGCAAGTCCTTGGATCATTTGGATACTGTTGTGGCCACGTCAGATGTTGATATAAAACAAGGAGAGGCAGTGAGAAGTACATTCCATTTAAATAATCAAACGAAATCCAAATGCATGTACACCACAGCTGTTCAGGAGGAAACTGCTCCAGCTCCTTGGTTTCCTGCAATGGTGGGCCTTCTCTCTTTTCCAAACCTGTGTTTGTCTTCTGGCTTTCAATTGGATGTGCAAAACCTAGGTTGCTGCCTTCTGGTTGACCAGCCCAAAGTGGAAAGACGTGCCTTGTGGCCGGCTGAGCCCTTTATGTCATCCCCCACACCAACCAACCACCTGAGTTATATTTCCAAAAACCATGTCTGGTCTGGCTAGTCCCCTGCTCTAGAGATCCTGTGGGTGCCCTCTCATCTTCAAAATGAAATTCAAGTTCTTTGATCTCAGATTCTTGGCCAGCCATGACCAGGTAGGTCCCTGTATGATTCCTCAACTTCTTCTCAAGCCATTTCTTCTCAAGCATTGCAAGATCCAGCCAAACCAAATTACCTAAACTTTTCTTGGAAACCCCCTCCTGGTTTGTATCTAGGTGTCAGTGAATGTGCTGTTTCCTCTACCTAGAAATCTCTGCATTTTGTGTGATTGGAGAACTTCTACTCATCTGTCAAAACCCTCTTTGAATGTCACTTCTTCCAGGAAGTCCACCCTCATTGGTCCAGAGAGAATTAATATCTATCCTCTTCAGGCTTCCACTGTATCTAAAGCCCTTTCTTAGAAAAGCACTAGTCTCATGCCCTCAATGTCTGCTTTTTGTTGGGGGATGATAGACACTTGTCCAAGTTGACCAGTGATCAGAGGCAAGGTCTGCATCGCCTGTTTTTTTATCCTTTGACTTGGAGAGTAGGCCCCATATTCCAATGGAGAGAGACACTCCCTTTAAAAGCCGGGCATTTGGAAGTTTTAAATGAAAAACTTACATCCTGCCCCAGGTACCTGTGCCTGAGAGCTGTCTCAGGTGTCTATTTCCCTCTGGCCTAAATTCTGCTCTTCTGTTTGTCCCAGATGTTTTTGCTCTTAGACAATGTTGAACTACAGTAGTAGAAAGCATCCAAAGATCTCACGTTAAAATAGAATTTGAAAAATTCAGGAAGAAAGGCCCACATCTCACCTTTCTCCCAGCCTTTGTCAGAGAGCTTCAGGGCAGTGAGGTGTAGAGCTGCCCCAAATCTTTATTTCTCTCCTTCTCAGGGAGTTGAGTGGAGCCCCCAGCCCGGAAGCAGGCAGTCTGATTACGTTTCCTCCATCCCACTCCAAGCTCTTCCCCAAAGTCGCCAATCTGAGGCAAATTTGAACCCAGACACTGCTTGACCCCGCCAAGGCATGGAAGACATCCTGTGGCCTCTATAGCTTCTAACTTTTTATTTAACAAGTACTTAAATAATGCTTACTATGTGCCAGGTACTTTTCTGAGCACTTCACATAGCATCGCATCTTATTCTTGCTGGGGAAGCAGATCTGAGTGCAAGATGTTCGTGAAGGAGGAGGGATTTCTTGGGACACCTAAGAAAGAAAGAGGTAGAAAGCAAGGTTGGGCTGAGGGTCAGCCAGCCCCATAGGAAGCTCTGGAGCTGGGATGGTCCTCTAGTTGCCTGACTGGGGACCAGGGCACCAGGCCTTTATACTCCCACATCAATCAGTCATTAACACAGGCTGCCCTGGGAGGATCTGTGACCTTGGCCAAGGCAGATTTCTGTAGCTGAGGCAATCTCCCCAAGAGGGCTGGCAGCAGGCCCAGCTTTTGAGGGAATAAGACTTTCTGAAGTGAGAGACACCCCACAGCACCCGGAACGCACATATTATCTCATTTAGTTCTCACAGTCTAGTGAAATTAGTGGTAGTATTGTCCCTATTTCCAAATGAGGAAACCGAGGCTCAGAGAAGTTAGCATACTTTGGCCAGCGCCATGTGGCTTGTGCAGGGCAGAGCTGGGACTCCAGCCCTGGGCTTTGTCTTACTTCAGTGGCCCCTAAACTGGTTGTCTCAAGGTCAGGAGTTCTGAAAGGGGCCCTGGGAGTGTTTCCCAATCGCTATGTGGAATTAAAAATTATAAACTCCAAACACTTTCAAATCAGACTTGATTAAAACTAAGTTGAGGCCAGAGGCTTCAAGCTTCAGCAGCAGGTGCCTTGAGAGGGTGCAAGCTCTTCTGAGAATACAAGACCCAGGATGAAGCATTAGCCTTTGTTTAGATAAAAGAGAGAAGTGCAGCAAATATTTACATACCAGTTACCGTGAAATTCCAGTTAAATCCGTATTTATTCTGTATCTTGTCATCATAAAGTTGATTTTCGGTCCAAGTGTATTTCCTAAGGGGACAAGGAGCAATCCTGAAATATTGAAAGGTTTATTTTAATAGTTCCAAGGACTGTAGACTTTTACATTTGAGACAATGAATATTTGTTAGAGGAAACCAAATTTGTTAGCATGTTTGTAGAAAATGGTTTGTTCACTTAAAGTTGTAATCTACGATTTTTATAAGAGCTTGACTTTATTCACCAACTCTGAAAATGAGCCCATGTAGATCTCACAGATGTAGCTCTAATGAACCCAATCCACACAAAAACTGTCTTCAGTCTCCATTAGGAATACAAATAAAGCCATTCATCCTTCTAGAAAGACTATTTTGCAAGACAAATAAATAAATGACTGTCAACTGAAAACTTTAAAACATTGTAAAGGATTCCAATAGAAAACTTTAAAACCCAGGGCAGAGCCTTGATTTTTCCACAAAAACTGTTGAAGGCCCTCCGGAATGGGGGTCAGTCTTTCTGACTGGCGACCTGCTCAGCTGTGAACCGCAGTGCCAAGTTCAACCCCAGCATCTTCGTCAATTGTGTTCTTAAGGTGGTGGTTTGGCCTTGGGGTCATAGGGGTTGAACTGTGTCCCTGTGCCCCCCAAAAGGAGAGATGTCGATGTCTTAACCTTCAGCACCGCAGAATGTGACTTTATTTGGAGATCAGGTTTTTGCAGAGGTTGTCAATTTAAAATGAGTTCGTTAGGGTGGGTCCCAATCCAACATGACTGGTGTCCTTGTGAAAAGAGGGAATTCGGACAGGCAGACATGCATCATGGGAAGTCCATGTGACGTGGCAAGGGAGAGGATGGCCATCTGCCAGCCCTTAGAAGGAACCAACCTTGCCAACACCTTAATTTCAGACTTCTGGTCTCTAGAACTGTGAGACATACCTTTCTATTGTTTTAAGCCTCCCAGTCTGTGGGACTTCGGTATGGCAGCCCCAGAGAACTAATACTTTATCAGAGCTTTCCTGATTTCTCTCATTTTAGTGAGAGTTTTGGCAAGCCACCTCATTCTTCTCATCCTGCTTGCACTGCCGCAAAGGGGCAGAAGTCACTTCCTGATTCAAGTCCAAGCTGTTGCAACCCTTTCCAGAAAGCCACTCGATACCCCTTTTCCCCTTGCTGTCTTGTGTAGTTCAGTGGTGCCTCCACCACTCAGGCTCTCCCCTCACCTCTCCCCTCACCCCTCTGGCTCCCCCGAGCCTGCCAGCTTTACTGCCCCAAAGTCTGCCTCCTGTAGGCCTGAATCCCTCTCCCCTTTCATTTCCGGTGATGCCCGGGGCTTCAGCACCAGCCCCATGTTCCTATTCAGAGATCCTCGCCTATGTCCAGCCAGTCACGGGCTGTCACAGGGCCAGCCACACTGTGGGAAGGTGGGCGCCAGGACCTGTTGGGCTGAGCCTCATTCCCTTTTTAGGTTCTTGGTCCTTCTTGGGTATGATTTGTTCAATGGGAACTGGAACCAGGTTAAGGATAGCAAATCTGGTAATTGTGAAAAGAAATTTATTTTCCACTGACGAGCCAGGGAAATGTAACTGTTAGCTGTGGGTGCAATTGTGAAGATGGGCATTGTGGGGGGGGGGGCACTCGTGCGTGTAAATCTATGAATTCAAGCCCATAGCTTCTGTTGTCAGGTTGTGGGTTGGTGTGTGCAAGTTCCTACATCTACGGAAGGTGTGGTTGTACCTAAGTGTGTGTCTGTGTGTGTGCACAAATAGGTGAGACTGAGTACCTGAGTGTGCACATGTGTTTGGGCACATGGCCTGCGACCCTGAGTCTGTAGGAGGCAAAGGGAAGGAGCTGAGTGGGACTGGTCTTGCCATGAGACCCCGGGGGAGATACGCCGAGGGGTGGACATCCAGCTCCTCTGCCACGTGCTGCACATGTCAGTCGGCTGCCGGTCTGTGTTTCAAGGCAGCTGCGCCAACTTCCTCAGTCCCCTCTGTGAGCTGCGTCTGTCCTGCTCGCCTGCTCTCAGGCACATTGTCTCCGCCGAGGGCTCAGAAGCACAGGCAGCATCCCCCTTCCTGCAAAGGCCCCCTCCGCCCTGCGCACTGCATTCTAAGAGCTGGGGACACCCCAGCCCCATTCATGCCACCCAGCTCCTACCAGAGGCCCAGGCCACACCCTCCTGTCACCTGAACCTCTTCTGGACATGGCCCAAGAATGGCCCTTAGCTTGAGCATTACTTGGGCACTCTGATAATTGCCCTTTAGTTTGCTTTAACAAAGCAATGTGCTAGGTACCGCTCTGGGAACCCTCCCTGCCTCGCCCTTCCAGTTTTGAGATGCCTGAGCTCTGCTTAGTAAGGCTGTCCATGTGCATGGAGGTCAGCGAGGTCACTCCACCTTGCTTCCTAGCTTTCAGGTCTTCATTTTGGGCCCAAGGCTCTGCTCTCTGCGCTGGCTTCAGGACTACCTTCTCAGCAGGTGAGAAACTCCCACCCTCAGGCCCACAGCACCCCATGGGCAGGTTTTAGTCAACTTGCATCACTTGCCTCGCTGAGAAGTATCAGTCTTCCAGGATAGGGAGCCAGGCCTGTCCCCTCTGCTGTCTGCCAGTCCCCAGTCCTCAAAGGGCCCCGACGGAGAGACCTAGGCAGGTGACAGTCTAATGGGTATGGCACAATGACCCTGTCCAGGCCGCTTCGAGGGCCAGATGGGACTGGAGAATTCTAGGTGCATTTTCTAGGTCAGGCAGTGGAGTGGGAAAGGTGCAGGAGGTGGGGTGGGGCTCCGGGATGCTTCATTGGGGCAGAGTGAGAAATCTAAGGTGATAATGGTCCTGTGCGTGCGGACAGGTAATGCTCTCTTCAACCACACACTTGGGTCCCAGGCAGGTGTTTACCTGGAGCACTCTTTATTCTGCATGGCCTCTGGTCATTTGAGACCCAGCAGCCACTCTGCCCTACCTTCCAGTTCCTTCATCTTTGTCTTTCCTGAGTGCCCATCACAGACCTGGACATAGAGCAGGAGCTGAATATCTGTTCCCTCCCTGCTTCCCTCCCAACCTCATCTTTTGTCATTTTCAAGTGCCTTTGGACACTAACATTTTGTTTATAAATAGTCGCTTTTTTTCTCCCTGTTATTTCCCCCTCTTTTAAAATAGTTTGCTTTCCAGAGGGCAGAACCAGGAGCCAGGTTGTGGGACTTTGGGAAAGACCATATGACTCGGGTATAAGGTTGCCAGCTTAGATCCAGGGCGCTCTGTTACAATCCAATTTCAGATAAATACTTTTTAAGTATTACAGTGGATAGAATGTTTGTGTCCCCACAAAATTCATCTGTTGAAACCTGATCCCCAATGAAATGGCGTTAGGAGGTGGGGCCTCTGGGAGGTGGTTAGGTCATGAGGGCAGAGCCCTCATGAATGGCATTAGGGCCCCTTATAAAAGGGACCCCAGAGATCTCATTCTCCCCTCCCATCATGCAAGGACATAAGAGCCATTTCTGAACCAGGTAGTAGGCTCTGACCAGACCCCGAACCTGCCAGCACCTTGGTCTGGGGTGTCCCAGCCTCCAGAACAATGAGAAATAAATGTTTGTTGTTTAAGCCACCCAGTCTGTGGTTTTCTGCTATGGCAGCCTGAGCAGACTAAGACAGAAATAAGCACGTTCCATGCAATATTGTCTCCCCAAAAGATACGCTCTTGTCCTAACCCCAGGGACCTGTGCATGCGACCGTCTTTAGATACAGGATCTTTGAAGATGCAATCAAGTTAAGATGATGCTGTACTGGCGTAGGCTGGGCCCTAAACCCAATATGACTAAGATCTTTAGAAAAAGAGGAAAAGAAACACTGTGAGAGAAGAAATAAAGCCACCGAGTTTGTGCTACTTTGTCATAGCAGCCCTGGGACACTAATACACTCGTAAAAACTATTCACTATCTGAAATTCAAATACAAAGGGACATTTTTATTTGCTGAACCTGGCACCTCTATGCAGGCAGCACTGTTTTTTTCCTCTGTAAGGTTATTGAGGATGCTCCCCCTGCTCTGTCTTAGGACCGAGGTCCTGGAAGCCAGGGGGGTCTGGCTGTGAGGCAGAGCACTCACTGCGTGTCTTTTTTTTTGGATCCTCTGCTTAGTTATGTAGCCCAGCCC
The DNA here is from genome assembly GCA_028627145.1 of Eidolon dupreanum. Lineage (NCBI taxonomy): Eukaryota > Metazoa > Chordata > Mammalia > Chiroptera > Pteropodidae > Eidolon > Eidolon dupreanum. Next base: position 118,139,021 of record CM053508.1, on the reverse strand, counting down.
ACCACCTCAATTTCTTTCTTCAATTAAGAGGCAAGAAAAAGAAGGAATTCTTGCCATTTGTGACAACATAGATGGACCTTGAGGGCATATGCCAAGTGAAATAAATTTCTCACACAGAGAAAGACAACTCCATATGATCTCATTTATATGTGGAGTATAAAAAGCAGACAACAACGATAACAAAAAACTAAACTCATAGAGATAGAACAGATTGGTGGTTGCTAGAGGTGGGGCTTGGGGTGGGCAAAATGGGTGAAAATGGACAAAAGTTTCAAACTTCCAGTTATAAGATAAATAAGTCCTGGGATATAATGGTGACAGTAGTTAATGATACTGTATTACATATTGAAAAGTTGCTAAGAGAATTGATCTTAAAAGTTCTCATCACAAGCAAAAAATTTGGCGCTATGTGTGGTGATTGATGGATGTTAACTACATTTAAATTGTGATCGTTTTGCAATATGTGCAAATATTGAATCACTATGTTGTACACCTGTTCAGAGCTGGTCAGTGAGACAGCATATGGGGACCTGTGAGCTGCCTCTGAGTGGCGTTTGCAGCTCTGGCGGTGCCCTGAGTTCCTGTGCAACCTTGGGCAAGGCCATTTGTCTTCCTCCCACCCCTCGGTTGGTTTCCTGATCTATAAAGGAGAGAGCTGG
>CM053508.1:118100704-118138262 GCA_028627145.1 Eidolon dupreanum | reverse complement strand
AGGAGGGGGCGAGGGCGGAGGTGGGGGTCTCTTCTCTCCTTCATAATGGAGCTGAGGGCAGGTCACGTCTCCAGGGCAGGCCAAGGAGACCATTATCCTTGAAAGAGGTCTCAGAATGACCACTCGGTAGCCACCTGGTTATGGACAATGTCCGTCCAGCCAGTTGCTGCCTTTGGTGGTGGGACAGCATTCAGCTAAGGTTCATGGACGTATATTGAGTTTTCAGGGAGAAGGGGCGGCAAGGTGGGTGGGGTGAATGGGTTAGTCAGAGTGGAATCTGAACAGGCCAGGAATAAAAGCTTGCATAAATGGGGCTGTTTTCTGATGGTTAGATTAACCCATTTCTCGTTTAGGAAAAAAAGTGCAGCTCGCTGCCAGAATTAATTTAATTTTACATAACACACTCTTTGAGGCTGGAACAAATCTGACTGGTTTTCAGTGAAAATAAAATATAAAAACTGTTCTTAGAGTTATTTCTAAACAGAACTGTCTCTAATTCTAATGTAACAGAAATGTACACATAAATCAGATTAATCGAATGAAATCTTAGGCAAACAACTGCTCGAGAATGATGTTAACATCATGCGTAGGAACGCTGCGTTTTCTAGGACTTGACAGTTTCGGCGATAGAGAATTACTGTATTTCGTAAATGGAAATACCACTACTAAAAACAGAATGCTGTAAATAGAATGATGTCATTTGTTTCCAGAGACTATCGATATACTAGAGCAGTGCGAAAATAATAACGAAAGCGAGATATTTCGCAGCAGACTCTGGGGGCAGGGTTAGGACTGTGACCTGTGAGTTGTCTCTGGGCAAATGCTGCAGCCTCCAGTGCCGCTGGCGAGTGTTCTTTGGGTGAACAGGAAATGGGTGACAAAAGGCCTGAACCTGGGTGTGGAAGGGACTAACCAGTCCTCTTCTGAAATCTTGAATACAGAATGCCTAAAAGAACACTGGTGAAGTAAGGCTAGGAGCTTGGCTTCTAGTCGTGGGTGTACTGTGTACTCCCGGGGTGTCCTGGGTGTGCTTCTGGGGTGTCCTGGGTGTGCCGCGTGTGCTGTGTAACTTCAGTGAGTCCCACAGCATCAATTACCTCAGTTTTTCTGTTAAAGGGTGATGCCGAGGCCCTCCTGAGACCCTCCTCTTAGGAGGCAAATGTAAAGCACCCAGCCCAATGCCTGCCATGTGGTAGGTGCCTCTCTCTGCCTTTGTTCAGCAGAGACTCGGCTGGGCTTGGGCCTAGGGACACAAGAGAGGGATACTCCTTCTGTCTTCCGGAAGCTCCTGGTCTAAAGAGAGAGACAGCTCCGTGCTGAGGCCTCTGTGGTCAGGGCGGGGGGAGGGGGTGGCTAGGGGCTCCAGGAGTCTACAGGGGTTGTCAAGGTCCTTAGCGTAGGGGCCAGAGTGGGTCCCCTGACATCCTTCAGTGATGATGCTGAGCCTGCAAAGTGGGGCTGTCTAAGGGAGCTTCTTGGGAGAGTTTGGGTTTGTAAACTGGCATTAAGACCTTTAACAGTTTTCCCTGAAGCAGGGACTTTTACCTTGAAGCTGCTCAGAGAGGAGCAGAGAACAAAGGCTCCTACTGGCTTGGAGTCCTGAGTGGGGAGGACAGGACAATGCCCTCCCTGGCTTTGATGCTACAAGCTTGCCTGTTTAAGATTGGTTAGGCTTCATTCCACCCCCCTCTCCTAGAGTGGTCTCCCTGTCCTCTGTACCACCCATTCCCATGTTGTCCTGTTGGTGTTACCTTGCAGCTCTCCCTGACAGCTGTCCCCTCAGCTCTGCTGTGGCCCTCAGCCCAGGCCCAAGATGTATGGGGTTTGGTCTGAAGGGTCCGTGAGCCAAGCACATTACCAAGCACAGGGAAGAGTGGGTACTATCATGGACAGCTGTGCCACAAGGCCACTGTCCCTTGGCTGTCCCTCCATCCCCAACAGTCCTGGTCTCCGGCTGCGAAATGATTGAGCTTGACATGTTCATTTGCTGCCTGTTAAAAGTCCATTTTCTGGGCCCGAGCAGGCTCTGGCGGGGCAGATCTGAAGGCCTTGCCGTGGACCAGCTGCTGCAGCTGCTCAACATGCAGCATAAATATTAGTCTCTCAGAGAAAGAGCCTCAACTGCAGTTGTCTTTGGCCGATGGATGTGACTGGGCTGTTTGCCCACATTCCTCCCTGGCCCTCCCCAGCTCAGCAAGACCCTTCCAGAGCCCTGGAAGGCTGGGTGTTGGCTGACCTTGGTCCTAGGCAGGATTTAGCCCTTGAACCCCCATGGAGAAGAATTATACCCTTGGGAAGAGGAGGGAGGAGGAGAGGGTGTGTGTGTGGGGGGTATGCCTGACCTTTATTTACTGGGGGCCCTGGGCCCATCACTTTACTTCTTGGTATCACCTCCTCATCTGCATAACAGGAAGTGTGACCCTGCCTGCTTTATGCTTCTAAAGCTGCTCCTTGACTGGCAGCATCTCAGAGGCGGAGGTGATGCCTGCTGACTTGTGCCCTGCCCTACCCGGGGCCTTGCTTTGGGCCACCGTCTCAGGACAGCTTTGGTGTGAACCCTGACCTCACTGCCTCCATCCTTCAGGACATATTGATTAGGTCCCAGACTCAGTGCTGGGTGCTGGGATCACAGTGACAAAAAGGATTGTCAGAGTCATTGAGGGCATAAACAGACCACTAAAGAAAATAATTTCAAAGTTGCAAGTACTGTGGGCAAATCCTGTGATAGGTTGTGTCTGGGCACTGTGCTAACCCAGTGGTCAGGGATTCTGGGAGGAAGTGACACCTTTGAGCTGAGACTTGAACCTTTGTGACCCTGTTTTCTAACCTGCAAAATGGAGATGGAGTCGTCCCCCCTCCCCGCCCCAGTTGTGATGCATAAATGGAATTATGCGCATAACAAGTCTGGCACACTGCAGGAGCTCGGTCCCAGGGCCTTTGAACAAACGTCCTCTTTCTTAGCTTCCGGCTTTTCTCAGTGGTGATTGTGTGTCTTCTAACCATGTCCTACTTCTGTGTGAATCATAATCATCTGGAAAACTTATTAAAATTATTATATAGATTTTTAGCCCTCCTTAGCCCCCCACAGCAATTCAGCAAGGCTGGACCATGGAATCTGCATTTCTACAGACACTGGGTGATATGGGTGGCTCCTGGGAGACACCTTGAGAATCATGGTTTAGACATCCCCAAGGAAGACCCAGCATCCCTTCCCCTACCTCCAGGGCTCACCTCCATGGTGGTAGTTTTGGGGAACAACTTGCCCCAGCCCTGGCAGAACCGGAAAAAGCTGCTGTGATAGCCGAGGCCTGTCTGTCCTCAGATTCCGGCAGCATTTGCCTGCTGGACCATGTAAAATGCTGCTTGGAAATAACCAGCTGCTCAGAATCCCAAAGTGTCCTGCATTTATTAACACGCAGAACGTCTGAGAGCCTGATGGGGAATATTAAGTATCAAGGCTTGCCCTGGAATGAGGCTGCGGGGGGAAGTGGAGGTCAGGTCTGTCAGGCTGAGGGGGCAGCGGGGCACACTTCATGCGATGGGAGAGGAAGGTCAGTCCCCCAGAGGTGGAGGCTGGTGCGGGATGGTGGGCGGGGGATGTCCTGGGTGTGTTTTGGCTGCTCTGAGAGGTCCGGAGGCTCAGCTAGGGGCCCTCTGCCCTGCCGTCTTCCCACTGCCTCCTGGTCTGAGGCTTTTTCGCAGACCCAGGCATCTCATCAGCATGGCTCACACTTGGTAATGTGATAACTCCCTCTAATTATGCTTCCCACTATTACTCTGCTGTTAGTTGCTGGAATGGAAGGAAGTAGGATGATTCGGAGCCAGGAAAAATACCCCTCTCCCCTGCCCCCATACGTTATTTGATTCATGGGGCTACTGTACACACACACATAGCAGCCCCATGAATACACACACACACAGACACACATATATATGTGTATATAGATACACATATCTGTATACACACACGTGTGTGTGTGTGTGTGTATTTTTTTTTTTTTTTTTTTTTTTGCAAAATTAGGTCCTCTCTGAAATTTTATTCTTCTCACCTCATTGGGGCCACCCCACCCAGCCAGCTGTGATCCCCTCTGTATCCTGGCCCTGGGGAAGCAGAGGAACCTTGTTCGGTCAGGGCAGGGGGAGGCTGATGCGGAAGCAGGCAGGGACAACAGCCTGGGCGTCTCCCTTCTTTGTTGCTCACTGGCTGGAGTCTGCTTCCTCTACCTGTAGCCACCTACTGGTGACTTGCTATTAATGGCCCAAAGCTACACCCTGCATCTTCACCCTAGACAGGATGTGCTTAGATGGAGCTTTAGTGGGGGGCGGAGCTCTCCCCCTCCCCCGCTGCAGTGCCGGTCATCCCCTGGCTCTGCATCCACCTCCACCTTTTCCTAAGGCCTCAGTTTCCCCGTGTGCATAATGGAGGCAGCGATACCACCCACCTCAACGGGCCCTGGGCGGAATCAAATCAGGGGTCCTCAGTCCTGGTTGTACATTTAGAATTGCCAGGGTGACCAAAACAAGGATCAATGCCTGGGTCCACCCTGAGTCCCACCTGGGCCAATTTCATCAGAATTTCTGGACGGTGGAGTCTGGACATCGGCATTTCATAGAAACTGCCAGGCGGTTCCAGAGTGTGGTGAGGAATGAGAACTTCTCCTGTCTAGGAAGCTTTTATTATAGGGTGGGGCGCATAGCTGACTGTCAGCAAATGAGAGCCCTTGTTTCATTATGGTTTATTGTGTTAAGAGTATTAAATGGCATTGCATTTTAAGCCACTCATTTGAATGAGTGGACTTTATTAATTTAAAAACTCTTTAATAAAAGAAAAATGTAAATATGCCAACGTAAAGGGCACGTTCAACATGTCCTCCCTCGCCTCTGTGTCTAGGAAGGAGGAAGAGGGAATGGAGGGAAGAATGTTCTAGCAGCATAGCCATGGGGAAGGCTGAAGTAGCCCTTGGGAGGAGAGTCTCAGACTGGGAAGGGCATACTGTTTTCGGTGCACCCCTCGTAGGATTTTGGGGGAAGGGAGAGGTAGCTGGACCTGGGAGAGATGGACTTTGTGGGGCACCTGAGGAAGCTAAGGATACTGGGCCCAGGGGCTCCCTGACCCAGCCCCGGGGATGTGCAAGAAGAGGCTTGAACACCGGGCTATGAGCTCAAGGTGATGAGAATGTCCTGAGGGCTAGAGGTAGTATTGCTGCCCAGCCTGTACCTGGGGGCGCTCCCAGCCCCACCCCAGGAAATGGAGTTAGAATTTCCTATAATCTTGGGGCAGGGCTTGAACTCTCATCTCCAGAGCAGGACATTCAACTTGAGGCATTGGGGGTTTAGGGACCCCAGGGGGACCCAGAAGTGGGCCAAGGGGGGAGAAAGAAGGCCAGACCCTCCAACTGGGAGGGCGGGGGTGGAGTGTGCTCCCCAAACCTGCACGGACATTATGGGGGAACTTGTTGTAAATACGGATTCTCGGGCCCCACCTCGGGGTCAGGGGACCTGGGGACCCGCACTGTCGACCAGCTGCCCCAGTGATTGTAATAATCACTGAGAGGGTCACAGGGGTTGGGGAGAGGCAGGAGCCAGGTTGCCCTGTTGCCCAGGAGCACTTTCCACACCCCCTTCTTGTTCTCAAGCCTCCCATGGGTCCTTCTGTGGATGTCCCTCTCCCGGGGTGGGGGCCGTTTTCTCAGGAGAGGACAAGGCTCTGCAAAGGGTGTGTTTGTGCTGGCGCCATATGTGCTTGAAATAAGCTTTTCTTTTTGAATCAATTTCATTCTCCTGATGCTCAAATATGCTATGCCGTTGTGCTGTTCTGTTTGCAAATGATTTTTCTCTCTGATGAGCAGGGTGTCAAAGACATCAAGTAAATGAGTGGAGAGAAAAAAACGTAATTTACAGGAATTAAGAAGTGAAGATTTTAAATCTGGAGCACGCCACGGGGCTGTGGCTCAGGCAGCCCATCCCACTGTCTTGAGGGTGAGGGGCCACTTCCTCGGTGTAATCGGTCTAGTTGCAGGAGATGGGGGCACTCAAGGGCTGATGGGATGCAGGGCCCATAAAGCTCAGCATCGTACTAACCAGACCGGTCTTCTCCGCTCACTGTCAGCTTCTCTAACCACCTGCCTGCTCTTGTGTATGATATGCATACGTTCCTGATCACCTGCTCGGGACCCTTCCACGCCTCCTCATTGCTCTGAGGCTGGATCCCATGTGGCTTGGTGTTCAAGACCCCTCAGTCACTCTCTCTTCATGTACCTTCGATTACCTGCATAAATTATTTGTTGAGCATGTAGGTGAACCATGCTGCACTTGTTTTGAATAGACCCATCTTCTCCACACCTTTGCCCTGCTCTTCCCCCCCTGCCCCCGCCCCGAGTGTCTCCTCCCTCAACTCCACATGTTCATAGTGCACCTGCTTCTCCAAGTCCAGCTGAAATGCTCCCTCCTCTAGCAAGCCTCCTCTGGAGGCTGTCAGCCTCCTGAGTTGGAAGCAGCCCCTCCTCCTGTTGTGCTCCTGCTGCGGTTTGTCTTGAATCCAGAGCACTCCTTGTGGCCTGCCGTCTTTTAACTTTGCCCATTTTCACATCTGTTTTTTTTCCTATCTGCAATGATGCTTTGTAGAAATAGAATTACACAGTATATAGTCCTTTGTATATATTGCATATAGTTTTTATATACTTTCTTTAACTGTGTTTCTGAGATTTATCTGCATTGTTGCATGTGTGAGTAGTTCATTACTTTTGTTGCCAAATAGTATTCCATATATAGATATACCATGATTTGTGTATTCCTTCACTTACTGATGGACATTTGGGGCATTTTCAGTTTTGGGCTATTATGAATAAAGCTACTATGAATATTTATGTGCGAAACTTTGTGTGGCTGTATATCTTCATTTCTCTTGGGTAGATACTTGGGGTGGAATTGCTGTGTTACAGGTGTGTTTAAATTTATAATTGTCAGACATTTTCTAAAGTGGTTTTGCCATTTCACACTCTCAGTGTAAGGGAGTTCTAGTTGCTCTAAGTTCTTGCAGCATTTGGTGACATTCATCTTTTTTATTTTTTTTTTATCTTAGCAGCTCTAGTGAATTAATGGTATCTTGTTTTGATTTTAACTTGAATTTCTGTGATGACTAATGATCCTGAGCTTATTTTTCACGTGCATATTGGTTATTTCTATATTTCCTTTCGCGATGTGTCTATTTTAGGCTTTTGCCCACGTAAACAGTCGAGTTAGTTGTCCTTTTCCTCATGATGTGTAGCAGAATTTCTTCATATGTTCTCAATATGAATATTTTTCCCAATCTGTAGCTGGTTTATTCATTTTCTTAAAGGGGTCATTGGCAAGCAGAAATTGATTCCAGCCCCCTCACTTTTGATTATAGGTGATTCTTGGGAGTGTGAAGTGAGAGAATGTAATGTGCCAGGTATACAGCAGGTGCTCTGAAGGGGCTTATTTTCTTTGCCCTTCTCCCTCTTCCTGCCAAGGTCTCCACAGATCATCTTCTCTAACTGGAACAGATTTGTTCTTTCCACCCATCCATCTACATTTCACTCATCCTTGAAAGCTCAGTTTAATATGGGCCTCTAGCACCAAAGCTCCTTAGAATTCTCTCACCCATGAAAACAACCCAAAAGCTGGATCAAGTAGCTGTGACTCTCATAAAGGGCCTTGTGTTGTCTCATTGGCTTCTGGCAATGTGTCACTATTAAGTCCATTTTGCTGACAAAGAAACTGAGTACTAGAGAAAGGTCAAATGACTCAACCATAGTTACTGGTACAGCGAGTCTGGAGACTGAGTCATCAGATTTACAGGCAGCTCTCAGTTGCACCTCCGTCACCCCAGACTTTACCCTGGCTCTCCCCACATCTTGCTTGGACCACTGCAGTGTTATCTCTGTACTTGCTCACTCAACACAAATTCTTTTAATTTCAATACTCCCAGGGCCTTCCCTCCAGCGGCTCACAGAGCAGGGAAACACATGCCCTCCAGTCATTGGAATGGAAGGCAGGTGAGAGGTATGCAGATGGACGTGCTAGGTCCTGAGGAGGGGCACCCTGAAGAGAGACACTGCTTTCTCTGGTTGGGGGTAGGGGGATCCCAGGGACATCTTCTAGGGGAGCAACACTAGAGAGTCAGGGTTTCCAACCCAAATAGCCTCTTCCCAGCTAGACAACCACTTGGAAAGGAAGGGCATCTGGAGAGAGGGAAGACTACATGCGATTGTCCAGAGACAGGACAAATACAAGGTGTCCAGGGCAGAGCATTGGGACAGGTAGGACGGTGGGCAGCAGGGGTGTTGGAAGATAAGCTTGGAGAGGTAAATAAGGTGGGATTATAAAACACTTGCCATGTCAACTAAGAAACTCGGGTTCATCTGGGAAGCAATGGGGAGGTTTTGGAGGATTTGAAGATGGGGAGGGCATGGGATTAAGGGGCAGTTGTTAAGAGGCTGGATGGGGTGGGAGGGCCGAGGGCATGTGGGGAGAGAGTGTTACATCTCACTGGCCATGATCTAAGTAGAACACAATTATGGCCACAATAACATAATGTGATCACCATCTGAAAAGGGAAAATTGGTAAGTTTAATGGAGAGAAACATCATGCCCTTATGGACAGCAACGAGTGGGACCCAGTTATCTGATGGGGAACGTGGCTGTGTGTTGGCCCCAGAGATGACTTTGGGATGAGGCAGTGATGAGTCTGTGTGCAGAGACATGAGACGGGGGAGGTAAGGGAGCCTGGAGGTGGGGGAAGAGCGGACGGGGCCTGTTGGCATCTGGAAGTTTCATGTGATGAGACAGACTTGGGTTTGCCTCTGCCTCTGGAACTCTGCTCTTTGAATAGATCCCTTAATCTCTCTAAGCCATAGTCTCCTCATCTCTGAACTAGGGATAATGACAGCCTCTGGCATGGAGTTGTTTGGGGATTAAATGCCAACTGCACATAAAGAAAGCACTTGGCATGCAGTTATATCCCGTGAGGGCTGGATTCCTGGACATCCACCCAAGCCTCACTAAAGCTTCGCGGTCTTCCCTGCCCTGCCTCTGGAAGCAGCTGCTGCCTGGTGCCCAGCTAGTGCAAGGCACAGTCATGGGCATGTTTCCCAGGGAAAACCTTCCATCAATAACCAAGACCCTTCCATCAATCCACGGCAGCAGCAGGGGCCGGGAGGGCCTTGTTCAGAGTTATTTGTGAGTCTTTTCGAGAAGGCCTTCCTGTAACTGCTCTAGTGCAATAAACATCACCTCTGACAGGCTTTGCGGGCTGTGCCCGCTAGGCAGGTAAGGGACCTAAAATTCCAAAGGCAATTTCTCCCCAAGGAGTTGTTTTATGGGTTGGTCTGGCTGCACCACTGCCAGGAGTTGGCCTACGCCCATCCCAGGCTAAGCCTGCACAAGTCACCAGGACTCTGGCTCCCTGGGCCACCCACATGGCTCCTTAGACCAGGAGGTTGAAGCAGGCTTGGCCAGGAGGACAAGGGGGAAGGTCTGTGCTTCCTTCCCTGCCTGCAGGGCAGTGGGAGGCTCAGGCCATGAATGCGCCCAGATTGCTCAAAATAACCCTGTTATTACCAAAAACCAGTAAACCTCCTTTTCCTTCAGGGCAAAAGGAGACAGAAAACTCTGAGAAGTGACCTAATAAGCAGCTGCCAGTTGGCTCAACAATAGCTATTAAAAACTATCAATTATTTAGATATGGTAAACTGGGGAATAAAGCTTTTAGGAGCACTTTTAAAGCCTACAGAGTGTCATTAGTAGTGTTATTAATTTTCAGCTCAAAGATAATATCTAAACATGGGTTATGACAGTCCTTTGGAGGAGGAGAACCTTCACAAACATGCTGACGCTGAACTAATGAAACTTCTGTGGGCATCCAGGATGCTTTCATGGTATGCCCTGCATGGGTGTCTCAGGCTGGAGCCAGGTCCCAGGTGATCCTTCCTGACTGGTCTTGACCTTCCCCTTCTCTGGGTCCTGTTTGGAGCCGTATTCACACCCTGGCGTCGCTGCCCCAGATGGCCACTAGGGGGAGCCGAGGTCCTCAGCAAAGAGCTCCTCTCCCACAACGTAAAAGACAAGGAATGTATGTATCTGCATCAGTGGATTTTCCATCTCGGGTTCCCAAAGCAGGGCTGGGGTGGGGACAGCATGGCTGCTGATCTGCCTGGCAGAGGTGGACAGTATTTGAAAGAGCCCCAGGGAGTGGCCACTGAAGCCCTGGGGGTGGACCGGTTCCAAGACAGGAGGGGACAATGTTTCCCACAGGGTAGGCCAAATGTCACTGAGGGTGGGTGGGTCATAGGGGGATGTCATTGGGGGCCCAGACACAGTGTTTACAGTGCTGCATCACAGGGTGAGAAAGGGACCTCTTTAGGATCCCCATCGATTCTGTCTTGATGAAGAAGGCAGTTTGGTGCCAGCGAGTTCTCTGGGTTTTGCTAATCTCCCTTTGGAATGAAGGGCAAGCAGGACCAAGGCAGGTGTTGCCAGCAGACAGCAGTAATCCCCTGTCGATTCACATTCATTGCTTTCACTCCTAGTTACTTTGGATAACCGGTACTGTTTTTACACATAGCGTAGTAATGCACTTTTCCCTTTAAATACGGGTTTATTTACGTTAAAAATAAAGGGAGTCGGTTTAAAGAAAAATATTAAGTCAACAATAGCATAGGTGGTACGTGAATACATCCTGATGCTTTTGTAAGAATGACTGCAGTGGGGTTGAGAGCACAAGTTCGGAGTCACAGATGGAGACCCGGCGCTGACTTTTTCAGTGGTGTGACCTTGGACCTCTGGACCTGCGAAGGCCAGTAATACCTTCTCAACAGGGTTACTACGAGGAGCAAAAGAGATAATGCATGAAAAGTACTTAGCGCAGGGCCAGGCACCAGGCAGGTGCTAGATCATCGTGCATTGTTGGACACGTTAGTTTGTAGTAGGGTGTGTGGGGGCTGTGGAGAGGGAGGGGTGGAGCGGGACCATGCCCCTTGGGGATGGAGGGCAGAAGGCAGTGAGATGGAAGTGGAATGCCTGAGGAACGGGTCACTGAGGGACCAGGGAGCCCAGATGACACAACCTATGGACCAAGGGAAGAGAGCGCATCCCCCAGGCTCGCCCCGGGCCTTGAGCAGGAAGCCAGGGGCCCTGTACTTTGTTTCTCCTTTCTTCTTCGGGTTTGGAGAGGCTTCCTGTCCCTGCCCTGCCACTCCAATTTTCCTTCTTTCAAGATTTAATTCAGAATTACAAGTGTTCATAATCAGATCCTGGCAATGTTAACCTTGGAGCTTCCTAGCCTGGAAGGCCCTATTCTCTGCTGAAGTTCAATATTAACACACCAGTGAGAACAGTGTCTGTCTCCTCAGGGAGCCAAGCTCCAGCTGATGAGAATTACAATCACTCTAACTTGCAGGCAAGAGGGGTGCACCTGAAAAATATTAATGAGCTCTCCAGTTCCTCCCTCCCCCACTCCCTCTTTCCACTGGTATTTACTGAGGGTACACAGGGTGGTAAGATTTTAATCTTTGCCCAAACCAGGAGTGCCTCCTTCTCTGGCAGAAGCCTAATTTTGGTTCTTTAAACATAAGCAAAAGGCATAAATTCTAGGACCCATGTCAGTTGGAATAATCAAAGAATCCTTGTTCATCTGCTTCCAGTATTTACACAACATTCGGGTCACACAGGCATTGCTTTGAGTCGTCTGCCTGTGCAAATTAATCTTGTTGGTCTGTTTGCTTAGTTTTCATTGTTCTGGCAGGAGAGCCTGCCTTCCCCCTTCCCCTGGGCAGCCGTCAGCCCACCCTCCGAGCCTAGCCTTCCCATCCTCATGCCCTCCACGCCATTTTCATCTTCAAGCCTTTGTGCGTGCGCCTCCCCCTTTCTGGAATGCCGGCTTTCCACCCCAGGCTTTTCCTTCTCTGTGAAGTCCTCCTGAGGTTTCCCGACCCTTCCCTGCTCTGACATCCCACAGAACAGGCACACCACGGCCTGGTGGCTCTGGATCACCTGAGTTCCTCCATGGTTTCAGAATGTCAACAACTTTATTTGCTACTAGGGAGCAGATTCTGCGGGCCACTCCCTGTCTTAGAACTAATGTTTGCAAAGCACTTGTTATGCACCAAGCTCGAGCTCAGTACTTTCCATCCACCAGTTCAAAACCATCCCGTTGAGGCAGGTGCCGTACTGACCCCTTTCAGGTGCAGGAGGTTCGAGGTAGGCACAAGGTCACACAGCGGGAAGAAATAGAGACAAGGTTGGAATATAGGTGCTCGGGCTCCAGAGTCCCACACTCTGAAACGCTCCCCTGCACACAGGGCAAGCTCTGGGGAGCCGAGGAAGGAGATGGTCCTTGTAAGTGGAGGCTGCCCAGATGGTGGCTTGTGAGTGTCGGGGATGGGACTTGGATGTGGAAATGTGTCTGGTGGATATTAGCAAGTTTAGCCACATTTAGATTGAAGGTGCTGCTGCTGCCTGTCACGGTTTGTTTGGTGTCTCTGTAAAGTCCCCAGATTCCCTTTCATCAGTAGAATGCTGTCCCTCCTATGCCTTAATTCAAAGCATTTATTTATTTTTTCTTTGCTTTATTTCCCAAAGGATTTGAGGCGACCTACAGGAAAACATTCAGTAAAGTCATGTAATAAAATATAAATAAGAACAAGGGAAGATGCTGTTTACATCATGATACGATGCTTCTTGCATCTGTTGGTGCTTCATGGACTAGACTCTCCTCCTTCCCTTCATCCTTCCATTCAGAAAGGTCAGTCCTGTCACATGATTCGAGTAGAAACACCCTGTGCTTTGTGACCTCTGGGGTTTAAATGTAAAGATCCAAGGTTTTTCCTGGCTCTCCTGTGCATGCAGTCAGTAGATTCGTTTCCCAAAGTGGCTAATTTGAAAAGGTGCGGGTCCCTATCAGCTTTCTTAACACTTCATCTCCTGTTCTTGATCAGTCTCCTAATGCCAGAGAGGTGGCCCTGACTCAGTGGCTTTCCTGGCATGATGAGAATGATATAAAAGGGGGCCGTGTCTCGACTCTCAGAGAATCCACCTGGGCCAAGGGGCCACCGCAGCCTGGCACTGGAAGGCCCTCTCTGGGGCAGCTGCTGTGCTCGGCTGCCCGTCACGTGGACGCAGGTCCGCATGGGGTCCCACAGACAGTGCGGAACCTCTTGAGCCTCCAGACCAGGACTCACAACACTTGCCAGGCAGAGAGACTTACGGATGACTAGCGATGAAGCCTGCAAAGGGCCGGCACCAGTGGGGGCCCAGCATTGCTGGTTCTCTTCCCATTTCCGCTTACTGGGAAGAGGAGTCCAGATACGACGATCTTCGATGATTCCTCCTGTGTCAGGGCTGCAGTTTACAGACATAGCTAGGCCTGTGCGCTCTGGGGAGTCTGTACTGACGAGGTCCCTGCCTTTCGGGAGCCCGACTCTCGCACACAGGCTGACGTACAGGTACATGTGAACAGGTGACTACAACAGGGAGCTGTGCCTGAGGGAAGCACGGGGCCTAGGTGAGCTCTGACAGGAAGTGCCTGACCAGTATGGGGTGAGGGGCATGGTGGTTAAGGACAGGCAGGAGCGAACCAGGTGAAGCGGGCAGGGAGAGGGCATCCCAGGCAGAGCGTGGAACGACCGGGCAATGGCGGGGGTGAGGGGGAGGGTGGGCGTTCAGGGATTTAGGAATGTCTGCAGCGTGACATTTTTTGAGTCAGGGAGCTATGAGAGAGAGAGAGAGAGGGCATTTGTAGAAAGGGCAGGACCATGCAGGGCCATCAAGCTCCCCTTTACTCCCACCAGCCCCCTCCAATCCTGTGTCGGGATTCTGAACTTACAGGTGTTTTCAGTGTGGGTCTTCAGTGGCTGGTATGGCTGCTCATTGCCCTAATCCACAGATAGAATCCTGTCATGCCCCAGCTCACGACCCTTCCAGGGTTCCTCATGGCCCTCCTGAGCAAGTCCATACTTTTTGTCTGGTCTTCACAGCCTTGTGTGATCTGATCACATCTCTACTCCCCAGCCCCCAGCCTCACCCCTCTCTACTCCTCGTTCAAGCTACTCTTCCCTCTCACCTCACTCAAACTCTCTTTTCCCCACTTCCCTTTACCAGATTCACCCCTGCACATCCTTTGGGTCTCAACTTAGGCTTTGCCTCCTCCAGGAAGTCCTCCTGGCCTGACTCCGAGTTCCACGGCCCCTTGTAGTTTGGGATCTAAGCACATTTCACACTTGACTATTTGTCTTGCTCCCCCACTGGCTGTCTGCAAATTGGGGCAGGTCTACCCTGTTCCCTTGAATCCCAGCCCCTGGCACAGTGCTTGGTATTTGGTAGGTGCACATTAATCATTTTTGCATGGATGAACAATTGAGTGAATTAATGAAGTCCTCCTGGCAATCTGCTAACTTCCCTGACCCCAACTGGGGCCCTGCACACTTACATTGCCACTATAGACATTTTGGAACTAAGACTTTACTGCTTAGATTCATCATGTTTTTATTCTGGCTTTTCTATTCCACTGCCTGGTGCACAAAAGCACTTCACTCTCCTGTATTCGTGAGACCACCCACTCTCTTCTGACGCTTGAGACCCTCTGATTCCTCAGTCGGAAGACTTTTAATCTCCATGGGCATAGCCATTTCGGAAATGGGTTTCAAAGCTTCTTGAAAGTGAGATGCTGCGACTTTGATATGTCTGTTAGCAACTCTGTGGGGGAGACAGGCTAGCTCACTGAGGTCTGCGGATGGGGGGCTATATCTCTGTGAGGTCCTGGAAGGTGTGGAGGGCTGTGGGGGCCGCTCTGCCACACTGGCAGTGACAAGGAGATGGTGACACCCCTTCCCTCCAGGCTCCGTCCACTGCCTGCCTTGGCCAGCAGGTTCTCTCTTCTGGAGTGGACACTGGGGCTTCCATGCAGACCCCTGCATCTTCAGGGCCTTTGCACCCTTTCTCCAGATTCTGGGCATGTCTTTCAGCTGCGTCCTTCGCTGGAAGTTGCCCTTGACCTGCCTCACCCAGTGTGTAGCCTGTTCTCATGGCCAATGACTGGCTGATGGAGTAGGGGTGCAGCTACGAAGGTCTGTTCCCCCTGACCCCAATTTAGGGCAACTCTGAGGGACTGTCCTGGCTCCAGCGCTCCCCTACAATCATCCGAGGCCTCAGAGGAACCACGTCACCCACTGCGTTGTGGCCAGATTCTCTCTGCCCAACTCTATTTTCCTTGTTCCCTTTCAGGTTTATCTCCTAGGACCACTCAGCAATAAGTGTCCTTCATGAGACTTTCCATCCTAGAGTCTGTTTCCAGGGAACCCACTGTAAGACACTTCCTGGCCACCAGCTAGTGGGGAGCAATTGAGAGGGTGATGAGGCAGCCCGGGAAGAACATCTTTTTCATGGATGCCTGGAGCTTTGTGACCAGAGCCCCAGATCCCTCTCTTTTCCCTGGACCTGGTCCCTGCAGGGCACGGGGCTGGTCTTTACTATAGCCTGGGGCACAGGCTGGCCCTTCTTTCAGACCACCACATGGGGTTTCTGTTCCCTTTATCTTTGCCGTGGGATTTTGTCACACTCAAGGCTTATTAGGAGCTGGGCAAGCACATGATGGCCTCTGGTAAAGACTGGGTTGGGGAACTTAGCTTGGCCATCAGGCCGGAAGAACATTTCCTACATCCCACAGATGAGTCCAGGATGGCCACATCTGCAAAAACAGGCCCTAAGGGCCACGTGAACGGGACTGGCCATTCTACCCTTTCCTGTTTACACACAGCCATAGACTGAGTGTTTGTATCCCCCATAAAAACGTTCTCATGTATTGAAACCTAATACCCAAGGTGGTGGTATTTGGAGGTGAGGCCTTCAGGAGATGATTAGGTCATTGTGGTGGAGATCTCATGCATGGGATTAGTGATCTTATAAAAGAGACCCCATGGAGCTCCCTTAGCCTTCCCACCATGTGAGGACAGAGAAGACAGCTGTCTGTGAACCTCACCAGATACCGAATCTGCTGGCTCTTCGACCTTGGACTTCCCAGCCTCTAGAACTGTAAGAAGTAAACTTCCATGGTTTATAAGCAACTCAGTCTATGACATTTCTGTTATAGTGCTCAAGGGGACTGAGGTACCCCCAGACACAGGAAGCACAAGAGAAGGGAGAGCACAGAATGTTATACCCTGCTCACCCGTGACGGCTTAGGGATGACCACTCAGATGACTGAGCCCTCCTGCCTTGGGAAGGTGACAGTAAGGACATGGGGTGAGTTGGGGGGGGGCAGGAATATGAGTGGGGAGGCCCGCTGTCAACAATGACCTCTGAGGTCCAGGGAGACAGTATTGGCATTTTCTGGATAGGGCAATTCATCAGTTATTGATCAGCATTTCGATCGACTCAGCTCCTGCTCAGGGCTGGGCTATTTCCCACCTTCTTCCCCTGGGGGGAGGGTTTAGGGCCACCACAGGCTGTGTGGGTTCCTTTCTGGGGCCAGTAACTGGGGACTCCGGGTTGGGCCTATGTCCTTGCCAGGTGCCCCTGTGACCTGTTCTTGGGGAGGGGCCCAGCAGCACTTTCTGTCTGTGTTTCTGCACAGAGCAGCTTGGTGTCGTGTTCTCCCGGAGCCCTCAGAACTGCATCATGTGTCTCACCTGAGGGTTGGGAGATAGCAAGATGCTCGCAGGTGGGCATTTTGTTCTGGTAGAGTGGAAAGGGAGCAGTCTCTGGGGTCGGGTGGCCCTGTTTCCAGCCCTGGCTCTTGCTACTTGGAAGCTGGTGACTTTGGATGAATCATGTAATCTCTCTCGGCCTTAGTTTCTTCATCCAGCAAACGTGGAGTTAGTCCTGCCTTGGCCCAGAAGTTGCTTTGAGGCCGATGTGAAACGGTCTTCGGGAGGGCTAGGATCTAGCATGGTGCCTGAGACACAGTAGGTTCTCAACAATGGGGTTCCTGTCCCCAGCTAGGGGAGTGCCAGGCCACTTCTCTTAGACCCTGCTGTTTACTGAGCATCTAATGACTTCTCATGGCAACTGCATCTGAGCCTGATGGCTTTTCTGGGACCATGGAAGGCCACGCCATCGCCCTCCCCCAGCCCACAGGTATCCTCAACCAGCGACCGAGTTATCCGTACCCCAGGTCCCTCTCTTCTAAGCTGGGGCCATTTCTCAGAGTTCCTAAAGGCACCTGTATTATTGTCCTGTGGCTGCTGTGTAACAAATTGTGACAAGTTTAGTGACTTAAAACAGCACAAATTTGCTATCTTGCAGTTCTTAAGGTCAGAAATCTGAAATAAATCTTGCTGGGCCCAAGTCAAGGTGTGAGCAGGAACTTTCGGGAGTGCTAGGGGAGAACCCGTCTCCTTCTAGCTGTTGGAGGCTGCCTGCTTTCCTTGGCGTATAGCCCCCTTTCCATCTTCAGAGCCAGTTGCGTCTTTTTCATATCACATTACTCCGACTCTAACTCTTCTCCCTCCTCCATGTTGTCAGGACCCTTTTTCCATTGGTCCCACATGGATAAAATAAGCTAATTTCCCCATCTCATGGTCAGCCAGTAGCAATCTAAGACCATTTGTAATCTTAATCCCACTTGCAACCTTAATTCTCTTTGGCCATGTAGCCTAATGTGTTCACAGGTTCTGTGTATTAGGATGTGAAAACTTTGGGGACCATTATTCTGCTATC
Organism: Eidolon dupreanum; assembly: GCA_028627145.1. Lineage (NCBI taxonomy): Eukaryota > Metazoa > Chordata > Mammalia > Chiroptera > Pteropodidae > Eidolon > Eidolon dupreanum. The sequence goes on along the minus strand of CM053508.1, from coordinate 118,120,589 downwards.
ACATCAACCCTGTGGTGACTGGTTATTAGCAACCCTTTACTGGCTGCCTACTTTTTCTCTGTTTCATTTCGCTGCTGGTGGTCCCTGCATCTCCCAAGCAAATGACTTGAAACTTTTTTTCAGGGTCTTCTTTAGGCGGGGGATACCAAACTAATACATCCAGCAAAGCTATCAAATTAAAGATACAGTCAGTACAAATAAACCTGGGCTGCAAAGACTCAAGACTGAAAGCAGTAAGCTGTGGTTGGACCTGGCCCCGTGGGCACCTCTGGGCTTGAGCGCCTTCCCATCTTGCAGAAGGAAGCACCTAGGTGAGAACAGGCACTGAGTTTCCCCACCCACGCGTCTCTTTCCACCCCCGGGACTTCCTGCTCCTGCCAGGTAACAGGTGTCACTGTGTTAATAAATGACTCATTCTCTGCACTTAGCAAATTTCAATTTTAAGTAATTGCTTGAATCAAAGTTATTTATTGGATCCTTAATACACTTCAGATTGGAAGTTGGTTTTGATTAGTCTCCATCACTATTAAAATTGAAAATACATTTTCCATTTGCTGGTGATTTTCCTCGATGATGACATGGTTGCTAATGAATACAGTTTTAGTCATCACGGACTCGGCGCACATTCTGGAGCTTCCCCTCAGGATTATTCCTTTTCTGTCTTCCAAGGAGTTTTTCCTGACTACAGCCCTGAATGTGGCAGGGCACGCAGTGGGTGCTCAGTAGCTGATTGAATTCTTTTTCTTCCGCAAGACAGGTCCCTAGTTTCCTCCGATGGGTGTGCCGGGCAGCCTGGAGTGGAAGCCTTTCTCAGATGCATCAGGAGGTTCAAGCTCACATTTCATAACCAGCCCGCTCCCTGTCTGGGGCTGCAAGGCCCTGGACACTGGCCTGACAGGGCACCGCCTTCTGGGAATGAGTCCGGATATGGACACTGGGTGAGCAGGAGCACGTGGAGCCTTCCAGCGGGCCGGGAATGTGTCATCTATGAAATGCTCTGCTAGTCAGCTGCTGTGGCTCTTGCTTAAAAACCCTCTCTGAGTCAGTCAGTCGAGAGGGGATTCTTTTCATATCCCCAGGATGTTGGAGTATTTTGAAAAGAACAAGCCCTCATATTTGCAACAAGCCTCACTGAGGCGGAACAGCTCATTTTATAGACGTCTGCCTCTGAGATGTTATTTACTTAGTTAAAAAAGAACCACAGTACATGCCGGGTGCAGCCCTGGCTCCATCACTTGCAAGTCTTAGCAGGACTGGCTGACAAGTGGAGGCCCTGGAACGCCAAGGATGCATATGAGAAAGGGACCACCGTGTCCAGCTTTGAATAGGACACTGACAGAGCTTTGGGAAGCTACTGTGGGCACCATTGGTCAGAGGTGAGTCTGGGTCACCCAGCTAGATCTTAGGAGCTGCACAGATGGGGTGGGGGTGGGGGTGACTTTATCCCCCTACAAGCTCTGCATCTGGAGGAACTGTTCCCGTCCTCCGGGTGATAGCAGAGGCCATTATAATTTGATTTTTCAAAACACACCACAGAGTCGTTGTGAAGAATAGATTTCTGTTTAACATGAGGCTGGGGAAATAGCTCTTGTTTATTAAAACATACGCACGCAACAAAACCCTCTTGACTTTGTATTACCAGAATTCTCCTGGAGGCGAGGATGAAGTGAAGGAGATTTTTTTTTTTTAATTTATTAGAGGAAACACAATTTCTACCTGTTTCTTGGCTTCAGGAACAGATACTCTAAAGAATGACTGAGTCCCAGGAGATGAGAATGTGGCCTTGGAGGGATGGGGAGGAACCAGGATGAATAGGTCATTCCATTCCCAGAGGGCCCCGCGTTTGTGTGCTGTTCTCCGTGGCTGGCACTTTGTAGGTGCTGAGGAATTATTTTGTAAACAGCTGAATGAATGATCTCATTCAGTCCCCTAGCAACCTTCTCTGGTAGGTTCTACTGTCCTTTTTGTATACACTTCGGACTTTCTGGCACCATCCTGGACTCCTGGGTGTGTCTGTTTGCTTGCTTGCAGGCACCTCCTACTCCTCTGGTTTTTTGGCTCCATCTGCTATTGTAGGACCTTTAAACCTCATCTGGGGTTTCGGAGGGCCTCTGATTATCTCACACGAGCCCCTCTCTGCCCTTTCATGGAACCTTTCATCTTGTTCCTGCTTCCATCTGCCTTGTTGGATGTTCGTGGACTGTAATGTCTTCGGGGATCGCCCAGGGGTGTGGTGTCCAGGCTCAGGTCTCTCCTCTGATGCTCATCTAGCTGCCTACCCTCAAGGGCCCTCATTACCTGAATCCTGCGCGTACCTAAGCTGTGCTGCGTAACATGCAGAAATCAGCAGAATGCCTGTCTCCTCCTTTGTGTTAGGATTTGTCACCTGGGGGGTCTCCTGTGCAGGCTTATTTGTGCTACCTGTGCTTGAAGTTCCACGTGATGGGAATAGAGGCGAGCTCCAAGCGTGCTGCCTGGTCCATTCCAGGACGGGACCTTCGCCCTCTTCTCCCCGATTCGTAACACTCAGGGCTGTTTTCAAACGTTCCAGACTCCAGGAGCAGCAGCCGCTTTGCTGAACTGTGACACAAATTCACTTACCATTTTGGAAAAATCATATTAGAGAGTTTATGTCATGTTTGCCTCCTTAGCTTATCTGAGAACAATTTTTCTGTATTTTGACAGTGAATTTCTCCATGCATTAAGAGTTTCCAATTAAAGCAAAAACATATAGAAAGCAAATTAAATTTCACTGATTTCTGCCATCGGGGCCATGCCCCAGATTCTTCATTTAGTCTAGAAAGATATGGAAACTTGATTACTCATGAAACTGGGTCGATATGTTATAAATGTCAGAATAGGATTTAACACCCGCAAGTTGATGTTGGGTGTTGTAGTCAAAACAGTCTTCCTATCTGCACTGGACCATCTCAGAGTTCATGGGGATAATTTTAACAGCTGTTTAAATCCTCGTGGTGTTCTTCCTTAACAGATGAGGAAACTGAGGTTCAAGGAGGTTAAGCAAGTATCCCTTATCTACAGCCATACCACCCTGAACGCACCTGATCTTGTCTATGCAACTGGCCCAAGTGAACTTACATTGTTTGTTCTAATAGCAAGGAGTTTTTCAGCCTCTTGATTTATGTAGCAGACCCCTGGACTCTGCCCCTTCCAGTTAGTATTGCTGTGGAACAAATTATAATAATACCTAGCACCCAAAAACAGTAAGTCTGTTGTACTCACAGATTCTGTGGATCTGAGTTCAGATAGCACAGTGGAGACTGCATGTTAGCTGGGAAGACTTCAAATGAGGGAGGGCTAGGATCACCTGGAGGCTTGCTCATGCATTCATTCATTCGTTCGTTCATTCATTCATTCATTCATTCATATGTCTGCTGTCTGGGCTGGGATGACTGGAAGATGAGGATTGCCAACTGGACTGCCTACATGTGGTTTCTCCACTTAGCTTGGCTTCCTCCCACCCAAGCGGCCTTGGAGTAGCTGAACTCCTCACGTGGCAGCTCAGAGTTCCAAGTTGGTGTTTCAGAGAATTAAGTGAAAGCTGCATGACCTTTGATGACTCGGCCTTGGAAGTCACACAGTGTCACGTCTGCAGTATTCTATTGTTGAAGTAGTCACATGCCAACATAGATCCGAGAGAGGTGAAGTAGACCCCACCTGTCAGTGGGAAGAATGTCAAGGCCACACTGTAGAAGAGGATTTGCCACTCTGCTCAGCCCATTGAGAATGACCCGAAAAACTGTCCATCAAATGGGTTGTCCTTTATAAACACAAACGCAGGTCTAGTAATGAGGTCTTATCAGGGGACAGGAAGGGTGGTACACTCTATTATCAGTCGCCCATCCCCCGAGCAGATCAGATCCACACACAGAGCCCAGAGGAATACGGAACAGTTCTGCCTTTCATGTTCAACCAGCGTCTTGCAGTGCGGGTCTTCCCATCTCAGCTGTCAGGGCCACCTCCATGTGTGGCCACTACCCTTGTCGTCTTTTGGAAATGACACCTGTTTTCTTTGTGTTCTCTTTCTTCTCTCTCCTGCCCTATGGCTCCTTGGCCCTCTGCCCCTCTGCATCCCTCTTTTCAGGAGCCCGGTCTCTGGTGTGGGTCTGAAGCTTGCATTCCCCTCCGGTTCTTCTCTGCAGGGCCACAGGCAGGAGTGGGGAGCAGGGACTCTGGGTCAGTCGGACTTTGGCCGGGCTGACACAGGCCTTCTGTCATCACATCTCCTCATGCTGGAATGCTGAAAACGTTCCCTTCACTGCCTTCACCAAATGCCCCTTTCAGTTACTGCGGCCTTGGGAACGGCCCCATCCCAAGTGGGGGGACTTTCTCACTTCATAAGGAAAGGATTTTACATATGTTTAAAAAAATTATTATTTTTTAGCTGTTGCCTGTGTCCTGATTCATGCCCAGAAGAGGCAGGAAAGTATTAACCTATCATGTCAGATAAAGAGGAGAGAAGTAGATCAGTTTAACTTATTTTGACACTTGTTGATGACAAGTATCTCCTTGAAAACTCCTTGCATGCTCGGTCAGAAGATTCCCTTCTTTCCCTTCTGGGCCCCGTGTGGTGGGACCCAGTGAGGAAGCCTTTCATCCGATAACCACTTTCATGTGTCCATGCAGAGTTTCCTGCTCACCCCACACTCCCCTCGGCTGTCATTGTCCTGGGATGGCTCTTTGTTCATTTCAATTGAATCCACCCTAATGAAGGTTATGGAGCACTGGAGGCGAAGGGATGACGTTGCCTAGGCCCATAGCTCAGGGAAGGAATTTTGGACAACTGGTAGGTAATCCAGGTGAGTGTGACAAGGGCTGTGATGGAGGGGAGCTTGGGGTAGCCCAGAGGAGGGGCACTTACCTTGCCTATGGGTGGCTCACAGGAGGGACAGCCTGAACTGGAAGGAGCATTGAGGGCTTGTGAGTTGAAGAAGGTGACAAAATATGGCAACGTGGATTTGTATGAGCATCCCTCCTCCCTGCTAAGACCTACAGTGTTTGCCTTGCTTGTGTGCTCTAAGGAACATTGGACATTTCCAGTTGGGTTGTCAGTTTTGATTGTGAAGAACAAGACAGAAAAGAAAGAGAGAGAAGTGGAGAGGGAGAGGGAGAAAGGGAAGGGAGAACTACAAGATCTGGCTTGATCAGGGTACCAAGGCATTGGGGGGAGAGCTGAGCCAGGATTTACAAAGTCCTGAGTAGCTGCAGGATTGGAGAGAATGGGGAGGATTGGAGAGAATGGGAGGAGAGGCTGGCCATTCAGGAAGGGAATTTGAGGAAGCGTTAGTGGACGGCCAGTCAGGACTTGGAACCTGGTCAGGATCTTTGAGAGGGGCGGGTGAAGATTGAATTACTTTGAATCCGTTTTACTTGCAGAACTGTAGCTCTTTGCATTTAGCCCAACCCAAGGCCAGGCCGCCGGCTCTGCAGCTCGGTTGGTCTATAGCTTCCAGTCCTCTGTTCCTTATTCATGTGTCTGTCTGTCCTCTCCGTTACAGAAAGGAGGGTGTTGAAGTCTCTTACTGTTATTCTGTTGCTATCTGTATCTACCTTCAGTTCTGGAGGCCCAATGAGAGGTTTTCTCCCAGTCGTATCATATTATGTTGGGCCCGGGGATCTCTTACTGAATCCTGTATTACTTGGTGACATTGCAAAATGATGGTAATATTGTTCTCTACCAAGTCCAAAGTGGACCAGTCTGTGCTGCTGTAACAGTTGGACTATGAGCTCCAACCCACAAGGGAGGGAAGAAGGAACCATCGTTCTCTCTGCTTTCAGCTCCAGCTCCTCTATTCCAGTCTCTGTTCAGGCACTTGACTCACATAATCTTTTTGATCTTTGTGAACATCCTGTGAAGTGGTTGGCGTTATCCCCATTATGTAGATGAGGGAACTGAGGCTTGGGGAAGGTATGTGACTTGCTATGTTCTGAGCAGTAGGAGGTGGATTTGAACCCAGGTCTGCTTAACTGTGAAGTCACTTCTTTTTCCCTGGGTAAAAGGGGTAAAAGGACCCAACTTTGGTCATATCTGTCTTTCACCTGTCCCACTGTGCTAGCAGAGCTCAGCAAGCACTTATCACATGCGTAAGGCTGAAGCTGGCCCCACTCCCCATTCCCAGGTTTCTCACCTGTGGTTCTGCTGACTTTTCCCTCCTTGGTTTATGGTCTGGGCACCTGGGGAGGGGGTGGTGGGGCTTCAGAGCCTGAGCAAAACCCACTGAGGAAAGGCAAAATCTGCCACCGGGACACACAACGCACTTAAACACATTAGGCAAAATCTCCCTCTCCTCAAGACACTTCCATCTATGGGAAAATTGTTGTAATATATGGATTTATTTTTTTAATTATTATTATTAGCATGAGTCTCTTTACTGCCATCTGTTGGAAGTTTATGGCAATATACATATTTATGATGTTTATGATGTGTAGGATGCCCCCTTAGGTGTGGTACCCTTGTGCCACCTGCTTGTGTGGCCATTTAGGAAGATGAATCTGATGCAAAGAATGATTTTCTGGAACATTCTGAAGACTAGGGGAAGAGATTTATAGATTTAAAAGAAAATTTCTGTTTGGATTTGTCATTCTGATCCTGCCCGGTGTAAATTCTCTGAGTCTCTTGTGCTCACCATACCCACCCATACATGGCCCTGCCCTGGATCTTGGAGGGGGGCCTGTTTGAATGCACAGGAAGACCTACCATCTCATGAATCCCTTTAGTCTGGTGCCTACTGGGCTGACAGCTCTGCCACCTACCTGATCCAGCTCTGGCCAGCCCTGCTGCCTTGGTGACTGGACTGTGTATGAGGTCCTTAGCGACTGGCTGGATTCTCGATGGGGATGGACGTGACCACTAGACCTAACTGACTGGGACTCTTTATGTTATATTGGACTGCTAGCCAATCTCCTTTGGGGGTCAGCCTTATAATGCCAGTTCATTCAGTTACTCACTAATTCATTGATTCAGGAGTTGATTCTGAAGTCCCCACACTGTGCCAGCACTATGCTAGGCACCAGGGGATCAGTGGTGAGAATAACAAGCTAACAAGCACAAGGGCTGGAGCAGGACCTTTGATGCCCTGCTCCTCCCGTTCCTTGGCCAGCTTTGACTTCAGGCCCAGCTACGGTAGCTGGTGGCCACTTCTGTGACACTAGGGAGCCACTTTCCTCTTACAGTGTCCACTTCATGCCTGTCCATTTTCTGCCTCAGGACCTTCTCTGATGTCGTGGGGGCCCTCTCAGCCCCTGCAAGTCTGGCAGTGTGGGACACGTGTTAAGCTGTACCTGGGATGTGTTTTCATCAGGTATGGTCAGACAGGTAGACACGGAGATGATTGTCATGCGAAGGAATGGGCAAGGCAGGGCAGGTAAACTGAGGAAGTAGGACTGGATAATTTGAATAATTAGGTGGGCTTTGGGCTTTGGGCTCTGGGCTACAGGGTGGTCCCTAGTTGGCCAGTACCTGGCCCTGGGGTTATTTAGGGCAGGGGAGATATTGGCCTGGCGTGTGAGAGTTTGCTAAAGGAGATGGTTAGGGGTGTGGGCTCTGGATTGGTTGGTTTGTATATCAGAGGCATGCTCCCAGGGAAATCATTTGCTTTCTCTAGGAATTAGCTGATTCTGAGAACGGCAGTCTCTCTAGGATCAAGGAACCAAATGTCAGAGCATCAAGAACACAGAAAAGAAGGAAATATAGTTGACACAGGGCCTTGATTCACCCTACCCTCCCAGGGCAACCATCAACCAATGAGGGTCTGGAGCGGGTGGATGAATGCTTCTGTCCTTTAGGGCAGTGGTCCCCAACTTTTTGGTACCAGGAACCAGTACTCTCCTATGAGAACCGAATGCCTGATGATCTGAGGTGGAGCTGAGGCAGCGATGCTATTGCTGGGGAGCAGCTGCGAATACAAATGCAGCTTCGCTCGCTTGCCTGCAGCTTACCTCCTGCTGTGCAGCCCGGTTCCTAACAGGCCATAGACCATTACTATGGTGGCCCCTGCTTTGGGGGACCAATTCTGGGGCTTTCTGTCTGCTCCTTAGGAGGTCCCTGTAGAGCCCCTACTGCAGATACACATGTTTTAATGATCTTTTTCTTCTTCCCTGTGTCACTCTCCCTGCTCCCTCACTCTTGCTCCCTGGGAACCTCTCCCAAATAAACTACCTGCACTCCAGTCCTGGCCTCAGGCTATGCCTTCTGGGAACCCCCACAGAAGCCACCTGACCCTTGCTGCTTTGAAATTTTGTAATAGACACAGGGAAGACAGGTGTCAGGAAAGCTTCCTTGAAAAAGTGACAGTTTTCCTGCAGCTGAAGAAAGACTCATCACTTAATGGGTGAGGGGGGCTGGGGAAAGAGCAGAGGTCAGTCCAAACAGAGGCAGCTACATGTGCAGGGGCCCTGAGGCTGGCAGGTAGAGCATGGCCTCTTCCAGGAAGACATCAAATGAGTGCCCCCAGACCCCTATTCCTGCTGGTTCCACACTCTTCCTGTCCTTACAGAGCCACATAACCAACCATGCCTTCCACCATGGTCCAGTCATTTATTACCAAGGGGGGAGTATATCTGAAGACCAACACATTTCTGTTTCAATTCTGGGGTATTCTGGGGGAATTGGTGGGTGAGTTCCCATAAGGAAGAAGGGCAGAGAAACTCAGGTAATTTAAGAAGCCATTCATTTTGACATCGTTCTTCAGGATGGTAACAGCAGGGAACCATCAGACTGATGGAATGTGTGTAAATGGTACAGCATTCTCCATTTGTTCTGCTTCCTCACAAGATTTCCCCAGATTCACCCTACTCTTGGTCCTGGGGCTGTGGGGCCCAGTTGACAGATACATTGGAGGCCTTGCCTGGTTTCCAATCAGGAAACTGGATCCTGTGATAGTCTTTCCACCTCAGAGGCGGTTCTGGTTAAGTCTGGGAGCCCAGTCTTGTAGCGGCCCCTTCTAGCTCTAGTAACCCCTTCCTCTACCACTCTACCACTGACCTGTCCATTGCACTGGGCTCAGCTCTGCAGCCTGCTGACAACAGGAGACCTAGGTGGGTTCATAACATCTTGACTGGAAAACTTCGAGATTTCAGATCTCAATCTGGAATGTATGGCCCTCAGCTTGTGCTTGAAGTCAGGCAAAGAGATCAGATGGACAGTGAGGGTTCTGTTCTTGTATCTCTTACAGGGTTGGGGGCAGAGGAAGGGAGGACCATAGCTGAATGTGAAGCCACAGTGAGCCACTGTACCACAGGCATTTGATGGAGGTTGGAGAAATCATTTTGACTAGCAAAAACCTCCATGTTGCATTCTTCCCCAAAGCCTCTTTATCCTTGTGGACCTACCCCTAGGCCAGCAGAGATGGACAGAGAGGCCTAGGTGGGCAGGGTAGGAGTGGAACAGAGGTCGCCTCCTCCCCACCCCTCCTCCAGCTGCCCAAACCTTGGCCCAGCCAGTTCACTGTTGGTGAGCCCACCCTTGGGCTCCCAGTCCCATTGCCTGACCCCATGATGCCAGGCTCTGTAAAGGAGCCAGAGATCTTTCATCAAGGCATTCTCTACCCTCACACAAAGTGAAGGCACCTGGTATCCAGCACTGCCCTTCTTAGAAGGGAACTTTTTGACCCCTCCCCCACCACCCTTTTTCCTTTTATCCACTTATCTCTTTTGGAGTCAAGACTGCCTGAGTTAAAACCTATCTTCCTCTGTAACTGTGGGATTTTGGGCAAATTCCTTAACCTCTCTGTGCCTCAGCTACCTTATTAGTATGTGGATAGTAATCAGCTGATGTGAGCGACCCTTTCTGGCAAGTGCTTACAACAGCGCCTGAACTGAGGAAGTGGGAGGTGTTAGCTGTTATTGGGATGCCTGGTAGGAGATGGGCTCTGTCCTTTTAGGACCCTAAACTCAGCACAGAAAAAGGAGTTTTCAGACATGCCCTTCACTGCCTGACTTTAAACTAGGGTCCTGTGATGACAAGGGTCACACTGGGATGTGAGATTCCGCATTTAGATACCACTGGGAGAAGAGGTAAAACTGCAGGAAGAGAAACATCCATTCTCTTTGGTGGGGGGGCAGTGATAGGAGTGGGCACCTACTGTCCCCTTTAAAATATAGAGAGAAAGGGGACTTTGTTCTCTTGCGGCCTGATGCCAGATGGCAGCCATTTCACTGTTCTTTGGGTGGGGTGGGGTGGGCTATCGGGATAGCCCCAGCCAGCGCAGACGGCGACCTTCAGTGTACGGTTCTGGGGCGGTCGCAATGTGGCCGCTGCGCGCTGGGATCCCCAAGGCCGCCAGGGGGCGCTGTGGCCACGCGGCCGCCTGCTTCCCCGCAGTATTGCCGCTGTTATCCTATTTGAGCACAGCCTCCTCTCTGCACTAGCCGCACTCCCCAGCTCTGGCCGCCCACTAGGCTGTCACCTGCCCAAGGTGGGAGCCAGCTGAGAGTTACCGTCCTTCCGCCTCGGTGTGCACATCTGTGAAGTGGCGCCACCTGCTGCTCTTGGCTCCCCTTGAGGCCACTCCTCCACCCCAGGCCTTCTGGTTTCTAGTTTGTGTTCCTAGGGTCACCAGGCCCTGGACTCGGTGCCCAGCATATCCAGATCCCTTCATTGCCTCTATCAGAGCTAGCTACATCTCCTTTCTTCCTCCCTTCCCTCTCCTTCATTCTCTCTTGCTGTGGGGTTAGCAGAAGACTCTGGATTTGATTTTGGGTCCTTTCTCTCCAGAGGAGACCTCTTCTGTGCTCTGGTGCATCAGTCTGCTGCCCCCAGACCCTCCCCCTGGACAACCCCCACAGGCACCTTTAATTTGGTGGGTCCAAACCCGAACTCATCACTGTTCTCTTCAAGGAATGAACCTTGGGGCTTCTGAGTGCCAACCTTATGGGGCTGCCCTGAAGCCCACCAACCACCGGCATTAGAGTGGGGCAGGGGGAGTGTTAGAAGTGCAGAGCCCTGGCCTCACTCCAGACTGCTGGTTGAAGTTGATCTCTGAATTGGGCCCGGGGCACGCATTTTGAAAAAATGCCCCAGAGATGCTGAATTTTGAGAGCTGTTGCTCAAAGGTCTCTGCAGCCACTTAAGGAGCACAAACCTCAAAATGGATGTGAAAATATATGGTTCAGGTGTTAGGCCAGAGTATGTACCAGCTATTTGTAACCAGATCTAAATGGGAGCCCATCAGGTTGGAGACTGTGTGGACCCTTGAGAGGTGGTGTGGGGTTCAAAGGGGGATGCGGGGCTCAGAAGAGGAGGAGGGCAGCTGCGAGGAGGAAGACAGTGTGGCCTGAAACAGTGGGGACAGCTCGTGATTCCTGATGCTGGCAGGGGGTATTGGAGTCCTTGGGTCCTCATGATTTTAGAGCTGAGAGGAACCTTCCATCCAAGGCTGCCATTGCTCTCTTGATGGGGGAGCTTGTCCTGTCAAGATCAGCAGTGAGTGAGGGCAGGCAGCCTGGACCAGGGCCCTGTCCTCCAGATCAGAGTTCTTCCCACCGTCCACTTGCCTGGAGGACGCAAGAGTGAGCTATAGAAAGTTCTAGAGTATTTTCCAGGATGAGAAGATCATTTCCCCAGCTGAAGGGTGGCAGATCATACTAGTCTGAAGGCCTCTCTCTGTAATCTGAGTCCTGAACCTAGAGCAGAGGTAACCAGGAAAGACTCTGGAGCCATGGCTAGTCTCCTTCAGAGACTATGGATGCTGATGTGAATAGCACACCCTGTTACTGCTCACCTTGTTAGGGCAGAGATGGGGGGGCTTCTAAGAAGTCAGGGGCATGGCCTCTCTCCCTGTCCAGGCCTCCCACCTAAGCCCCCTCGAGGTACCTGCTGACACCCTCTTTCTTCCATTAAGCTGACAAAGCAGTGAAAATAATTTCTTTCTGAAGAGGGGGCTAACACATTCATACTTCTAAAAGCATCTATAAAAATTACAAAGGGTATAAAAGTATGAATCTCCCTCCATCCCTGACCCTAGCCTCCTAGTTTGTCTTCTTGGAGGCAACAATTATGAACAGCTTCCTGCATAGCTTCCCAGATACTCTGTGCAGATGCACACATCAATGTCCATATGTCTCTTTTTAAACATAGAGCACCTTAGACAGCCTGTTCTAAACCTAGCTTTTTACTTAAAATATTTAGAAAATAATATGTCTTCAAGACTATTCCATATCACTAGATGAGGTTGATCTGTCTCCAGGCGAGTAGTTAAGAGCACATCTCTGGAGACACTGTCTATATTTGAATTGGGGTCCTTCACTTACCAGCTTGTGAACCTGGGCAAATTACTTAACCATTCTGTGCTCCAGTTTCCTTATTTGAAAAATAAGGATAATAATAACAATACTTATTTTGTGAAGTAATTATGAGGTGAATTCAAGGACAAAAACATTCTGCACAGGGCCTGGCATACAGTAAATGCTCAATAAATATTAGCTATTAGAATCATCCCCCCATTTACTTTTTTAAAAATCACAACTTAAACTTGAAATGCCCCACTCTGTAGTGATATCATGGAAAAGAGAAAGGCTCCAGGGACCATCGTGTATCCTGGCTTTGCCACTTGCCTATCGTGTGCCCTCGAATGAATGGTTTTTCAACCTCTCTGGGCCTTTGCCTAACCCATCTGCAAAATAGGGATAATGATATAACTCTCTGCAAGGTTGTTGGAGGGTAAGATGAAATAGTGGCTACAAAGGCACTTGGAGCAGTACCTGGCATGTGATATAGATGACAGTAACGTTAGAAACAATGGCAGTTAATATCCTCTGAGCACTTACCACACACTTGGCATGGCACCTGTATGGCCTCACCTGCAGAAACCCTGTTTGGTCTTTCCTCCAACTCATTGAGCAACTTCCATGTGCCTTATACTGTTCTATGTGTTCTGTGCTTCTCTCTGACACGCTACTGATTATCCCCATTTTATAGGAAAATAAACTAAGGCTCAGAGATGTTAAGTAACTTGCATAAGATCACACAGCTGATAAGAATCTGATTTCAGACCTGGGGGTTACTGAGCTACTTTGTATGTCTGATTTCAGTCCTGGGGGTTACTGAGCTACTTTGTGTACTCTCTAGGGCTCAGAAGGAGGCCTGCTGCAGCACTCTCCATGCACTCCCTCCCATCTTCCTCTTTTTTCCTTCTCTCCCTTCCTCCTCCTCTTTCCTTCTCTTTCCTCTTTTCCCCTTTGTTCTAACTCGCTTTCCTTCTGTAGCCCTCTTTGCCCAGACTCTGGACTTATGGACTGATGTCTGGGTGCCCTTTGATGGGCATGGGCTGACCTACCCGAGGGCCTTCAGAAGACTAGAACTGCAGGGGAGTGTGTATGTCTGTGAGTCAATCTGCATACAGTCAGCCTGTGTGAGAGCTGTATCTGTGTGATTGTGCACTTCCTGCATCTATGTCTCCATATATGTGATGCCTGGGGGTTATGAATATGCTTTTAGTAGTCATCATTTATATCCTGTGCATTTCCAGAAGGGATGGGAGTCCTTTATAGCCAAGAGGCAGAGATAGGAAATTCTAAAACCATCTACGAAAGGCTTTGAAGGACAGGAAGCAGGAGGGATGGAGATGGGTGTATCCTCACGTGTGGTGTGGTGTATGTGAGTGGTGAGTCCTCAGGTGGACCTCCCTTAGCCAGGGCCACGTCTGTGTGCAGGAGAGGGACCTTGGCACCCAAGCTTCCTCTCTGTTCTCCCAGGTGTGGCTGAGGAGCAGTGCTCTGCCCACCCAAATATCTACTATAAGATTTGTGCCCTGGAGTCTAAGGAAGATGGGCCCAGAGTCTCAGGACTTGGCTGACAAACCTGGCTTTCCCCTCTCGCTCTGTTGCTTCTTAACCCCTTATTATTTCTGAGTTCATTGGGTTTTTCTGGAAATGGGCAACAAATATCCACTGAATGGGATGTTCGCGGGTTCCGGGGAGCGAACGTGTGTGAGTGTAAGTGGCTTTGTGCCTGGCTGCCTTGTAATGGTCAAGAGGCCTCAGTGGCCTCCGCCTGGGCATACACAGCCATTGCTTTGTCACAACAGGGACACACACGTGACGTGGGTGCACGCACGCTGCGGATGAACACATGACATGGACGCACGCCCTATGTGTGCGCGCACACGCCGCGGGCGCGCACACGCCGCGGACGCGCACACGCCGCGGACGCGCACACGATGTGGGCGCACACGCCGGGTACGCACACATGACGTTGGTGAATGTGTGATATGGGTGCACAGATGTTGCGGACTCACACTAGGCGTCGATGTGCACATGCCATGGATGCCGACCCTTTTCTACAGACCAGGAAAGCAGTCCTTGAGCCGGGTGAAGGCTTTTCATGGGGACGAGAATCAGTGAGTGAGTATGCTTGTGGCAGGCTGTGGGATGGGGTGTGAGAGTTCAGGCTGGCTCAGGAGAGGCTGGGATGAACACCCCGATCTTTCTGGAGTATTTCTTGCTGTGGTTTGAGAGAAATGCCTCAGGGTGGTAGGCGGGTGGGGCCTGGGAGCATCTGGCCCCTGGGCTGGGCCCTCACTTCTTGATACTCCAGCCTGGCTGCCAGGGCAGTTCCTGGCCTGTGCACATCTGGAAGCAGTTGTCTCCAGCTGCTGGGCGGGGCTCAGGCTGCGGTCAGGGCTGGCTGCCCACGCTTTGGAGACCTCCCAGGGCCCCTCAGACATCCCCTCAGAGCAGGGAAGGAAGGCCAAGGGGGAAAGAAAAGAACAGAATATGGGCGGGGGTGGAGTGGAGTGAGAACTTTTTTTTTCTTTTTTTTTTGTGAAGAACCTTTTGGCTTTTTCCTACAAATCAGAAACTCCGGCAGGGGAGACTGTTTTTACTCCAGTCACGCCCATGTCTAAATCAGGCAAACCTGAGAGACACATATGGTTTTGTTTCTATACTAATCAAAGAGTCTTCAGGCCTGTACAGGGTCCTAAAAATACATATTGAAAACTGCTTGTGTTCCACCCTCTCTCATGAAAGCTTTGTTTCCATGACTTAAAAATTTCCAGCAACTTGACATCTTTGGCTCTGACCTCAAGCAGCAATGGGCCTCTTAAATAGTGCCAGAGTGTTCCCATTTGCTGGAGGCTGGGGATATGAGACAGGAGGGGACAGAGGGTCTGGAGTTGAAATGGAGTATTCTCTAGTCTCATAGAATGGCAGGATCATCTAGTTCTAACTTCTCATTTTATAGCTGTAGAAACCAGCCCAGGGAGATGTGGTGACTTGCCTCAAGCCACACAGCCAAGATTCTCCCTGAAATGACACAGTGAAGAAGGGCTGTGGTTCGGCTGTGTCCAGTATTCTGTTTTACAGCCTCCACCTGATGACTGGAAATGTATCATATTTGTGACAGAGTCCTATCTGTAAAGAATGTGGAGGCTTTATTGTGGGAGGCACCCAGTGGGGCTGGCAGAGAGCAGGTCCTGGCTTTGTACCCTAGCTTGGGGTCTCCCAAGACACTCTCCTGTTGTGTGCTGTTGGACATCACTTGCCCGGACCCTCACCTCCCCATTTGAAAATCATAATAGTAGTAACTAACATTTGTCATTTAATGAGTACTTACTATGCATACCTCCCCTGTTTCATCCCATTTGACACCACAGCCCTTTCAGGTGGATCCTGTTCCTAGCTCCACCCTACAGATGAAGAAGCTGAGGCTCCAGTGGGTTAAGTGACTTGTCCAACAGGTAGAGTCAGGATTTGGGCCCAGGCAGCCATGGTGGCTACCCTCTCACTGGCAGCTAAACTATTTGCCCCCAAGCCTGAGTTGAAGGTTCACAGGGATCTTGGATGGGATAATGTAAAAAGGCCTGTGCTCACCACCAGAGCAGCAAGGCCCAGAGTGGACTCAGGACAGAAGCCCCCTCTCTTTGAGTTCCTTCTTGCCAGCCTTCCTTTTCTCCTGAAGTCTCTAGTGTCCAAAGCAGAGCCCTGGCCCCTCAGGCCTCAGGAATTAAGTCTGAGCACTTGCCTGCTGAGTAGAAGGCAGGCCCACAGGCAGCCTTTCCCCCAGTTCCACCCTGGGCCCCTGGCTCTGTGCTTCTGTCCCCCACGATGGCTTGGCACTTTGGCACTCACATCTCTGCCAAGGCAAAATGAGAATGTGCATCTCCTGCAGAGAAGGCAGATTTAACCAAGCCTCCTGGCTGGCCTGCCCAGGCCCTTCCAAGCAGCTGACAGGAGGTGAAGAGAGAGAATCCAAGGCCTGTGCCCATGACATGCCGGGCGACAAGGACATCTTCTCCAGGCTGGCTGCTTGCAGCTCCGACACAGTTTCCCCCATGCTGGGAGTTGCAAGAGGATGGCAAGAACCATGCTTTCCTCTCCCAGCCTGGCTCAGAATGGGCTTTTCACAAATGTTACTGACTGAGTGAGCAAGGGACTTCCAGAATACTTTTCCTTGGACTGGGGGCTTTGTGGGGGCCTTGAAGATTGCTCTGATGGACCACTGATGGGCATTGCTTCCTGCTGGTGACAGCTGGCCCTTTTCCAGTTTATTATACTCAGTTTGTAAAAACATTTCCCTTCCCCGGGGCTGGGCATTTATCTGTTATAGATAAGATAAGGGAGATCAAATTGGAGAAGGTTATGTGACAGTAATTGGAGGGCCGCTAGGCCCATTCACAAAGCAGCGTGTGATTTTGGCAGTATATTTTGTTCCATGGCACTTTATGAAACAGCAACTGAAGTGATTTGCAGGGTTGCTTTTCATGCAGCAGGCAGAGCAGCCCAGGGAGTAGGATTCTATGCTTTGGCCTCAGGTAAGAAGGTGATACTTCTGGGTAGAGTCCTGGTTGGTGAGCAGGACCCCTTTGCCAGGTGGATCCCAGGCCATTGACTTTATCTTCATGTAGCCCCTTGATGTCCTGGTTCCAGAGTGCTGGGCAGAGATGGCATTGGCAGTGGGCTGGGGCTGAGCTATGTTCTGACTCCAGGCTCCTTCTTCTGTCTGTAATGGGGAACATATAAGTGGCTCCACCCCAGTTCAGTCCCAGGACCACTGACTTTCCTGTCTTACTCCTCACTGTTACTCAGTCTCTTCCTCTGTGGTATGGTGATGGTGTGTGTGGGGGGGATGGGAATCTGGCTTGGTTCTATCAGGTTCCAGGTCTGGGGATATCAGGGACTTAGGACTGGCATGGAAAAAGTTTCAAGAATTTGGCACAAGAGGCTAAAGCTCTAAGCAACTTGAAAGAAACGCAAGCTCAATAGATACCCAGTCTTTGTCTGTTTCTCCTGTAATGAGATGCTCTGTTTGCACTAGAGGACTTCAAAGCAAGAAACTGGGGGTGTGCAGGATATTCATGTTTGCCCTTCCAGATCATTGTCCATGCTGCTGTATGACTGGGAGCTGCCAACTGTGGCCATATCACTTGGACTCCACCCCCGTTCTAGCTTGGGGTTCATTTTGGACAGTGGAAGCAGCAATAGGAGCCAGGGACAGGAGGGAGACCACTGGGTGTTTCTTCCCTGCTCCCTCCCTGCTGAGCTGAGGGTGATAGGTGGCTGTGCCAGGCAGCTATGCTAACAGCTCTGTCCATGGTCAAGTTCCCTTCCCTTCTCTCATCCCCTGAGGTCTACGGATTCTAACTTCTCCACCATCCCTTGTTAGTCTGCTTTATGCCTTCCTGCATTTCTGTAAATTATCCTGTAGTGGACTGTATAGTGGCACCCAAAGAGTTGTCCATAATTGTGACCTTATTTGGAAAAAGAGTCTTTGCAAATAAAATTAAGTTAAAGATCTCTGGATGAGATTATCTTGAGTTTTCCAGGTGGGCTCCAAATCCAATGAGAAGAATCCTTACAAGAAACAAGAGGAGAAGACAGAGATACAGGGAGAAGGCCATGTGAAGGTAGAGGCAGAGATTAGATTGATGCTGGCACAAGCCAGCACCTGTAGCCACCAGAAACTGGGAGAGGCAAGAACGGACTCTCCCCTGGTGCCTTCAGAAGGAAATGGTCCTGCCCCACACCTTAATTTTGGATTACTGGCCTCTAGAACTGTGAAATAATAAATTTGTGTTGTTTTTAACAGCAGTTCTAGGAAAGAAATACTACAAGTCCCTTTATTAAATGCTCCTCAGTCACCCTTTTCAGGTGCCAGGACCCGACTGATAAGAGGGGGGGCACCAAGCCCCTGAGTCCCAGGGGAGAGGTCATGGACCCTGGCCCACGCTCCACTTATGTTCTTGGCCCACCTGTTGTTACCAGCTGCTTTGGTGGACAGTTCCCAGCCACCGCAGTGACTTCCCCCCTGGAGCACCAGGGTCTCTGTGCCTGAGAGTGTCCTCCAGCTGTTAGAGGTGCTCAGCCCATGCATGGGGCAGCATGAAGGTGCTGGGAGCTCCTGTCCCCAGGAGCAGCCAACCTGTGGTAGGTAGGGGAGTCCCTCTTTGGGGCAATTCCAAGGTGTGTATGACAGTCTCTTAGACACACTTCTGTTGGTACTTCTGTTGTTTCTGTTTTAAGGAAGAGGGAACCCAGGCACTACCAGGCAAAGTGACTTGCCTAAGGTCACAGAGCCAGGCTTCCAGCCCAGACAGAGTCTAATTTCAGAGCTGGCCTTCAGCACGACCCTGTACCAGGCCTGACTGGCAAGTACTTAGAGAAGAAGAGTGGGTCTCGTATTTAAGAGACTTACTGTGTGCCAGGCACTGTGCTTTGCAGATGGCAAGTGTTTGGATCCTCCCAAGAGCCCATGAGGTAGAATTGGTGTCGTTCCCATTTAATAGATGAGACCACTGAGGTTCTGAGAGCTTAAGAAACTTATTCAAGACCTCTCAACTGGTAGATGGGTAGCAGAACTGGGATCTGGGCTCAGATCCATCTGCCTCCACCCCCATCTCCTTCCAGAAGTCAGGGCTGTGTGCCTGCTGCTCTAGGGTTTGGTTATTGAACATTTATTTTAAGCTCCATCATGCATCTAAAGAGAACACACAGCCCCAGAATTCCACCTTATTGTCAGATAAGTCTCATGGTTTAGCTTAAAAATGCTAGTCTCCATGTACACACAGAATTGACATCATCGGGTCCTGGAAGCAAATGTCCCAAAGAGATGTCAGTCAGTCATAGAATAGCTGACAGTGGAGCACGAAAGGGGTCTTTAATAAGCCAGTCTTCTGAACTCCATGGCAAATGCTTAGCCTTACAGAAACTGACCAGACGTAGAATTAAACACAGCCATCTTGGGTTTCCCCTTTTGCCTCCCCTGCATCCACACCTTTTCTGGAATCACCTCCACTTGCTTTTGGTACCTTCTCTTCTCTCTGGACTCCAGTAGATCTTGGCTTCACTACTCCTCTCTGTCTGGAGGGGCAGGGATCTTTATCCCTATGTCACAGCAAACCAAGGGGCCTGGGGTATCCCTGCTCATGATGGCAGCTGGGTAGCAGTGAGGCCCTTCCTGATCCAAGTGCTCTTGGCCCTTCTGTTCCTGTCCTGTGTAGGAGGAAAGAACCTGCCATACTAGAGAAATGCTCAGAGAGATGGCATTAGGCCCAGGGGAGCCCTGCTGGGGTGAGCAGGGCTCGTGTAAGGTCGGGTGACTAATCCTGCAATTTTTCCAAGATCAGACGCACATCCTGCAGAAATAGACGTGCTTGATGGCAGCATCAGAGGGGAATCAATGGGCGGGGAGCCTGAATTAGACTATGTTAAGCCCAGGATTTGACAGTCTGTCTTTCTGCCAGGAGAGTCATCAATAGCTGGGGCTGTTTCAACTTCCTGAGTAGACAAGCAAGGAAGTCACAGGAGCAACAGCCGTGGCCCAACTGTGAGTGTATGTGCACTTGTGTCAGGGAATGTGTGTGTGTGAGTGAATGTGCATGTATGTACATCTGTGTGCGATTCTGTGTGAGGGTGAGAATGTTTGCAT
>CM053508.1:117906041-118100204 GCA_028627145.1 Eidolon dupreanum | reverse complement strand
CACGACATCTCCTGTGACTCTGGCCTCCTGCCTTCCTCTCATAAGGACCCTTGTGATCACATTGGACCCACCTGGCTAATCCAGGATAATGTTCCATCTCAAGAGCCTTAACTTAGTTACATCTGCAAAGTCTGTTTTGCCATGTGAGGGAGCATATCACAGGTTCCTGAGGTTAGGATATGGAATCTTTGGGGGATCATTATTCAACCTAGCGTAGTGTCCTCCTAAAATGAAAAGAATCTTTGGACTGTTGTGTAGGTGTCTCCCAGTGCCCCCATTGCTAACTGATTAAGTCATTCCACATTCATTAAGTGCCAACTATATGTTAGACTAACCCTTGCCTTTGGAGAGTTTATGTTCTAGTGGGGGAGATCGATAACAAACATTAAAATATGTAATATAGCAGGTAGTGACAAGTTTTATAAAGAAAAGTGAAGCAAGTTTAGGGCATGGTGTAATGAGGACTACCTCAGATAAGGTGGGTCCAGAAACCTTTCTGGGGAGGTGACATTTGAACAGAGTCTGGAATGAAGCAAAAGAGTGGAATGAGCCAAGTGGACATCACAGGGAAGGGCGTTCCTGATGGCTATATGTTGAATTGTGTCCTCTCCAAAAGACATGTTCAAATTCTAACTCTTGGAATGTATGAATATGACCTTCCCAGAAGTAGGTTCTTTGGAGATATAATTAAGTGTAAGATAAGACAATAGCAGGGGCCCTAAATTCAATCACTAATGAAGCCTGCAGTTGATCTTCCTACTGTAGAGCTGTTTACTTAGGGCTGGTGAGCTGGTCAGAGCAGCTTCTTCTCTTTCTTGATAAACATAAAATAGACAACAGCAGCTGCCGTTTCTTGTCCATTCACTGCCAGGCATGTTGTGAGCATCTCACTCTCACACATCTCTGTGAGGCAGTTATTGTTAGTGCCTTCAGTTCACAAATGAGAAAACTGAGGCTTAAAGACCCTAATGACAGTTGCCTACACACACTCAGCTACTGAATGGGGCAGCTGAGACTCAAACCCAAGGGCACTTGGGTTGTTCCCAACAACCCTGCCCTGGGAGGTTGGTGGGCAGGGCCCATTCATTTTTTTTTTTTTTCCTCTGTTGTCTCCAGATATCTAACAGAGTGCCTTGCACATAACAGCCAGTTAAAATGTATTGATTTTTCCATCTGTTAATGATCTCTTAAGTCTCGACAACAGAGTGCCGTTTAATCAGAACTTTTGACAAATCCCAAACCAATTTCCCCCACTATGTTGATTTATTTATTCTGTAAACATTTGCCAAGAGTCCCTGTGCACCTGGGACAAGCCACAGAGTTGTTTCCTCAGCCCTGTTCTGAATAGACTCTAATTATACTCACAGTTTTGCAAAGGTTTTTCATTGGTATTTGGGTAAAATACTCTGAGTATCTACTGGGATAGCCTCAAGGGAGCCCAGCAGGCACTGCTGTAAACCTCCCTTCTTGACCAGTTGTCACACCCCTGATTCCTGTTCTCCTGTGGCCTTTGACCTTTATCTCTGCAGGCCTTCCTGTCCACCCATATCTCCCTAGTGATGTCTGCCCCACCTCTGGGTGAAAACATACACCTCGTGGCCTCCAGAATGCCACCAGTCCTGGTTTATCTCAGGCTTTGGCTCCAGAGCCTTTCTTTAAAAACACTTTCGTCTTCCTTCCTCTGACTTCTGCCACTGTTGCTGACAAATTCCAAGAGCAATCAGGATGGCCATGTTTTGGGAGTCTTCAGTGACCTTGGTCCCCTGGGAGCAGCTGTTCTTAAGCATGATGGCTGGAAAACTGATGTTTTATCTGTGCCAGGATGTGTGGGTAGAAAGGTGGTGATGGTGGGGAGTGTGAGAAATAGGGTAGAAGGGCTTTACTGAGGTTACTAAAGTGAAAACATATCAACTAAAATGACAACCTGCTTGGCATCAATTCAAAACTAGTAACAGTGAAATCCCTACCTGATAATGCCCAGTCTGCAGAGTCTTTCCCCACTACAGTGAGATATAAGTGGCACAGTATCTCCAAAGAGCAATTCAGCATCATGCATTGAGATTTAAATAAGCTCCTATCCCTTGATCCAGTAATTGTTCTTCTAGGATGGAAGTCAGCTAAATCAACAAATGCAGAAAAAAATTTATATGTGAGGCTGTTTATCATTAGGTAGAGTAGCAAAACTTTGGAAAGACTCTAAGTGTCCAGCAATAGGGAAGTGGTAAAAACACTTATGCTCATAGGTCCATCCATCCATTCAATGGGATGATATGCATGCATTTAAAATGATGTGTGTGTTTTTGCTGCCATGGAGAGATAATAATCACAGTAATAGTGTTTTTATAATGGGTCAGGCACTGCTCTAAGCACTTCGCAAGGAATAATCTAGTTATTCCTTCCAGCAACCTTGTGATGCAGGTGCAACAGCAGAATAATGCCCACATTTCAGATGGGGAAATGGCAGCCCAGAAAGGTGGAAGGCCAGGACTTCCTTGCCTACATGGCACTGGTGTGTGTGGAGGGGTCTTGAACCACAACGGCTTCCTAACCACCTGCCACTCTTTCTCTTACTGTGACCATGGAGACGGAAAAATGGAGGACACAAAACTGCAAGTCCAGCCTGTTCTTCTTGCTTTCACAGGGGAATATTCTATGATGCATAGAAAAAAGACTAGATGGGAAAACATCTGTAATGGTGGCCTCTGGGTACTAAGCTTAGAGGTAATTCTCTACTGTCTGTTTTTGTATTTTCTAAATTCTTCATCATAATTGCTGTATTACTTTTATAATAAAAGTAGGCAAAGCGAGAAAAGAGAGGGGATACTGAGAGGTGTCCATCTGGGTGGCCAGGGTCCTGGCCGTTCTTCTCCTGGGGTGGAGGATGTGTGGGGGGTCCAGGGTATAATCTAGTCTGGCTGCTGGCTGTTCCTTACCTGGGAGGGAACTGGGAGGAGTGTTTATGTCTCTGAAGAAAGACCTCTGTGTCCTCTGACCCATAGTCCCCCATGGAGACCAGCTTGGGACATTCCTCCTTCTAAGCCTTATTGGGACTACATCTTGGACATTGTTTTTTCATCATTTTTCTTGATGGCAGAACACTTCACATGAGTCTTACTCTATTGAGGGGGTCCCTTTGGGCGAATGTGATGCCCTGAGGATATGGTATAAGGAGATAGTGAAGCAAAAAAGGACCTTTCTCTATAGAAATGAGCAAGATTTTTGGCACAGGGGTGGGGAGGGGAGCAAAGACTTGGGTACCAAAGCAACTAGAAAAATATTTTGAAGAGTAGAAATGTCTAATTGTCCATTATTAGGTCTTTATGTTACTGTGATGTTGAATCTCACCATCTAATAGTCATGTGACTTTAAAAGAGTCATTTCACCTCTCTGAACTATAGTTAGTTGGCAGTTGGGAGCCATCTACTTTTTAGAGTTGTTTTGAGGATAAATTCTATAGGGATGGTAGTATTAGTCCCGGGCCTGTTTGTGGTCATGTCCATTCTCACCCTTCCCTGACTCTTCCATGTAAGTTGGGTAGATAGGATGACCTCTGCAGGCTCTTATTGTCAGCCTCAGGCTCCTGTGACATCACCTCTTCTTTCCCTCCAGCCTAGGCAGCTGTTTCCTGTTGTTTCTAACCTCTAGATTGCATCACTGTTCCCTAGTTGGCTTATCAGTTCTTCTGTCACTTGTATTAATCTGAGTTTTCCAGAGAAATAGAATCAGTAGGATGGACACACACACACAGTCACGTACTGCATAATGTTTCAGTCAACTACGGTCTGCATCCATGATGGTGGTTTCATAAGATTATAATGGAGCTGAAAAACTATTGCCTAGTGATGTCATAGCCATCATAATGTCATAGTGCAACATGTTACATGTTTGTGGGATGCTGATGTAAACCTATGACATTGACAATTGTATGAAAGTATAGCCCTTAAACTTAAAATAGTAGGCTATGCTGGTACCGGTCCATAGCCTGTTAGGAACCAGGTGGCACAGCAGGAGGCGAGTGAAGCTTCATCTTGTATTTGCAGCTGCTCCCCAGCTCTAGCGTCACTGCTTCAGCTCCACTCAGATCATCAGGCATTGGATTCTCATAGGAGCACCGGTCTCTGGTGCCAAAAAGTTTGGGGACTACTAGGCTATACCATCTAGGTTTGTGTAAGTACACTCCATGATGTCACACAGCAATGAATTACCTAACGACACATTTTTCAGAACATATCCCTGTTAAGTGGCACTTGACTATGTGTGTGTGTGTGTGTATATACACACACACACACACACACACACACATATATATATAAATATATATACACACATATATATACACACTTACATATGTATGTACATATGTATGTTTATGTATTTTCATATACATATTTTATAATTATGTATAAATACATAGTAAGGAATTGACTCACATGATTATAGAGGCTGAGAAACATCGAGATCAGCAATTGGCAAGCTGAAGACCCAGGATTGCTGATAGTGTAGTTACAGCCCAAGTCTGAGTCCAAATACCTATGACCCAGGTCAAAGACAGGCAGAGAGAGAGAATTCTCCCTTTCTCCACCTTTTTGTTCTTTTCAGGCCTTCAATGGATTGGATGAGGCCCATCCACACTGGGGAAGGCGATCTGCTTTGCTCAGTCAACCAGTTCAGATCTTAATCTCATCAAGAAATACCCTCACAGACACACCAGAATACTGTTTAAGGAAATATCTGGGTGCTATATGGCTGAGTCAAATTGACATAGCCATCATCCTTGTATGGCTAGTTCTCTACATTGATTCCATGAAGATGATTTTCACTTCGCTGGTTGGACCCTAACTGTTGCAGGAGTGAAAGAAATTTTGGCTTTGGCCTTCAGCTTAGGTATTCAGCTTTGGGTGGCTGAAGAGCCAAATGCTTAGTTTATTTTCATGTCTGGGATCTGTGAAATTGTGAGTGATCAATGATTGAGTTATCATGTAGGCTATCATATCTGATTTACATAATAAGTAATAATATGAGAATATAGCTTTTGTATGTATTGTTAATATCTAAATATTCCCTTTCAAATATAGGTAAGCATTCTTGAGGTATTATAGGGTCAACTTTTTTTGTTTCATATTGAAATTTTGTCAATTGAAGTATAAATTATTGCAAGAATTAAGTACTGCAATAATTCATTTTGATTCTGAAAGTTAATTTTACTAGCTAAGTCATCTTAACATATTTTCAAATGACAAATAAATGGAGATAGAGTAGCAGTTAATACAGATATTGAGAATATTAGCTAGATAACTATAGGAAGAATGTTATTTTCTTTCTGAGCCAACCAATGTTTATAAAATTTAAATAATAATACAGAACAGAATAATAGAAATTAGAGATTATATCACAATTATAATATTTGTAGAATTGCTATTCATACCTGCATGTATAACACCACACAAAAAAAGCTTTAATAACAGCACTTAATATTTAGGTATTTATTTCTAACTGGGAATTCTAGGTTATAAGGATTTTAAGAAAATATTTGAGAGTTTTTTCATACCCTGGGAGGATGAATTGGAAATGGAATGTTACCTTTGCTACCTCAAAATAGAAATCTAAAATTGTGTTCAGTGTTCATGATGAATCTACTCCAGATATACTAAAGAATATGAAGAAAAAAAGAATGTTGGAGAAAAATGAAGCAACCCCCAAATATCTTCTCTCCTGACCTCAGCTGAGATAGAGTATTTAATATCACCAGTATGGGCTAAGAGTCCAAGGGGCTACCTGACCTTTGACAGTCCTGAGGAATTATTGTTTCTGCCCTAAGACGTCAAATGTCAAAATGTAAATGATAAAATTGTAATAATAATGACATTTTACAGTAAGATGCCAGGATTGTTCTTTTATCCCAGAAGTAAATTCCATGATTATGTCATTTGGCATCAGTTGGGGTTAAATACTAATTTTGACACTGAGCCATTTGGCTGAAGTGTATGTGCTGTGCGCCTTGCATCGTGTGTGCAGTTTGTAATTGCAGGTTTGCTCGTTTGCCGCCCCACTGGACTCTGACATGTATGAGGCAGGAACTGTGATGCCACTTCACTGCTCTAGCCTAGCCATGCAGTTACTGGCACTTAAGAAGCCCTCAATAAATTTTCATTGAATGAACAAACTACAACATGAGGCATTATCATTATTACTTTTAGGACCCAGGGGGGAGCTATGAGGCAGCTGTTGGGGACAGACAGGGCCTGTACCCACGATGCTCACACACCCAGTGTATCAGTCAGAATGCTTTTAGTTGCAGGTTGTGAGAATAGAAAAATCAATTAAAAATGGCATAAGTAATACAGGAAATAAGGGAATTATTGAGAATTCAAGGTTGAGGATACTTTAGGTGCATGTACCCCTCCAGTCCAGAAGGTTATAGAGCTGTTATCTGCAGCCTGCCTGCTTCTAGTTCAGGCTGCTTCCTTTGGGGCAAGGGCTATTCATTTCCTTCAAATCTACACTGCCCAGAGGAAGGAGAGTATCTCTTCCCCCAGCCACCAAACAAATATCCTAAGCTGCACTCTGATTGGACCAGTTGGGTCACCTGTCTGCCCACCTTGTGCTAGTCACTGAGACAAGAGAGGGTAGGATTCAGCTGGTTGATTTAGGCAAATAGGGTTGACCAAACAGGCTCTCTGTGACCCAAGAGGCAGGGTAGAATGGAGTCCAGAGTGGGCTGCGTGGGTGTATTTGTTTTCTATTCATAGCGAGTCACTACAAACTTACTGGCTTAAAACCACACACATTTGTTATCTCAGTTTCTGTGGATCAGGAGTCTGTATGTTGGTTACCTGGGTCCTCTGCTCAGGGTCCCACTGGCTGAACTCAAGGTGTCAGCTAAGGCTGTGTTCTCATCTGAGCCTTAGGACCTCTCTCAAGTGTGTTGGTGGTTGGCAGAATTCATTTCCTTGTGCCATAGGACTGAGGTTCCTGTTACCTTGTTGGCTGCTCTCCGCTCCTGGACCCTGCCTTCATGCCCTTGCCACATGGCCCCCTCCTCTCACAGCTTAGCTGCATGCTTCTTCCATGCCAGCAGGATACCTCTCTTTGATTTCTTCCATCTCTGATCTTTCAGCTCTCTTATAAGAGCTCACCTGAATAGATCAGGCCCCCTCCCCGCCCCCAGATAATCTCCTTTGTGATTAACTCAAAGTCAATAATGTTCGGGACCTAAATTACATCTGTAACATCTCTTCACCTTTGCCATTTACTGTAACCTATGCAGGGGAGTAGTACTTCATCATGTTCACAGGTTCTACCCACAGTCAAGGAGAGGGGATTATACAGGATATGGGCATCCTGGGGCCACCTTAGCTTCTGCCTACCACGACAGGTCAGCTTCGATGTCCCCCACATTTCTGATCCTACTTCAGATCTTGTCTAGATTTCCTGACCCCCAAAATCAGCTGTGCCCACTAGGATAGCAGTCTCAAAAGAGGAGACACTTTTACCCCTTCTGCCCATAATTCTGCTGGGTACCCTTTGTTGGAAGTAGCTTCAGAATCCCTCAGGGTGTTAGTAGCTGGAGGAGATGTTAAACTCCAGTGCTGACCAAGGCCTTCTGAAGCCTGGACTATTGTTTCCAAAACAAACTGTGAAGTCTTTATTTATAGATGACTTTATTTGGTGCTTACTAGGTGCCAACTGTTGCACCATGCTTCTTTCTCTCATTATCTAATTTAACCATTCCAACAACCCATGAGATTGCCACTATATGCTTTCCCATTTCACAAAAAAAAAAAAAAAAGAAAATGGGCTCAGATGAGCGAAGTAATTTGCCACAGGCAGTACAACCAGCAGGTGGCAGAGCTGGGACTTAAATGAAGGTCCCACTGACTACAAAGCACAGACATTTAGCCATTCTAGTAATAGGCCTTCCCCCAGGATATTCCAGATCATGCAACCCAGCTTCCACATTTTGCTGATAAAGGGGAAGGCTTAGGTTTAAGGTCCCCACCAGAAGGTCAGTGGCACTATTAATTTAATTCAAGTCTGAGCCTGGGGCTTGCCTACCGAAACCAAATGCAGGGGAACAATATGTGCTTTGTCCATTCTCCATCCCTGGGAGCACCATGCATGAGATCTTTTGGGATCAATCTGTAGGCTTTGGAGAGCTTTCTACAAGGGAAATACTCACAGAAAAACATTGTTTGGTGCCAGTTGGAGAGGAAAATGCTGGCTGCTTTTTAATTTACCTTTGAAATGGCGGCTGCTGAATGTTAGCTCTGGCCACCAGATCACGGGCTGATAGCCTGGCACTTTGGCACCCCATCCCGACTCTGGTTAACATGAGTGTTTGAAAACACTGCCTGGATATTCCCTGATGAAACAACTTTGCAAAACTCTGAGCATGGTCAAGCACATTCAGAAGCTGGGCACTTTGCTTCAAGGCATTTTAATTACTCAGTGAACTGGCAGCAGGCGAGGTGGGGCCGGTGGAGAGGACAAGAGCAGTTTGGCTGGAATGAACTGGCCCAGATGTTGTTGCTGTGTCCAGCTGCTCTCTGCTCTGATCTGTCCAGCAAATACTCCTGGGCAGTGCTGTCCGATAAAAACATAACATGAGCCACGTGTGTAATTTAAAATTTTCTAGTAGCCCTAAAGGAAATTGGTAAACTCCATTTTAATTATATATTTTATTTAACCTAATATATTCAAAATGCTATCGTTTCAGCATGTAACTAATATATAAAAACTATTAATGAGTATTTTATATTCTTTTTATTATATAAAGTCTTGGAAATCCAGAATGTATTTTATACATGTGGCCTATCTCAGTTCAGACCAGCCACATTTCAAGTACTCAGTAGCCACAGGCTATGTTGGTTCTCTGCCTGGTATAGCTCTTATCACTCTACTCTGTTCGAAGATCTTCAGTGGCTCCCTACTGTCTAGCCTGTTAAAGCCAGCCATGTATTACAGTGATTTGTGTTTCTGCCTCTCTCTGCAACACTTAAGAGCTTTTATGGGGTCTAACAGGGCACTCATTACGTACCTACTGTGTCCTGGTATGAAGTTCCCTGAGCTATGTTAATTATGTTTTCCATTGGCTCTCAAATCTTCCTGGGATGCATGAATGCATTGGTCATGTGTTAAATGCTTCATGTAATTTTCTGACTTAATTCTCACTACCACCCATAAGGTAGGTATTTAATTTCCATTTTATGGATGGAAAATGGGGACTCAGAGAGACTACCCTGAACCCAGATCTGTTGGACTCCAAATTGCTCTTTCAGCTATGCTGTGTCTGACACTTTAGTGGGACACATTCTACCTTCTTAGAAAACATGCATTAACTGTGTTGAATTGAGACCAGTTTCTCGGCTTGCTCTTGGGATGAACAGCAGGCATGTGGAAGCGACAGGAGGGGCTGGATATCTACTGAATTGTATTTGCTTCTTGGTCACTGGAATACAATATCAGCTCGGGGCCCCAGGAGGGCTGAAAGCAGCCTCTTTGAGAGCTGGATGGAAGCTGGGAGCAGGACCAGTGCCCTCAGCAGCCAGGCAGCAGATTGGCAGGCTTCTGACAGTGCGATAAACGCTGTGCTGCCCTCTGCCCTGGATCAGGCTGATACCTGGTGCTCTACAGGATGAACTCCAGCCACGGCTATTTTTATGATGCATGATTCACACGTTTATTGATGAAGAGTACGACGCTTTGCCTTGGTACCTTATTGAGAGCACGATAACAGTAAAAATGAGCTACTAATAAAATGTCAAAAGAAAATGTCATTTAGGATTACTGAAAAAAGAAGACCATGTTATTGTGCATCCTTTTAGTGAATTCTCTCTAATCAAATAAATATGCACTCCTCCCACTTGGGTGTGTGTGTGTGTTTGCTTTAAAACATTGTAATTACATCTCCCACTTAGGAAACTCCTGGGAACTGGAACCTCCACATATGGGCATTGGCTAAGAGGATGTGAACCAGCGCCTTCTTTGGGATGAAACAACCTTCCTGCGGAAGTATAGGCTGTGTCTTGCGCTGCCCTCACTCAGACACCCTCAGTGGCTCCCTAGGGCTTGCTGGCATCAGCAGCAACTCCACTCTATATAATAGCAGGAGAATCAGGTGGGGAGCCTGGAGGGGTGAGTTCTGTATATTGAGCAAACCTCTATCCTCTCCAAGCCTGTGCTTCCTCTTTAATAAGACAGGAAGGCAGGACTCACTGCTTCCAGCCCTGAGGCAGTGCTGATTTCCAGGACCAAGACTAGCTCTTCCCTTCCAGTCAGTTTATCCACATCTCCCTTTCCTGCCAGAAAACAATAGAATTTCAGTTTACTTGTAGTTTGTATTTGTTTCTTTTTGTGTGTGTGTGTGTATGGCTATTAACAGTAGAATGTGTGTGCCTAATAAATAAATAATGATACATAGGTTGGTTACATGCCCTGAAGAAACATTTTGCTAAGATGTCTGTGTGATTAAAACAAAAGTGGAGCCAACTAGTTTGTAGGATGAGGACCATATAGATGGCATAAATTGGAGTCCAAAGACTTGCCTTAAGATCATGGTCCTTACTTACTCTCTCTAAGTGCCTCACATTGGGCAATGTTTGACTTTTCCTGTTCTGAAATGAGGCTAATCTGGTCTGGAAGGGTCCCTTTTAAGGGAGGTTATATTGAGGGCTGAATCGCATAATGCATGTGAAACTGTGCTATAAAGGATATCCTCTGTCTACAAATATAGTGGGGCCATCCACAGGTGGCCCCTACTGTGCGCCAAGCATTGTGCTGGGCTCATACTCTTTCACTTAGGAATGATAACAAAGCTCCAGAAGGTGGGGATTATTATCCCATGGACAGCTCGAGAGAATGTCAGGGGAGGGAGCATGGTCAAGGTCACACAGCTAGTGTGGGTTAGTGTCTGGTTTTGAATCTAAAGCCCCTGATCTTACTGCTGTGTCAGACTCTCTATCATCTGATCTTAGAGCTCACACTGGATCCTGTAAGTCAGCTTGACAGTTTTCTTCTATCTTGTTGCTGGCCTAGGATAGATTTGCTCATTTAAGATGCCATTGACCTTATCTAATAAAAGGAATCAGGATCCAAGGAGTCTATTTAATTCATTATTAAAGATCATTTCCTGTTATTATCTTCCCTGTAGCAAAATTAGCTGTTAACTCTCCTGTTAGCATAACCCAGCCAGTACTACTAGAAAATTAAGAAAAAAATCAGTTCAGTGATATGTGAGCTGAGCTCAGGGAATTCCCCGTCTTTGGCGCATATTAACATTATGCCTTAGAAGTTGAGGAAATGTTCTGTTAAGTGGAAAAAGAGTTGCAGAAATTTTACTTTCAAAAGTCAAGTAAAAAGTTACTTTTTTTTCCCAAGTCAAATTAATTTTTGTCTCAGGGCAAGAAAAAATAAATTAAAAACCACACGTTGCCACCTCCTCCCTGGCCTGGGTCCTCTTGGGTTTCCATCTCTCTTGCCTAGAGTTTCCGGGTTCTTTAGCCCAGTGTGAGCCTCCGAGGACACCTTGCTGCAGGGGTTTCTGCTCCTGGAGCCCCTGACTCTGGCAGGGTGGGGCAGCCGCCCTTCCATCTACCTACCTGCCCTTTTAGGTCCTTCCCTTCCTCCTGGGCAGTGGTTGGGGATGAGGAGGGTGAACAAGAAGTGGGTCCTTGGTGACACAGGGAGGGCCCATTTTTTATGCTGTGGGGTGAGGCCAACACCTGGATGTGAGGTTGCTGGTACGCTGACCACTCCTCTTTCCACTGGGCAGCGAGGTGCCCATGTAGCTGTGTTTGGTTTTGTGTCTGGCACAGAGGCAGTGGGGAGCTCTGGAGAAAAGGAGCAGGCCGTGAGTAGGTGCTTCTGGGGACAGGAACTCATAGAGCCATAAGCTCCCTGGTCTGCAGCCACCTGGGCCCACACCTGGGTGTGTGTGTGTGTGCACACATGTGGGGCATACAGCAGCCTTGCTTGGCCAAGGAGCCACTGTGTTTGGAATAGAGGATGCAGGGTAGAGCCTGGCTCCCTTAGTTAACATCCTCGTGGCCTCAAATCACATACCTGACTTGAACATCAGTTCTTTCACTTGGAAGATAGAAATTTGTCAAATCCTGGGGTAGCATTCTAGAGAATTCATCAGCACAGGACTCGAATGTCTCAAAACAGCCCAAGGTGACAATTCTTGGCCAGGAACCCAGGAAGGGGCAGCACTTGCAGAGTCCCTGCTGTGGGTTGGAAACTATTGAGCTCATGATGTATCAGTTATAGGCTCAAGGGTTCTTGAAATTCTGTAGTTCTCAAGAAAGAGAATAATCACAGAATGTCGACACAGGAGCCTTGTTCCGGAAGCCCAGGAGGGTAATCAGCTTGTCCCAATTTGGCTGAAACTGTCCTGATTTTAGCACTGATGTCCTGTGCCTCCTACCCCCCACGTCCTAGGCAAATGAGGGAGAGCTAGTTACCCTACAGACCTTACTAGATCTAAAGATGAGAGGTGGAGTCAGAGACTATCTGGCTCAAAGTCGTGTATATGGCCAGGGTGCTGCAGAGCTGTGAACTCATGGTTTGGTGCAAAGAAGGAATCCAGTCTGGCTCCTGCCTGAGCAGGATTCATATTCCACACGTGAGCATCTAAAGAGGTGAAGTTACCTTGGGCTCATTTCACCTCTTGGTATCTGACTTAACAATTGTTCTCTTTTAACTCTATTATCTTTAATTTGCAAGAAGGCAGCCAACAGGAAACCTCTGGGTACTTTCTCTTTAATGAAACACAATTTGATTACAAATCATCAGAGTCCCCTGGCAGACAGCCTTTTCTGGAGGGTTTTAGCCTGCCACTGCCACTTCAGCACGATCTCAGCCCTTTGGGGGAGTCCAGAAGAGGCTACTGAAGTTCCCCACCAGGCTAGGGAGCCCCCAGCCCCCAGCCAGCACATTTGCTATTGCCAGCTGTTGGAATACCTCCTCTCTTGGACCTTCGTGGATGAAGGGAAGTTTTGGTAGGTCCCTGGACCCACCATGCCAGAAAATTTTGATCAGTGTGGGAAATTTACTTTTTGTTTCAACTGCCAGTAGACATCATCTTGGCCAATGTCCAGCTGACCATATATGGGGCTGGGGTGATTCAGTTGGTTGAGGGTGAAAGGTGAGAACCATGTGGCCAAGTCATAAGAACACATATGTTTATGGGACACTGGAGAGCTTTGGCTTGTGAATATTAAGTGGCTCGGGCAGTGTCATCCATCTTCCAAATGGCCTTACAGGGGAAAGCAAAACCTGGTAGTGTCCTCCTCCGTCTCTCTAAAGGACCTAGTGAGACCGGGTCACGTGCTGCCGGGGACACAGTGGTAATTACTTAGTGCGCATCATTTGGAGTCTTGTAATCTTGTCGTGGGTAACAACCAAACTTTTATCACTTCATAACATCCATCTGTTGCCACAAACACCAGAAAATGAAGAGCCACAGTCCCCAAATCCTTATTTTCTTCTGCTAGCTCATGCTCCTCAGATCCTACACTTACCTCTATCCTCAAGCTTTCCCCTGCCCATGCATTGCCCCTCCTCCCTGCACTACCAAGTAAACCACAGCATCAGAACACATCAGAACTGGCAGCTTTCTTAAAATGGAGTCAAAGTCACACTGATGGATTCCTGGACCCGATTGTGCCTGATATTATCTTCCTATTCTTAAGTGGGTAACTTAATCTTTCTGAGTTTAGTGTCCTTAACTGGGAAATGGGATTAATAACCACCTTTGTGGGTCATGGTGATGAATGAAGGTGTTGGCACAAGGAAGAGGATCAAGAATTTGTCAGTTGCAAGTAGGCATGGTGAGACTGGAGTTAACTACAGTTTGGCTCTTTGTCAGTTGCATGGTTTTTGGGAAACTTTTGGCCTCTGCAGGCCTCAGTTTTTTAAACTGTAGAATGGGGGTATATGTAGCACCTACTGCATAGTGTTGCGATAAGGATGGAAGGACATGCAAGTTCAAACACTGAGAGCAGTTCCTGGCACAGTAAATTTGCGTCCAGTGTCAGTGGTGTGCCTTGGATTGGACAATGTGATGGTTAGTACGCTACAGACAGCTGCTCCTATTATACTGCCCGTGTTGTCATCAAGCAGTAAACTCCTAGGTGTTTGCTTGCAGAAATAAAGATGAAAGAGGTGGAGTAAGTGGCCCAGGGTTTAGCTCACAATGAAAGGCAAGGCCAAGCCTGGATATAGGTTCTGGTTCTTTCTGATTGAGAAGTCAGTTTGAGTCCAGGAGGGTCTTACCTGCACATGAAAGTGGATGAACCTCCAGTCCTTCCAGTCACCAACAACAAGCTGAGTGAGGCACACAGGTTCTAGTCCTCATTATATCATGGACTGGCTGTGTGACCTCGGGCAAGTTACTCTCCTTTTTGGTCCACTCTGTCTCCATTTATAACATTAGATTATCTGTAGGATTCCTAACTTTTCCTCCTTGATTTTATAGATACCGTCTCTTTATTTTATTCATACATAATCTTGTTCCAAATCTCTTCTCTGCCTTCCAGCTGGAATGCACATTCCTCGAGGCCAAGCATCCTTCCTTGAGTCTAGTGGGTGCCTCACACATGTGAGACCATGGACTGGGGTTATGTGAAATCATAAAAAATATACATATTGGTCTCTGCCCCTGGTTCATGACACAAAGCTGCTAAAACTCTTGTAATTTCCTAAGTGATAAGACCACTAGGAGCATCTTATGTTCTAACATTTGATCTCTGGCCCTGGTTCCTGACAGAGTTCCTAAATTCCTTGGAATTTCCTGGGTGATAGGAGTGTCATTTTTATGATGAGGTGACTCTTGGTGGCTCCTGGATAGTTTTGGGATGGGGGCTGCTTACTAGAAAGACCAGGCCATGATTAGAAACTTGGAACTTTCAGTCCCATCACTTATCCTCTGGGGAGGAATGAGAGGCTGGTGATTGAGTTAATGATTAATCGTGCCTACATGGTAAAACCTCCATAAGAATTTGGAGAGCTTCATAGTTGGTGAACACATCCATGTGCTGGGAGGAGGCACACCCCAACTCCATGGGGACAGAAACTCCTGTGATGAGGACCCTTCCAGACCTCACTCTACGTATCTCTTCATCTGGTTACTCATCTGTATCCTTTATCATATCCTTTATAATAAATCAGTAAACATAAGTGTTTCCTTGAGTCCTGTGAGCCATTCTAATACATTATTGAACCACAGGAACCCCAGTTTATAGCCACTTAGTCAGAAGTGCAGGTGACAACCTGGACTTGCTTCTGAAGTGGGGCCAGTTTTGTGGGACTAAGCCCTTAATTTGTGTTGCTAACTCTAGGTAGGCAGTGTCAGAACTGAATTGAATTGTAAGACACCCAGCTGGTGTTGATTAATTGCTTTATGTGTGTAAACCCCCCATACCTGGTGTCAGAAGTGTTGTGAGTGTGGTAGTAGTGTGAGAGCCATGGAAGAGAAGAAACACAGGAGTGTATTTCCAGTTCAAGCTGCATAGCAGTAAAATCAGGGTCACCTTTGGGGATGAGTGTGGGATGAGGGGAGCACATGGTTCTACCCCAACCCCCAGCTTCTTAGAGGAGAAATATTTTAATTATTGGAAATACCAGATCTACACACAAGCACATGAAAATAGCTATTTAAATTCTGTTTGTATTTGGTAATGCAAAGATCAGAAAATTTCTGTTAAGATAGATGATAGAAACAAAAGCATGAGAACTTTGCTGTTATTCAACTCAAGGTGACGCCCACCATCTCACTGTTGGTAGCCTGGCTGGGGCTCCATTCCCTTTTGCATGTGAGCAGTGTTTGTCCATGCAGACTCCTCTGCCACGGCGCATCTCTTGGTTCACAGTGTTGTCACCCTCCCTCATTGGTTCCAGCATCCAGCCATAGCTGTCTGCGGTTTCTCTCCTGTACTTGTTTGAAAACAGTGTCAAAGCAAATCTCCTTCATCTTACTGTGAATCCCTCAGGAACTCTCCGTGGTTCTAAGAGTCTCTCTCTCTGCCCCTCTTTCTCTTTTCCTTCTATGCTTATTCTCACTGGACTCAGATTTCTTAGGGAAGGTCACACAGGGATCACTTACTTGGCAGAGTTAGATATCAGCCTTGCCTTCAAAAGCAGTGGTGCCGAGGCTCATCAGCAGTGATGCACTGCCACTTGTCTTCCTATCCCTCCCGCCAAGTATTTACGAGATGTCGAGCTTATGAGGAAAAGAAGGGAGGAGATATTTGAGAGGAGGTGTGTCTTGATGTGGGGGATTGCCAGAGAATCACAAGACTTGAATTTGATTCTGCCTCTGGCTTGCTGAAGGCCATGAATAAGTCACTTCACCATCTGGGACTTAGTTTCCCCATATGAAAAACTAAGGCATTGAAATAAGTAAACCAGAGAGTCTATTTCAAGCCCTGAAACGAGAGGAGTTGTGACCAGCTCATAAGGCTCTACTCAGAGCCATGTTGTCTTCCAAATGCTTTATAACACATTCTGTTTAATTCTCAAAACAGTCCTTTAAGGAAGGTGTCATTAGCTTTATTTTGCATATGGGGCCACCAGGTTCAAGTGGTTAATCCCTGCCCAGTGAAAGCATTTATAAAGCCAGAGACCAAATCTAGATATTTCTAGCTCTAGAACCCATATTTCTAACTCCAGAGATTTTTCTAACTCTACCCTCTCAAATAATGATGACACTTAGGTGTTATTCTCAGGAAAGTTTTTTTTTTTTTTTTTGCCTCCTTTTTTGTACAAATTGTTCCATGTCATGGAGAACTTTTAAAAAATTTCCAGAGGATGAGGGATGCACTCTATCTTCAATTTTTGGCAACTTCACATAATAACTTTTACAGCCTCTTGGCTTCCATCTCTCAGGGATGGCATTTCAAGTATGCATGATTATGAAGTGCCTATGCTATAAAATCTTACCCTCATCTGTTTTTATCGGCTGTTGCCTTGTCCCTGGCTGTCTGGTGGTCACCAGCTCTGCAGTCTCCCTCCTCCCTTGCTCATCTTGTCTAGAAGTTGAGAGGGGCTGTCCCTCATCCCTAACTGGATGCCCGCATTCTATTAGCACAGCCAACAGGCTCCACTGGGGCTTTGAAGCTCACTGGCAATTTGGATGTCAGTAGCTGAGAAAATCAGGCTTAATATTTGATGACATTACAAAGTCAACTTGTTCTCTTTTCACCCCAGATAGAATTGGAAAGCAGAGTTCTCACCAGGAGACTCCCCCAAGGACATGGGAGATAGTTGGTCCAGGAGCCATAGTGGGTTGGTGGGAGAGTATTGGGTTGGGAATTGGCAAGGTTGGGTTCCAGATTTGGCTAGAAAGCCTGTTAGCTGTTGACCTTGGGCTAGGCTTACTCTCTCTTTGGGCTTTAACTCCTGCATGAACAAATGATTGCTCAGCCTAGGAGTACTCTGATTTAGGAACCATACTATCTTAAACATAGGATTAACTTATGGGGATGTTTCTATACCCCATGCAAACTTCAAGGATGGCCAAGGTTTTTTGAGGGGAGGAGTCAGAAGAGCAAGAAGATGCCCTGGAGACCAGGTGAAGAAGTCTGGGCAAAGGCACCAATTCTGTTGTAGAACCTACAGAAGGTTTGAGATGCTCAGTCACTGTGCTCAGTCACTGGGCCTGAAGTTCTGTCTCACAGAAGCTTTGGGGACCTGGTGGGGGAAGCAGGTGCTGGTGATGTGGGCAAAGCCAGGCTTCTGTTCCTGTGAGTCTTTAGTTTAATGTTTAAGGGAGGCTCTTGGCTTAGTCACTACCACCTGACTTATACCTGTCCTATTGCCTCAGTTTCCCCAGCATCTGTACATACCTCTGCACAGTAGATGTGCCGTAAGAGTCTGTGGAACAAGTCAGTTGGGCAAAAGCCTGTTCCCAAATGTGGGTGTTTCTTCATATGCCACCAGATGGCTTTCTGTGACTCAGAGTTTGGACTGGCTGGAGCGAGAAGGCAGGACTGAT
Organism: Eidolon dupreanum; assembly: GCA_028627145.1. Taxonomy (NCBI): domain Eukaryota; kingdom Metazoa; phylum Chordata; class Mammalia; order Chiroptera; family Pteropodidae; genus Eidolon; species Eidolon dupreanum. Next base: position 118,082,212 of record CM053508.1, on the reverse strand, counting down.
AGGGAGGCATGGCTTGGAGCTGGTACGATGTCATGCCACCAGCTCTAAGACTTGGGCTCAGGGCAGGCTTCCATGTCCAGAGGTTTATTTGAAGACCCAATGAGAAACTGAGGCAAAAGCCCCATTGTAGGGTTTGGTGACAGAGAAGAGCAGTAGAATCCCTAGAAATAGATGAGTGCATCTAAATATCCATGAAAGAAGTCTCATTTCATTCCCTAGAGAAACCCACTATATTATGTTTTGACCCAGAGTTTCATGTGTTTCATGCAATTATTACCACATTGAAGTTTTCTGGGAGACCCCAACTGACAAAGGCATTTGGTGATTTGTTAGAAAGGGGTTCCCCCTAATCTTGGGAAAATTTGTGGAATGGCTTAGAAATAAACAAGACTAATGTAAGTAGGACTTCGGTATGCAGAGGAATTTAATCACACGGGAGCTGGGAATTCTAGAATATGACATCTTATAGGAAATATTTCTTTAGACGGGAAACTCCATTGTTGATCATCTTTGAAAATGGATGATGTGTTTTGTCAGCTTTCTCTTAGGGTAACAATCTTCACATGCAGAAAGAGTGACATTAGGTCATGGTTTTCTTTGAATATTTTTCCATTGAATACTTTATGGCCTGGCTCAGTCCTTTCAAGATCTCATCCTAAAGAAACAGTGAAAGGTGTTTTCCTTATATGGCTTTTTAAAGTGTGACACAAAACCCAGAAGCCACAAAAGAAAATATTAGTAAGTTCAATTACATTAAAGTGGACTTAGTTAAATATACCATAAACAGAAGCAAAAGACAAACATTAAACTGGAAAGATGTTTGCAGGGTATGTCAAAGAGGAAGGACTGCATTCTCTAAGAGAACCTACAAATCAATAAGCAAGGACTGTGTGAGCCCAATAGAAAATAGGCAAAGACTATAGAGTCCATGGAGAAGGAAGTAAAATTGCTTCTTAGGCATATGAAAAGTTGTTTAGTCTTACTAATAAGAAAATTAAAACTACACAGAAATGATCTTTTTCATTTTTCAGATTGGCAAGGATCAAAACATTTGAAAATACAGAGACTGTGTGTGTGTGTGCGTGCGTGTGTGTGTGCGTGCGTGTGTGTGTGTGTGTGTGTGTGTGTGAGAGAGAGAGAGAGAGAGAGAGAGAGAGAGAGAGAGAGAGAGAGAGAGAGATTGGTGGTGGTAGTGTAAACTGTTCCAGCTTTTATGGGGGCTCAATCTGGTAATACATTTCTCACTTATGGGTTAAAATTGTGATTGTTACGTACACAAGTGACAAGGTTTTCCACATAAACTGAAGTTTCCCAAATAGTCTTTCATAAACTAGGTTCTCCTAATACATGATAGAAGAGTTTTTCAGGGAGGCAGGCTGACAAACACTGACAGGTGTAATGTATAATGTAGTTAGAGTGTATCAGAGATACATACATTGTCCATGTCTAGCTGATGTGATGTTTGCTGCCCCTCCACAGGAAAAGGAAATCTCTCTCAAACCTCCGTCTTCATTTTCTCCTCTTGGAAATGTGTTTCAGTCAGGAGTATAAAGGCCAGAGCTTCAAAAATGATTTAAAACCCAGGGGAGCTGCCTGGGGACAGACTCTGCTCTCTTTAGCTGGGACAAGGAGATGGCAGGCCCTTCTCTCCCTAAGAGCCTCCCTGATGTGTGATGAGAGGCCAGAGATACCTCGCAGCATTAATTAGGATCGATGCAGCATTTGGAGAGAATCTGTTCAAGAAACACTGCACAGGACACATTTGCACCCGGGGCTCTGGAACTGCTCTATGCCAGTAGCCTGACTCCACATGCCTCAGTGGAATTCTCTGGCAGAACTTCTCCAAAATATGTGGAAAAATCTGTCTCTTCACGTTCTCCTCCTTCGCTTCAAGGTGAAACAGGTGACTACCCTCATTGCCTCTTTTGGGAGCCAGATGAGTGCTAATGATGTGCGCACAGCTGAGCTGGCACCCAGCGGAAACCGCCTCGGAGCCTCCAGTCCTTCCAGAAGCAGGCAGGTAAGTAATTACAAACAGGCGAACAAACAGTGGGTGCAGCTGGGCCACAGATGGGGTCTGCTGGACCAGCTTTGTGTTTCCTCCTCTGCTGCCCCAGCTCCCCCGTGGGCAGGGCAGCTCAGGGCCAGTTGGCGACCCCCTTGTCAGCTGTTGTTTGTGGACTTGATTCAGCCAGGGAACGTTGTGCCTTCCACCAGTGGCCTTTAGCCTTGCTGCACATTAAAATCACTGGGGAAAGATTAAAAACAGTGACTAACACCTGGATCTCATCCCATAGATTTTATTTTCTGAGATGTTTTCAGAGCTTCCCAGGTGATTCTAATGTGTGGCTAAGGTGGAGAACCTCAGATCTGGGATGACTTTATACCTCGGGATACTTCTGCGAGCCAGTCGGGGCCTTATTAACGATTACTTTGCATGAACTGAAACTGTCCTAGGCAGTCAGGGTTGCATGGTCACCTTCCTTTGATCTTGAGAGACCCTTGAGAATTGTCTCCTAAGAGTGTATGATCATAGTTTTTTGTTTTTACTTTCTGTGTGGATGCAAACACAGGCACTTTCACAGCATTACAGTGGACTGTAGGAGGGTGGCATGAATCTGATTTTGAGTTCTGTTCTGTTTCCAACAGTTGTACTTTTTCCCTTCCTGCAGCTCCTCTCCCACTTCTAAGAAGTGCAGGGGGACGCATGCTCCAGTCATTTCTGCCCTTCGACACTCCTTTTGTAGCGCTGGCGCATCTCATATTTGTGTTCACCTTCTCCACAATGCAACTCTCCCTTCTGCAGCATTTTAGGCAGTGGTGGGAAGGATGTGGGCAGAAAGCTCTGGATCTAGACCCAGCAAACCCTTCTGAGCCTCAGTTTCCTCATCAGTAGGACATGGAGTGTGTACTACGAGACTCAAATGTTGTGGTGGGGGGGTCACGCGAGATGTGCTCACACACACTGCTGGGGGTCCGTGGGGAAGCAGAGAGCAGAGTACTGCCCCCTCCTCTCTCACTGGGGAAACTGCCTCTTTCATGGGCCATGGTTTTCTCTGGTAAACACATGTCCATGACAATCTCTTAATCCTCTTAGAAATGACAGATGGTCATTCCTGCATTGTATAGAAGGATGGATGACTATTTCACACTGACATGACACTTGGAATAAATGAAGTTCATTTTAAATATTATTTTTTTGCATAAGCTTGTTTCTTGAGCAGTGGAATAAGGAGCTGAGAGTATACCTGCCTATTCTACAGATGGAAAAATTGAGGTGCCATATGGTCTAAAATCTCATAGTAGCTAACTCTGAAAGGAGGGGAAGACCGTGGCATTTAGGCAGGATCTTGTTGCCAGGTGCTTCCACTTACATGCTTTATTTCACCACAACCCTTCAACAGCCCTACGGAAGAATTGTTATCTCTGTATTTTGGTTGCGGAAACAGATTCAGAGAGGTTGTGTAACTTGGGCAAGACCACAGAGCAAGGTGGCCAGCTGGGCTGCAGTTTTGATTCTGCCTGACTCCAAACTACAGGCAGAGGTGGCCATGCCTGTCAGACCATGAGCGTGATATCCAATGCTCTGGAAGTTTCAGAAGATCGCAGATTGTTTGAGCATATCTTTCTATATCCTCATCCCAGTGAGGACCTTTCAAGGACATCCTGTGGTGAAAACATCTGAGTCAATGGCTTTGTAAGGTGATACTTCCACCTTTGCCCTTGCCTTACGTCCACAGCATTGGCCTGTGCTCTACCCTGGGGATACAGGACATCTGTGACATGGTCCTTGCTCTCACAGAGCTTCCAGTCTAGCAGGAGAGGCCACCTAGGTAGCAGAGAGAGGGATGCGCTAAGGAGAGGTAGGCAGAGGACAGGGTTTGGAGGCTCTCCAGTCCACTAGTACTGCATATTCAGCATTAACAAATCAGGGAAGACAGCATGGAAGAGATGATTTTTGAATCCAAGTAAAGAGTAAAGTTCAGGTGGATGGGGGGAGAAGGAGCAGAGAGAACATGTGCAAACGCATGGAAGCACAGAAAGGGGCCGCGTATTTCAGAAAGGCAAGTCACCGGGTGCAGGGCAGCAGTGAGGCTGATGGGCAGCTAGGGGCCAGCTCCTATACTTCCAAACTCCATTTGTTCTGACTGTGGTGGATGCAGCCAGTATATTGGTTCTTTTGCTGTAGTTCTCATTCAGTATGCAAAGCTGGAGCAAGGTCCCACAGCCTCATCTCTTTAAATTAGGCTAAAGAGGTGAAATGACTTCATTACTGTTGTTTTGCCAGCTGTCACTTTTCTCATGATCCCTCCTGCTAGATTATCCAAGGAAGATGGCTGTCATACCCACCCACAAGGCTGTTGCATCATTCCTTCTGCCATTTAACAGGGACCCCTCCTCTTAGGCTTCATGAGACATTTGCTGTATTTTAATGGTTTCCTTATTAAAAAGTTTACACTCATTAAAAAGGCCATGTTTGGAAATATATATATATATAAATATAAATATATAATATTAATATTAATATAAATAAATAAAAATGGGCCACATTTAAATTGTTATGCTGTTGTTACAAGCTGAATTTTATTAGCATTTCACTTGTGGTTTGGTGATAGACACAAGCTGGCTTGAAAATCATTGAAAAGGAATTCTTTGTTGATTAATTTGTTTTTCTTATAGTTCTGACACTTAGGAGATATTTAAATTGTATTTCACCACTTTGTGCAAAGCCAGTCTGAGTATCAGAGAGCCGTGTAGGCAGAATTTGGATGTTTTTAATGATGCAGTGGTAAAAATGAAATTTCACAGAATCAAACACATCTGGATTGGAAGGATTTCAGTGGTCAAGAGGTCCAATGCTTTAGTTGATGGCTGCTGGTTACTGGCTGCTGGCATTCTTGATATATGTAGATTGTTTTGTGCTTGGATACCTCCACTGACAGGGAACTCACTACCTTAACAGCTCAGAGCTATTGCTAGTGGGTGTATTTAATGATATCACACAGAAAGCACCACAGCCTCTATGTGTTGCAGTTTGGGCTCTAGGGTTAAGATGGCGTAGCCCTGGCCAACATTACTCAGGAGGCCAATTATACCAAGAAAACACAGATTCAGGTACAGAGGAATGTGGGCTGCCCCAAAACACCTGACAGTGACTAGGAGGTCCCTGGAGTCTGCCCTAAGTGACAGATATGTGAACACATGAGATCCAGGGGCTCAGGAGCAAAAAGTAGACATCCTAGCACAGGGTTTATCACAAGAGCAGTGTGGTTCATGCAGAAATGTGCAGACCAGATCAGCTTGGAGAGTTTCTTCTTTGTTGTTCTTGTTAAGGTCATTGCCAGTCTTCAGGAAGGAAGAGCTAGAGCTCTGTATCATTCATTCAATGAATAATTGCCTGTAAGTTCAAGAGAGTAAATTACAGCAAGGAATTTTCATAGAAAGTGGCCTTGGTCATGCTTACCAAATCTTTGTGCTGTCACCTTAAAGTCAGGAGTGAAAGCTGCCCTTGGAAGGTATTACAGGTGCATTTCTGGACCAAGGAGAATATAAATTGGGCTTTGAGGTCCTGGGTCCTGAGAAAGAGCTGTTTTCTCCTCAGGGTCCCCAAGAGCCACCTAGGATACTTGTGAACCGAGCAGACATTCAGAAGGTCTGGGGTAGGGCTTGGCTCTGCAGTTTTAACAGGCTCCCCAGGAGATATATGTTTGAGAAAGGCTGCCTTTCAGAGTGCTAACAAGGCATGGCTGTCCTAGGTGTGCTGCATGTCAAAAAAGCACTGGGAAAGATGAAAAATGTTGCATTGACGTGACTCGTGTGCAGAGGGGCTTGGGAGCTGTGTGGGCTTACAGGATTACTCCATCCTGTAAATTGGTTGTGTTGCACACCCTTGTCCTCTGTCTCGTCTTTGGTCTATAGAGAGCTGTAGTGTCTGAGAATCCTCTTTTAAAGGGCTTGACATACTGCTTGGAGTCACCAGAAACAAATGCATCGCTCTTCCCCACTTTGGCCTGCTCTATGCTTGAGAAATCTCATCTTGCGCATTGTACCTTGGGAGCAAACACTGGTCTACAGCTGAGAATATTCATTTCTAGCACCTGACAACCTGTTTTGGCTATTTTTTCTGTAGTGCAATCTGCTCCCATTTATGGGTCATACAACTGTGACCTCCAGTGTGCAGAACGCAGTGTCATACAGAACCTTGATTAACAAGAAGCATACCCCACACTCCCCTGAAGCCTAGAGATGGTGTGAGCTAAGTGGCCAAAGATACTGCCCTGAGATATGCCTTTCTCACTTAAGCTTTTAACATGTCTTGTGGGGAGCAGTGCAGAAACCCTCAGCTGAGGTGGGAACTAAAGATACTGATGTGTGGGCTCATGCCCACTGCAGTGGTGGCAGGCGATGTGACAGGCAGTCCTACTGGGGCTCTGCACCCGGCCACACTTCCAACTTGCTTTTCCCTTTGGGTCCCCGGGAACGTTTAAGTGAACGTTTAAGTGAACGTTTAAGACATTCTGTCTGCCTCTCCTGAATTGCATCATGGCTTTGGCATTGGTTGGGTGTTATGGACTGAATGTTTGTGTCCTCCCCAAAATTCATATGTTGAAATCCTCACCTCAATTCCATGGTTTTAGGCAATGGGGCCTTTGGGAGGTGATGAGGTCATGAAAGTGGAAGTCTTGTAAATGGGATTAGTGCCCTTATAGAAAAAGAGACCCCAGAGAGCTCCCTTGCCCCTTCTGTATGTGAGGACACGCGGAGAAGACAGTTATCTATGTACCAGGAAACAGGCTCTCACCAGACACAGACTCTGCTGGCACCTTGATGTTGATTTCCCAGCTTCCAGACCTGTGATAAATAGATTTCTTTTGTTATAAGCCACCCAGTCTATAATATTCTGTTATAGCTGTCCAAATGGACTAGATACCTGGTGAACCTGAGCAAGTGGCTTCGCTCCTCTGAGCCTCAGTGCCCACATCTGCAAGGTGAGGCTGGCCTGGCTCACAGAGCATTTGTGAAGGAAGGGTTTTTCAACCTGAATTAACCTCTAGGCAGGGAGAAGAGTACCAATGAGGTCGGGGTGGTGGGACCAGGTCTGTGTTCTCATCTGTGCGAGCTGACTCATTATACAGGATCATCCTCTTTTGTGTCAAAATAATAGTTTCCTTCCCAGTTCTTGTTCTTTGGCAATATCCTCTCTGTCAGTTTCAAAGGGGTCCCTGTCACTTCACCATCTTGGAATCCTGGGGCCAGTTGGCTACCTGTACCATTGGTTACTCTCTGGTCTGCTAACCTTGGAGGGGCTTGGATGAACTCTAACCCAGTGAGAATGCGGTTTGGCTGCTCTGGGCAGCTCAGCAGATCCAGTTGGGCTGGCAGGATGAGGAGCAGAGCCTTAGGATGCCTCTAGCACAGCACTTGAGTCAGCATTGCTCAACTTTGGCTGCTCCTGAGGGTCACCTGGGGAGCTTTTAAGACTTCCCGATCACTGGGCTGTACCCAACAAAATCAGGATATCTGGTGGAGTTAGATATTGAAAAGCACCCAGGTGATTCTCGTGAACAGCCAGGGCTGGGAATTCTGTTTCTGGGTTGTTGACAGTCCCTGAGTTTAACCTGAGGAATTGAGCATGGGTATAGTGTGCATTAATCTCAAACCCTATTCTTAGGCTTCAGAATGAAAAGCCAGCACTACCCATCTGAATGGAGGTAGCAAAGGGGAAAACTATAGGCTGATCATTTAAACTTATACTTCAAAACTTGTTCTGATACACAAGATTCTAAGTGGAGATTAAAGGGACCGGAATAGATTCTTCTACCCAGTGTGGGCCTTCTTGACCCATGATAACCTTGCTTTCCTAGCTAAGAGGTCATATATTGGGCTCGAAGAGGTGAAGGGGAGGCAGGAGAGGCACAGAAGGAAGGTAAGGCTGGAAGAAATGGAGGGAGACATCCACAGGCTCACCCTGCCTACTGCTTTGGTCAAGGGGTCAGCATTTCCATTACATTGCTAAGGGAAATGTTTGACAAGGTGTGATGGGTTATTGGGATCCGCTACATAATTTGTGGGACCCAGAGCAAAATGAAAATGGGGAAACCTCTATAAAAATGATTAAAAATTGAATGGTTGTGACAGCAGATCCCAAGCCAAGTGCAGGCCTCTGTGTGACTCACAGGTCAGTCCAATGTCCGAGAAGCCAGCCTTGCCTGTTACTTTGGAGTTTCACAGGCTCCCATACTTAGGAGGGAGGGGGGGCTACACTCAGATGGGGCTAAGTCTGGGGAGGCAAACTAGTGGTGATTTCTCTCCCCGGTGGAATCACTGGCCAGGATCTTGCCCAAGGAGTATAACATCAATGCCCGATGGGGTAGGGGCAAGCAGCGGGATATTTCAGACCATGTCCAGGGGATCAGTTCTTTGGGAAGAAGCTCTGATCAGTATGGGAGTCTGGAGAACAGGATCTCTCACCTAGAGTGGATAGGGGGATGAACCAGGCAGGACTTAGGTCCAGGGCCAGCAGGCTGAGCCTCAGAGCAGGCATCTGTCTGCAGGAAATGGTGTGAAAGGTGGGAAAACTGAGGTATGAGGGAGGGCAAGAGGCCTGGGCATGTCAGGTCGAGGGAGGAGCAGGAGGTGAGTTCTGCATGGCTATGTCACTAGAGCCAGGGGCCTCTGCTAGGAGGAGCTGGAGGGACACCCATGTAAATCAGAGTGAGACTGGATTTATATCTGGGTGACATCAGCAGAGCCAGCTGGGGAGGTTGAGAGGACCCCAAACCAAATGCATGATTCCCCAAATGGAGATCCACTCACCATCTCCCACCAGCCTGATCTCCTTTTTCCCTCGTGCAGGGCATAGAGCAAGGAAGATCAGGTGGTCAGCACGGCTTTCTCTGACCCACTGGGTGCTCAAGGAATGCAAGGAGGGAAGGCATGGAAAATGGGGGAAACAATGGGAAGGAAACAAATGTGAGCTGAAGTCCTAAGGGAGTCATTGCTGTATTGATCTCTTTAGTGGTCACACTGCCACAGACCTTGTCAATGCTCCTTGGGCCCACAGTGGTCATTTCTATGCACTTGTTCCTCTGCTTTCACTTCCAACAGCTAGCACCTGTCTCCTTGGAGGGCTGCCTGGGATTTACAGCACCCCTGGACCCCCAGTACATTACACCCCCAGCCTCAGGATACTGCTCATCAAGGACTAAGCCTTCCTGAATGGGGCATCTCTGAAGCTTGTCCTCCACCAGAGCTTTTCAGATCCTCTGGGGATCTCGTTGAAATGCAGATTCTGATTTAGTAGGTTTAGAGTAGACCTCAAAATACTTTTAAAAAATTATTAATTTTGAAATTACAGTTGGCATAGGATAATATATTTCAGGTGCACAACATTGTGATTAGACATTTATATAACTAACAAAGTGATCACCCTGATAAATCTAATACCCATCTGACACTATACATAGTTACTGCAATATTATTGACTATATTCCTCATGCTATACTTGACATGCCATGACTATTTTGTAACAACCAATTTGTAGTTGTTAATCCCTTCACCTTTTTCACCCAGGTCTCCCAAGCCCCCTCCCATCTGGCAACCATCTAAATGTTCTCTGTATCTATGAATTTGTTTCTGTTTTGTTTGTTTATTTTGTTCTTTAGATTCCACATGTAATTTAAATCATATGGCATTTAGTTTTCTCTGACTTACTCCAGTCAGCATAATACCCCTACCTTTTTGGCACCAGGGACTGGTACTCCTAATAAAATCTGATTCCTGATGATCTGAAGTGGAGCTGGGGAGCAGCTGCAAATACAGATGAAGCTTTGCTTGCAAGCCCACCCACTGCTCACCTTCTTCTGTGTGGCCCGGTTCCTAAAAGGCCATAGACCTGTATTGGTCTGTGGCCCAGGGGTTGGGGATGCCCATTATAGGTCTATCCATGTTGTTGCAGATGGCAAGATTCTATTCTTTTTTTACAGCTGAATACTATTCCATTATATATGCACCACCCTTATTTATTCTTTCATCCATTGATGGACACTCATGTAGCCTTCATATCTTGACTATTGTAAATGATGCTGCAATGACCATATGAATTCTCATGTCCCTTGGAAGTAATGTTTTGAGTTTCTTCAGATAAATATCCAAAAGTGGGATAACTGGGTCAGTCTTTGTCTCTTATTATAGCCTTTGTGTTAAGGTCTATTTTGTCTCGAATAAGTACTGCTACCCCAGCATTTTGTTTGTTTCCATTTCCAGGAAATATCTTCTTTCATCCCTTTCAGTGTGTCTTTTGATCTGAAGTGAGTTGATTGTAGGCAGCATATGTAAGGGTCTTGTTTTCTTATCCATTCAACCACCCTATCTTTTGATTGGAGCATTTAATTAATTTACATTTGAAGTAATTGTTGATAGATATATAGTTATTGCCATTTTATTATTCATATTTTTAATTTTTTTTCTTCTTGTTGAAGAAGTCCCTTCAGCATTTCTTGTAATACTAACTTGGTGATATACTCCTTTAGTTTTTTCTTGTCTGGGAAGCTTTGATCTGTCCTTTGATTCTACATGAAAGCTTTGCTGGGTCGAGCAATCTTGGTTATAGGTCCATCCTTTTCATCACTTTGACTATTTCATGCCAGTCCCTTCTGGCCTGCAAAGTTTCTGTTGAGAAATCAGCTTACGGTCTTATGGGAGCTCCCTTGTAGGTAACTGACTGCTTTTCTCTTGCAGCTTTTAAGATTCTGTTTTTAACCCTTGGCATTTTAATTGCTGTGTCTTATTGTGGGCCTCTTTGACTTCACCTTGTTTGGAACTCCCTGTGATTCCTGGGCTGGTGTGTCTATTTCCTTCACCATGTTAGGGAAGTTTTCAGTCATTATTTCTTGAAATAGGTTTTCAATTCCTCACTCTCTCTATTCTCCTTCTGGTACCTCTATGATGAGAATGTTGGTATACTTGATGTCTCAGAGTCCCCATAAACCATTCTCATGTTTTTGGATTCTTTTTTCTTCTTGCTGTTCTGATTGGGAGTTTTCTGCTATCTTATCTCCTAAATTGGTAATTCAGTCCTCTGTTTAATCTACTGTTGATTCCTCCTAAGGTATTCTTCATTTCAGTTGTTGTATTTTTCGTTTTTGACTGGTTTTCTTTTATGTTTTCTATCTTTATTTTCATGTTTTCTATCTCTTAGTTAAAGCTCTGAGTTCTTCTACTCTTTCTTAAGTTCACTGAGCATCCATATAACCAGTGTTTTGAACTCTGCATCTGGTAGTCATTGCTTGTCTCCATTTTGTTTAGTTCTTTTTCTGGAGCTTTGTTCTGTTCTTTCATTTGGGATATATTTCTTTGTCTCCCCATTTTGGCTGCTTCCCTGTGTGTATTCTATGCATTTAGGGCTGCTGTGTCTCCCAGTATTCATAGGGTGGCCTTATATAGTAGATGTCTTCTGGAGCCAAGTGGCGCAATCTCCCTGGTCACCTGAGCCAGGTGCTCCAGGTGTGCCCCTTGAATGGTGAGGGCCCTCCTATTGTATTTGAGCCTTGGTTGCCATTTGCATGTCAGTGGGAGGGATTGGCCCTTGGGCCGATTGGTCGTGCAGAGGCGGATCCTGTGTCACAGGTTTCACTTTAGCAGGGCTCTGGTACCTGCCCAGTCTGGATGTGTTGTCTCTGGATGTGGCCCCAGGTGCTACTCTGGCTCAGTGTGAAACTGGCCACTGGGAGGGGCCCCGCCCTAGGCAAAGTTCAGCCACAGCCTGTGCCCTTCCCGGTGCCACCTGGCATGAGCCATCAAGGAATCCGCAGATGGCCACCACCTACACTGGGCTTGGAGGTACCCTGAGAGGCCAAGCTACAAATCAGGGCTGGCTGCCACTAGTGCTGTGCTTGAGGCTGCTTATCAAGAGGTATGGAACATGCTGAGGCCAGATGCTCCTTGTTTAGATTTGTGAACCCTTGAGAGATTTTAGTAAAGTCCACAGCATGAGTCAAGACAGGCCATTTATATGGACAATCCACTGAAAATGGCTTGGTGGGACTGCAAGTTGGGTCAGGCAGGGTCTCAGGGAATCATCAGGGATGGTTTAACGGTGTCAGCCATGTTGATGGAGACTCTGGTGTGGCGGCACCTGCGTCTACACGCCAGGAGGTGGGAGGCCTCAACAAAAGAACAGTGCGCTCTGCTAGCATTTCTGTTTGGAAGAAAGTTGCCCCTCTAGTCCTTGTCCTGAAGCCACATGACTCAATTCCTCCCTGTATGTCCCTGGTGCCTTTTGAGCCACTACCCCAGTGCTGGAGCTCAGAGCAAGTGAGTCCGTCAGTGGGTAATTTTTCACATCGGCCCCTTAAGAGGAATATCTGTGACTCCAGCCACCCTTGGTCTCACTCAGCCACACCTCAGCTGGTTTTCACTGCCAGAAGTTGTGGGGACTTCTCTTCCTGGCACTAGAACCCTAGGTTGGGGAGCCTGGTGTGGGACTGGGACCCCGTGCTTCTTCAGGGGATCTCCATAGCCAAGATTCTCAACTGCCACATGCAGGCAAGGGAACAACTGATTCTGCATCTCTGCCTGTCCTGTCAGTCTCAAGGTGGCCTCATCTGTGTGTCCTCAGTTGTGGAACTTCTGTTCAGCTAGACTTCAGGTGACTCCCAGTTATGGCTGTTCTGTAGTTTCGTTGTAATTTTGAGGTAATTACGAGAGGAGGCAAGCACAGCATTTATGTACTCTGCCATCTTGACTGGAAGCTCTCAAAATTCTTCATTTCCAACAAACTAGGTATTGTCATTGCTGCAGGTCAATGGGCCACATTTTAAGTAGCAAAGATCTTGATATGGCATCCTTGCTTGGTCTTTCTTCCTGATCCCCCTTTTCCTCTATTGTACTGGTTTTCCTGGGGACATTTCCTACAAAACCACTTTTATTCAAATCCTTTTCTCGGCGTCTGCTTAGAATCTGTGCTAAGACATTCATGGATCTCATGAGATGTGTACTGCCTGCCCCAGTTTACAGATAGGAAACTGAAGCTCAGAGAAGGGGAGTCACTGGCTCAACGTCTCATAGCCAGTAAGTGGCAGAAAGGGGCCTCCATGCATGTCTGCTGGTCACCCAAACCCAGTCTCCTCTCTTTGCACCATCAGGTGGTCCTCTACTGGTGCTCATTCTCTTGTTTCATTGTATTTTCTCCTTCTTAGACTTCAGGTTTAGAAACCAAATGGGTGCAGTTACAGACCACCCCACCTACCCTTTCTCAATCAAAGCATTTAGATCTGGAACCCTGTTTAACCGGTAAAATACACAAAGATCTAATTGCAACTCCAGCCCCAGGATTCCAGTCCTCCAGTTGCACATCTAAGCACCTCTCAGGTTCCGTTTTTCTTTTATTTTGGCCACAAGAGAGTTAAGCAATGGGTTCTATGGGAGCCATTAAATAAGGTAGAATGTCAGAATCAATCGAAAGCTCTTTTATCCTTTTATCCACGTGGAGATAGAGGTCATGCAGTGTGCTGGAAGAATGTTTGTCTTCTCAAAGAGCTCCTGCAGCTTCGCCACCCAATGGCTGGGGGACAGCATGGGCCTATGTGACATCCTGTCACCCCTGAAACAGCTCTTTTCCATTCCCTGATGAGATACCTTGGCAGATGAAACTTCATTGACCTGCTTATAATTACAAATGTCACCCCAATCACCTTCGCAGCTGTTATAGCCTCTAAGATACAAAAAGGAGAACAAATGTTTAGTTTCTGGTTCAGAGTAAACCCACCCATTTCCTAAAAGCTTCTTTTAACTTTACACACTGAAAAGCAGAATGTCTGTGGCATGTTTGGCTCTGCTTCCCAGTCAAACTTCAGCACCAGATTTCTTAAAGTTGGTCCTTCAGCGGAGTGGCAGGTGTTCTGGAGTTAACTCAGTTGTTCAGACAAACAGAACACATATTTTGCTGGAAATAAGTCCAGTGGACCCTGGCACAGGGGAAGGCTGGGAGGAGGCAGCTGTCATCCACTGTAGCCTGGGTTCCTCCTCCCCTTCCTTTGTACAAAGGACCACACTGCATGGAAGTGTGGCTTGGTTTTCTCTCTCTGAGGGTCGTCTCTTGGTCACCTCTTTTTAGGTGAGGAGCAGGGGCTCTGGGAGAATATGGCTTTTGTTCAAATCTCAGGTCTGCTGCTGCAGACTTAAGTGACCTCGAACAAGTTCCCTCACCTCCCCAAGTCCTTGTCTCCTCACCTACAGTGCGCTCACACAGATTAATGGAGAAAATGTGCACAAATCACTTTGGATACATTTGTCCTAATAAGTCTTGAATAATTTTATGGTAGTCTTGCAATTAATGTGTGACAGTCAGTCTCTTGTTTCCAGGTAAGGGAAGGAGTTGGATGACAGAGCTGTATCTAGTTTCCTCAGGGAGGAGGTGAATGACAGAGCTAGGTTAGGATGGTGAGTCAGAGTTACCCCTTGAATGGAGAGTTGGGGCTGTTCTCTATAAAGCGCATTGTCCATCATCAGGAACCTATCACTCCACCCCATTTATATTTTTAGTATATATTTTGTTTAAGGTGCCAAACACTGCTCCGGATTACATGGCATCTCTGACTATTGACTTCCTCCTTGAACCCAGTCCCTGACATTGCTAGCAGAAAAAGGTATGGAGGTTGATGGATCATAGAACTGCTCTCTCAGGCACCACATGAAACCTCTGAGACCCACTAATCACTAGAAGTGGAATGTGGTTGAGTCCCAGCATGGGTTGATGTGACATCTTGGAATGGGGACAAGAGGTGGAAGCAGGAGTGGGTCCTCTCACAATCACTCTCAGTGACCTACCTGGGGTATTTGTGTTTCTTTACCTATAACTACGCTCTGCTGGACCTGGGGTTCTGGTTCCCAGGGGCACAGTAATGGATCCTTTGCCTGGTAATGTTGGACTCCTCATGCTGGTCTACCAGCACCCAGAGAAAGGGGTTGTAATACTGGCAGGGGAATAACTGGTTATCACAGGTAGGGTGGTTGCTTCAAATGGAAGCAGGAAAGAGTATGTCTAGAATTCAAAGGATACATTGGGGCCCCTCTTGGTGCTTGCAGACTTGGAGATAACCACGAATAAGCAACAGACATGGTACGAGGGCATGGTACCTGAGACTCAGACCCTTAGGAATGAGGAGTGGCAAGAGCCTAGACCAGTAGAAGAGCTGGCTGAGGGCATTCTACAAAGGGTGATAGAGGAGTGCGTTAGTTCCTAGGGCTACTGTAACAAATTACTGCAGACTGGGTGCCTTAAACAATCAAAATTTATTGTCTCATAGTTCTGGAGGCTAGAAGTCCAAGATCAAGGTAGTGGCAGAGTTGGTTACTTCTAAGGGCTTGTAGATGGCCATCTTCTCTCTATGACTTCATGTGCTCTTTCCTCGGTACCTATCTGTGTCCAAATTCCTCCTCTTATAAAGCCACCAGTTATCTTGGATTAGGATCCACCTTAATGACTTCATTTTACCTTAATTACCTCTTTAATGACCCTGCTTCCAAATACAGTCACATTGTGAGGTACTAGGAGTTAGGACTTTAACACATAAATTATTTGGGGACACAGTTCAGCCCGTAACAAGGAGATTCATGATGCCTGTTAATTATAACCTCAGGACCAACTCCCCTAGCAGGATTTGTAGCCTATTCCTCTAATCTTTCTGTTGTAAATTTGTTGATTTATTTATAAAAGAAATCGTGGCCAGTCAGCACCTTGAAAAATCAGTGACTGAATGTAATTAACTCAGTGTGTAGCAGGATTGGATCTGAGTGGTACAGGGGTGGACTGTAGTAGCTCCACTTAAGACCCTGTCCATATTCTATCAGCACTCATTGTTCTCATGCACACATATGGCTTCCTACTGCAAGCACCTGTGACTGTCCTCTCGACGGCTTCCTCTGGCATCTCAACTTGTGCTCAAGAGAGGCAGGAAGTACTCCTAGTTCATGTTCTTAGGGTCAGCCCTTAGCTAATTATGGGTGAGTCGAAGGATTGATAGCTTCTTCACTCTCAGCAGGGATGGAGGAAGACTCTAAGGTCTACTCTACACTACCTCCTAGAGGTCGTTAGTGGGATCAATGACCTCATTCATGTGCTGTGTACTGGCTTGCTTGCTCTCCTTCCTGTCTCACTTTCCCAATCAACTACTAAGGTTTCTTGGGATCATGTCTCAAATAAACTACTTGCATTTAAATCCTTGTACCAAGGTCTGCTTCTAGGAGAACCTAAGTGAAGACGGGAATAAAATGAGGACCCTATTTGAGTACTCGTTGTGGGCTAGGAATTGTGCCAGGCTGTTTGCATCCTTATCTCTTTTAATCCTGGGAAGCTGATTTTTGTCATTCCTGTTTTAACACATGAGGAAACTAGGGCTAAACAACCTGCTGAGGGCCCAGCACCTTGCCGTTAAGTGGTGGAGCCGAGATTTATTTCTGATGATGGGAAAATCCTAGTTTCTCATGAACAGGTTGGAAAATGTTCCACGACAAGCCTCAGACTAAGATTCAGGAGCTCTGGTGTATAGCAGTTACTTGGACACATTACTTCCCAATTTTGGGCCTCAGTTTTCCTATTTGTACAATATAAAAATAGAGTTAGAACATCTCTGAAAGCCCCTCTGGCTCAAAGTCAAGGATAAGAATCTGTTGGTGATGGTCCTGGACCCCATCCTACTCTGTACCTTCCACAGCACAGCCAGGTCTCAAGTATGGGAGACATTCTTCTAGATATAGTTTTGGAGGCTGTTCTGGGGGTTTGTCTGTCAGTTGGTCTCTTCCTGAGGTTTATTGTCGGTCAGATAGTTAAGGGTTAGATGGATTATCTCCCTGTGATAAGATAGAAAGCATAATTCTCCAAATGCCATTTGACTCTGTAAGAAGAGCAAATTTCTTGCCTGCTCTGAAATGTCATGGAGAGAAGTCATTGGAATTCATTGATAAAACTATAATTTTTCCCCATGTATTTCCTGTGAATGTCATATAATTATTTCTAAGAGACAGTTTCTATAGATTTAATGAAAGGGATGAAGAAGCTAAGATGAGGGACAGCAGAAGATTAATGGTTGCTTCATAGATTATGTACAGATGGCAGCTGATGATGGATGGGAAGTTGACATATATGTGTTAAAAGTTTCTATGTACCAGACCACAGTAGACATGAAACATATGTGAACTGAATGAATCATATCATTCCTGAGATAATTCTGAGAATTATCTACATTTCTGAGATGAAGAAATGTAGGTTCAGAGAAGCTAAGCAATCAGAACAAGGTCACACAGCCAGTTGTGGCAGAGTTGGAAGTTAGACCCAAGTCCAGCTGTAAAAAGGGCAAAGGTTTTAGAGATGGGGGATAACTTGGATTTGAATCTTTCACCAACTGATATGTCATCATGTGATCCTCAGCAAGTCACTTGACCTCTTTGAATCTCAATTTCTTCTTCTCAAAAGTGAAGAAAGCACCATTATTGGGATACTGGATATATAGCTATTAGCACAGTTTTAGGCATGTGGAAAGTGCTCTGTATCACTGTGATGTTATGCTGCCTTGTAGAGCCCCCTCTGCCTGCCAGGTTCTCTCCACTCTCAACCTTCTCACTCTACTCCCCTGATCCCCAGTAAGATAACTCTGCCTGCTTATATTTCCCTGTGGTTCAGTCACATCTGGAAGCAAGACCTTTGTCTTATCTCTACAGGTCAGTCTCCTGCCTCTTCGGCATTTTTAATTACAGAGGGGTGTGAAGGAGCTCCTTGTACTGCCTCCCGGTTTTTCTTTATGACATTTTTACAATTTTTCCATATTAAGGACATCTTTGTCCTGTTCTGGAATGATCAGTGATGTATGCTTGTCTGGCCACTTGAGGATCCTGTTCACTCCCACCTGAGTTACCCATTCCCACTGCTCCCAGCATGCAACCTCTACTCTCTTTCTGCTGAGGTTACTTGCCAGATCACACCAGTTTCCCTCTGGCTTGAAAACCTGGGCTCTAGTTAATGAGTGTCAGAAGGTTATTGGAAACCATCTCTGCATCTACCTGCCATGGTTCTTGTGACCCCTGCATTAGAAAGCCACTTATTTCCTCTTTTATTATATTTTCTTTGTGTATCATCCCTGATATTGTTTTCAGTCCCCAGATTTGTCAGGTAAGGTGTCTTCTGTTAAAATGCAGCTATCTCTAGAATGTGCAAATCAGCTATTCATACCTTAGCAAGAGATGCCTTTAAATTATGGGCCACAGAGTGGGTAACGTGCTGGGTTGTTCTCGTGTGTGAAGAAATTACACAAAGCCTTCATTGCCTTACCACTGACCTTTCCCTAAAGTTGCCTGGCAAATCTGGGGACCAAGAACAATATCAGGGGCCATATGCATAGAGGATACAATAAAAGAGGAGGAAATAAGACCAAACATATTGAAATGTTATCTCCTGTATTTTGAGAATTCTTATTCTTTGTGGGAAAGAAGATACAGATGTAATATAGTGGAAGTGGCTATGTGCAAATCCCACAGTCTTGAATTTAGATCTGAAGTGTCAGTATACATTCATGTTATAGACATCTTTATATAATTTTCACTTAGATCTAACTCATCCTTTCTCTTGGCTAAAGAATATTCCATTATATGGTTTTCTCACAATTTATTCAAGTAAATACCTATATCCTCCCCAAATTTCACCATTACAAATTATGTAGCAATGTATTTCTGAGTATATGAGGAAATATTTTTGAATGGGAAATTTTTAGATATAAAATGCAGAATCAAGGACTGTGCTCTTCAGTAGATATTAGATAATTGCCTCCAAAAATGGTTGTATCAATTTCTATTAGGATAGGTCCCAAATTTCAACTACGAGTGGATGAGGGTACTATTTTCCCATTCACCAACCTATTTTCAGTCTAATAGTTACTATACTTCTTTGATATATATTTATTCTATCATAAAGACACTCAACCTAAAAAGAACCTTTTATGCAACTTTATAGGCCACTTCTATTTCTTCTTTTGTGAATTGCCTACTTAAAATTTGAGTCATTTTAAGTTGAATGCTTATATATATTCATTGTTTATTTGTAGGCACTTTCAACATATAATGGATTTTTTTTAGTTGTACATTTAGTTGTAGTATTTTCACTTAATCTGGCACTTATTTTAACATGGAGAAGCTTTAAATTTTTATATAGCCAGATTTGTCAATTCTCATCCCCCTTTCAGTGGTTCCTGGGTTTTCTGTAACATTTTTTGAAAACTTCTTCCAAGTCATAATAATTGTCTTATGTTTCTTTCTAGTGGTTTTACAGTTCTTCATTTTACATTTAGATTTTTAATCCAGTGAAATTTTTGTGAGAAGTCAAATAGGAATCTATATATGTGTGTATCTTATCTATGAATCAGCTATCATCAGTCTTTCCTGAAGATAGCCAATTTTTCTAATACCCTTTATTAAATAGTCTATTCCTCATTGATTTGAAAAGCCACTTTCCACTCACTATAAATTATCATATGTAATAGGTATACTTTGTACTCCATTTGGTTACACTGATCTACGCCTATTTCTTTGCTGGTACATACTCTCTTTTTTTCCCTTACAAATGAGGGACACAGAGAGTTTGTGAATTTTTTTTTTCATTCACATACGTAAATGGGCTGAGAGGCATATGCTAACATGCAACAGACAGGCCTTGTTGTACCAGCCGTCTGCTCTGCAAATCCTAGGCATCCATCTTGTCTCATTCCTCTGACTTCTTGGGTCCCCTTCTTGTTTTATTGGGTCCCGTTAGTCTCTAAGTCTTAGTTATACTTCTAGGAGACATTTCAGGTTTAGCTGTACCCTGACGAAATCTGGACTAAATTCTTTGAATTATTTTAGACTATTATAAATTTCAATAGTTGGAACTAGCTTTCAAGTTTCCTTCGGTATTATTTTTCACATGTTTTCACTATTCTTGCATATTTGTTTTTCAAGTGACCTTAATTATCCTTTTTAACAATAACTATTAGGATTCTGATTGAAATAGCATTATATTAATGAACTAATTTGGGGAAGATTAAAGAAATATACAATATGTGTCTTCACATCCAAGAATATCTCCCATTCTAGATCTTTTGAAATGCCTTTCAGTACATTTTCTTAGAAAGTGCTTGCATTTTTCTTGTTAACCGTATTTTTAGATGCGTTATAATTGCTGTAGATATTTTGAATGTAGTTCTGCTTTCCACTATATTTTTTTCCACTTTATTTTACATCTGATTTCTGCTTATATAAAGTTAAGTTATCACATGTAAAAATATTTACCCCCAGAATGCAGGAGGGAAAGTTCATTCTTATAGACACTTTGGGGATGGGACAGCTGAGGTGTGGAGAGCAGCTCTGCTGAGAGAGTCACAAGTGATTTTCTGCTCTTCTCCCACATTTGAGGGCCAGCTTTGTGACAAAGGGAGCCTCATTCCAGGATGAGTTTTTACTTTGAGCCTTGGATACCACTAGGTCAGCATGTCAGCTTAGTGACCTTCTAGAATCTCTAGGCACCTGTGGGATTTATACCAAAATGCCACCCCCCCCCCTTTTCCAAGCCTTCCGTATGTGCTTAGAGATGGGCTCTGCATGGCATTACTGGTGGTCCAGAATCACTAGTGTCTCTATGCATCATATAACTCAACATTTAATATGAGCCTGTATTCTCTCTTGATAAAGCTTCTAAATATACTTTATAGCAAGAGGTTTTAGATATTTCTTATAATATTAGACATTTTCAGGAGTTCTGGGATAGAGAATTTGCCAGCTCATTATATCCCGTGTTGCTGATTCCCTGTAGAAGCTGGTGCAAAATTGCACTGACATGGGTTGGACAAGACCGTAGGTGGTGAAGGAAGCCCTGGGTCACTATTTTTCAAGGCCGTGTATATATTATCCCTGGCTTTGGGGTAGGCTCAGTACCCAGCGGGATTGAAGTCATGTACAGAGCCTTCACAATTAATACGGAAAACTGTCTAACAAGTTGTACAATTTGGTTTAATAGGATGTCTGATGAGTGACACATGGTTGTTTGTCAACTAAAAATATCTTGAAGACCTTTGAGCAAACCAAGGGAGACCTCTCTCATGTCGTGTCTCACAAACAGCTGCGCCCTGCCTTGGGTACACATAATTGCTGAAACTGATTGGGGAGGGCTGGAAGTGTTGATGCTGTCGTATTAATTTGCTCCATAAATCAACACATGAACTTGACAGCCCTTTAAAATCTTTATTATCATGCATTTATCCTTTGTATTCTGAAGGAGGCTCACCTGACTATAATCCAAAGCAACTCATATTCACTAAGCAAATATTTATTGAGAGCATTGACAGGTACTAAAAATGTAGGGGCCAGGACCCATCTTCAAGGAGCTCACAGTCTAGTGAAGAAATAGACATATAAGCAAAAAATTGCAATTTAGTGTGATCGGGGCAGTGATAGAGTTTGACATTGATATAGTGTTGCCACTTTGGTTCAATAAAAACTAAGACCTGCTAAGATAGAGGTATGGCTTCTGAAGACACAGGACATGGTGCGTACTTCAGGGAACTCAGTCTAGGAGCAGAAAACAGACATATAAACAGATTATAAATAAATACAGGCAATGGCAATCTGTAGGGGGTATGGTGGGGCACGCCGGGCAGGGAGAGATCATCTTATGTGGGGGAATCAGGAAAGACTTCATAGATATATAAAGTGGTGCTTAAGCTAGCTCTTGAAAGATGGGCAAGTGTTTATATCCTGTGCAGTTGGGGAAGAACATTTAGTGTTGGGAATGGTATGCGCAAAGGCCCTGGTTTGGGGATAGGATGGGGAGAGAACAGATTGTTTAGGACCAGGAAGTAGTGTAGCATGGACTGAGTATGTGGGAGGGGGCTGTGGTGAGAGGGGAGGCCAGAGAATCAGGTGTAGGCCACATCATGGATGGCCTTAAATGTGCAGCCAAGGAGCCTAATGTTTTTTCAAAACCTCATTCACAGTCAAGTCCCACCTTTGCTCTTCCTCATCTTCCAGAGTCTCAGGCTTGAGAATGCCATGCACATGAAATAGTAAGCTTTGAATTAAGTTTGGTTGCCTGTTTGACTTTTTGGCTCACTTACCTGTTCATTTTTTTTGGTTAGATTTTAGCATGGGCAACATCTGTTGAGCATAAAATGGTTACAAGAGGCCCTGAAAGGAAAGATACCTTTTACCCAAAGGAGACTCATTTCTGCCTTCAAATATTGTAGGCGTCTTGGAAGTGGACCAGTTGCCTGCACCAGTCTCTTCCCATTAAATTAATCATTCTGAAAAAGAGGTGACAAAATAGAATCCCTCAGAGGTTCCTTTCCCAAGTCAATGAACCTGAATCCTTACCTCCCTGAAATCAAGGGAGAAGAAATCAGGGTGGTGTTTGCTTTTGATTACAATTCAGCTTCACCAAAGTCTCTCAGAGTAGATGAGTTACCAATACCACCTTATAGGTGAGGACACTGAGGTTTAGGACAGTTGAGCAGTGCAGTAGTTTCCCCTTATTTCCATGGAATATGTTCTAAGACCCCCAGTGGATGCCTGAAGTTGTGAATAGTGAGGAACCCTATATATACTACGTTTTTCCCTATAAATACATACCTATGATAAAGTTTAATTTATAAATTTGTTGCAGTAAGAGATTAACAATAATAAAATAGAACAATTTAAAATAATTGTAATTAAAATTATGTGAATGTGGCCTCTCTCTGTCTCAAAACATCTTATTGTACTGTACTTACCCTTTGCCTTGTGATGATGTGAAATGATACCTATGCTTATGTGATGAGATGAAGTGAGGTAAATAATGTAAGTGTTGCGATGAAGCATTAGGCAGCTACTAACAACTTCAGCATACAATTCTCTTCCTTTCTTTATTGAGAATTTTTACCTTTTCACTTAAAGGAAGCACTTTATGGCTTCTCTTTGGTACATCTGAATTGCTAACGTCATCACTCTTGTGCTTTGGGGCCATCATGAAATAAAATAAGGGTTACTTGAACACAACAAGCACTGCTATACTGTGACAGTTCATCTGATAACTGAGACGGCTACTAAATGACTAATAAGGCAGGGGACTTATATGGCATGGAGATGCTGGACAAAGGGATAATTCACTTTCTGGGTAGGATGAAGTGGGATGGCATGAGATTTCATCACGCTATTCAGAATGACATGCAATTTAAAACTTAAGGATTGTTTATTTTTGGGATTTTCCATTTAATACTTTTGGTCTGCAGTTGACCACAGGTAACTGAAACTGAGGAAAGTGGAACCATAGATAAGGGGGGGACTACTGTCAATTCTAACTACTTAAAGTGTAATAAAGGGTAATCAATGGTCAGCAGCCTTAGCATCACATGGGCGCTTGTAAATGCAGACTCCCAGGACCCACCTTAGAACTAGGGAATCAATCTGCATTTTAATAAGATACTCTCTCCTCCCCCCACCAGGAGATTCCATGCTGAAAAAAGGTATGAGAAGCATTGGTCCCTTAAAAAAGCCAGGTCAAGTTTCTTCTCTTTCCAAGACCCCATGCTGCCTCTACTTTTGGCTACTGGGTTTATTCCTAAGCACTATGAGCAATTTTGGCCAAGGATAATGCATGGATGGGTGCCTATTACTACTTCTGGTGTGAGTTCTGGGTTTAATATGCTGATGTGCTTTGTGAATGATCAGAGTGGAAAATATCACACGGGACTCCCAAACTTGTAAGGCTACAAAAAAGTCTTCATTGAAAATAGAACAGAAAATTCTTCATTCTAACACATTTTCAAGTGATCTCTTATTACAGAAAATTCTGATATAAAGAAACCCAATCTTATCAAGCCAACTTTTGGGCAATGTTTGCTGGCACTGCAAAATATTTTCTTCTTTAACTACTGGATGTTCATATTCATTCATTAATTTGTTTATTCCACAAGCATTTGTTGCTCGTGCTATATCCTGGAAGCAGAGGAGTATGACATGGTCACTATCGTGAAGGAGTTCATGGTCTGGAAGAGAAGGCAGATAAGACACTAACAACCCAACTCAGTATATTGATAAATTACAGTATTCTGTCACACAGTCTTTTCTGCTGGTCCCAATTTCAAGCATTTGCTCATGTACAGACTATGTATCATGTCAGTGACTCAGTTTTTTGCCTGAAGTGTGCTGTTACCTTTGTTATATTCAAGTTACCAATAAAGTGCTTGGGAATAGGGGAGTGGTACAAAGGAAGTGGTAGCTCTGTTGGCAAGTGGACAGTTCATGGAGACGATGACCTACATTATTCATCTGACAGATACTTATACAGCCTACCATGTGCGAGGAACAGGAGTAGAGGAATTAGGGAGCTGGGAATTAGGAATCAACAAGACATCCTTAGTTCCTGCACTTTGTCTACAAGGGAAGATACCATTAAATATATAATCACATGATAAATCAGCTAATTTCACTTGTGAAAAATGTTTGGAGAAGTAGAGAGTTCAATGAGGTGACCTGAAGCCTCAAGAAATGCTTCTCTGATAATTGAAAATTTATACCCTTTGACTTACATCACCCTATTTCCCTTTCCCCGCAGTCCCTCGTAACCACTATTCTATTCTCTATTTCTGTAGATTTTTTTTTCTAGATTCCACATATTAATAACACCAGACAGGATTTGTCTTTCGCTGCCTGACTTCTTTCTGTTAGCATAATGCCTTCCAGATCCATCCATGTTATCTCAAATGGCAAGACTTTCCCTTTTTTATGGCTAAATAATATTCATGTGTGTGTGTGTATCACATTTTCTTTATCTATTCATCCATAGGCCAAAGGGTATCCATTTTCAGTTATAGAAGATACAAATTCTGAGGATCTAATGTCCAGCTGGGTAATGTCCAGACTATAGCTGATAATATGGTATTGTATCCTTGAATGCTGCTGAGAGTAGAGATGCAGCATTCTCGCCACACACAGTTAACTGTTAACTCTGTGACATGATAGATGTGGTGATAATCTTGATCTTGGTAATCATTCTCCATGTATATTTATATCGTAATGTTATACACTTTAAATATATACAATTATGTTTATCAGTTATTCCTCAGTAAAGTTAAAAAAGAACCACTTCTCCAAGGCTACACCTCACGAGCTGACCCTTGAAGGAAGAACAGTGGAGGGAGGAGCATTCCAGGCATTAGGACTAGCAAGTGCAAAGGCCCAGAAGCACAGTGGAACTTAGTACTTCCTCCAAAGGAGAGCTCAGTGTCACTAGAGGAACGTGGGGCAGCTTGGAAGTTAGATGTCATCCTTGCTCAGTGTTTGTTTAAATAATGAGTTTTCTCTCAGCCTTGTGGACAGGAGAGATTTGACAAAATAGAATGAGGCCTGGCCCAGGAGGCCACTTATCAGTTATTTAACTGCCAAGATTGACCTCAGGTTCCCCATCTACCCCCTGGGGATTCCTGCCCTCCTGCTTATCTTCAAGACATTGTGGATGGAAGTATTTGGAAAAGTAGTACAAGACTCTACCATATTGTTATTAAGTCCCTCCCATCCTTACCTCAGGGACAGATCTGTGAGGTGAAGTGAGGTAGGATAAGCTTTCAGCTTCCATGCTGAAAGATGTGGTTAATTAGAAAGACTTAAGTTTTTCTTCTTAAACACAATAGCATTTGGGGAAATGGCTGATTGTCCCCAGCTGCATGTAAACACCCAACCGGAAGCAGCAGACAAAGAGCTGATTATGACAGTGGCATGAGGCTGTTAGCGGTGAGCTGGCAGATGCTGTTAACAAATGGGAATAAAAGTGAAATTGGTGAGTTGTCAGAAAGCAGCCTTTTTGTACCTCATATATATCCTGCGGGTAGCACAATAGAGATGGAGCTTGGATGGGATGAGGGTTAGCTCTGGGATAGGGGTGTCTCGACCACAGGGTCAGACAATCTCCAGTACTGAGGGGACTTGATGTAATTATTTTCATATCTGGGATAGGTAGAAGCCGGTGGCAGGCAGTAAATGAATCAAAGTCGAATTTTGAAGATTAGCAGTTGAGGGTCATGTAGTTGAGGTATGTTACAGGTTAAATTATATCCCCCCAAAAGATGAAATCTTAACTCCCAGTACTTCAGAATGTGACCTTATTTGGCTACAGGGTCTTTCTAAAGGTAATCAAGTTAAGCTGAGGTAATTAGAGTGGGCCCTAATCTAATATGACTGGTATCCCTATAAAAAGGGGCAGTTTGAACACAGAGACAGACACATACAGGAAGATGGTGTGAAGACGCACAAGGAGGAGACAACCATATGACTGGAGTGACACAGCTACAAGTCGAGGGACACCATGATTGCTGGCAAATACTAGAAGTTAGAAGAGACAAGGAGGGATTCTCCCCTAGCCTTGTCAGAGACAGCAGGGCCCTGCAACACCATGATTTTGGATTTCTGGCCTCCAGAATGAGGTAATGAATTTCTGTTGTTTTAAGCCACCCAGTTTTGGGTACTTTTTTAGAGCAGCCCTAGGAAAGGAATACAGAGTGTTTTGGTGAGGAGCATTTAGCTTCTCAAACCTCTCTAGTAGGACAAAGGCGTGATACTTTTGATACAGATATGGGAGAGGCAGTCATCCTTGCAGGGTCACTGCCCATTCATTCAGATACTTCCTGTGTCCTGGTGATGCTACCCCGCATATGTTCCCACTCTGTCCAGGTCCTGTGAAAAGGGAAACTTCCCAGTGGTGAGACAAGCAGATGCTTCGCAGAAAAGCAGACCTGGACTGAATGTCAGCTCTGCTACTCACGAGCTTCATGACCCAGGGCACGTGACTTTCTCAGCTCTGTTTTCATATCTCTAAGGGGAGGGTTAGAACACCCCCCTCCTGCGATGTTGTGGACATTGGTTAAGAACATGCAAGTGAAGTACTTAGCACCAGTCAACCAGAGGAAGTGCTAAAAATACTATGATCGATGATGATTAGTATTATCTTATCCAACAGCTGTTGTCTTCAGCTGCAGGCATTTAATGGCTTGGTGATCACAGATTGTGGGAGGAGATGTTCAATAGCACCAAGGTTTAACTCTCTTGGCTGGAAACTTAGAAGACAGAGCATGGACAAAACTTGCCACTGCACCCTCGCATCTCCCTGTTGCCTGAACCAGTGTTTGGGTGTTCTTTTTGGACTCCAGGCATTTCTCAACCTCTGCTCTCTGAACTCTGCCTGCTCTATGGTCAGGATCCCTTTCTTGTAATTCTCTTTCCCATAGAATCTCTTAGTCCTTTATTATACTTAATCTAAAAGAGTCACCTAAACTAGGAAAGCAGTCTGATTTAAAAAATTTATACAGAAGTGTGAACAAATGATAGTTCATAATATTCATCGTGTTTTTAGCATTTCTAAAAATAGAGTTTGTTACCTTCAAAGAAGTTCTATTTGAGTAGATGTGGGAAATTCTTTTGTGGTCTGGATCTGGGGGGCAGTACCTGCGTATAGACTGAATGTTTGTGTCCCCCCGCCCCTAGACTGCTAAATTGTAACCAAATCTCCAATTTAATGATATTTGTAGGTGGGGCCTTTAGGAGGTGACTAAGAGTCCTCATGAATGGGATTGGTGCCCTTATGAAAGAGACCCCATGGAGCTCCCTCAGCCCTTCTGCTGTGTGAGGACACAGCATGAAGACAGCCATCTGTAAGCCAAGAGGTGGGCTCTTACCAGACACCAAGTTCACTAGTGCCTTGATCCTGGACTTTCCAGCATCCATAACTGTGAGAAATAGATTTCTGTTGTTTATAAGCTATGGTATTTGGTATTTTGTTATAGCGGCCTGCATGGATGAAGATGGTATCCCTTTCTACTAAATGAACCCCAGAAGAAAAAAAGATGTGTCAGCAATGTAACACTTTACTCTTGAAAGGCTGCCAGTATGGTGTCTCCCATGCCAAGACACTGGCTTGGCCTAGTTTTCCATCTTCTTTGCAGGGCAGAAGGGTTGTGTGAATTAACCAAAGCAACTTGGCTGGCTCACTCACTATTCCCAGAACCAGACTTACTCATTCCCACTCTCGTGGCATTGTTCCCTATGCCTTTTCTTTCTTCTAGTGTTACCATTTTAACTTTAACTAGGTCAACCCCAAACCGGACCCATTACCAGAAAATATGGGAAACTATTTCAGTTATTGTCTCAAACCAGTGATAAAAGAGAATTCCTCCCGAGGCTAACTCTGGATTTGGCCCTGATAATCCGATTCTTTGACTTTTCAATTGCTCTTTCCTCTATCTTGAATGTCCTTTGATTACCTTGACCTCCTGGTCAATTCCTACTTATCCACAGGTGAGCCCTGCTCACCTGTCATCTCCTCTCTAAAGCCTTTCATGCTGTATCTCTACTGAGGTGCTGGTCACATTGTATGGTTCTTAGATCTGTGTCTTCCTGTAGATTGAGGTTCTTGGGAAAGAGGACTGATCTAATTCAAAGTCCCTGGTATATAGTTGGGATTATTAATAACTGATGCACCAGGGAGTGGATAAAGGGATGGAAAGAGGCAAGGAGAGATGGATGGCTGGATGGCTGGATGAAGGTGTGGGATAATTTCAGCATCTCTGCCTCTGCCTCAGTTGGGGATGGACTTCGCCTACAAATTTGTGTTATCTTTTAATTTGTAACACCTACAGATACAGAGCTGCTCATAGCCAGCATGAATGAGATAGATGGGTAAGCAGGAGAGAGGGAGGGAGGAAGGAAGAGAGAGAGATGGGGAGGGAGTTGAGGGGTGGAGAGAGATTTCTACTAAGGTATGAGCAACTGAAAATCCATGTCTCTCCTGGTACATTTCATAAATAGAATTTATTAACTCCAAAGAAGATTAACTTAGTGAACTGTGTGAGAAATATTTTCAAGGACTGTATTTAGGGGACAATGTCCTTTTGTCCTATTTCTGTTAGAGATTCTGAGCTCCCTCAGCTGCTCCCACTTCCTGCTCAGGGTCACAACTGCTTACATCTTTGTAGCCTCCTCTCTCCTCCTCACCTTGCTCTCTTGGCTGGATCTGTTTTCCTGATTGAACTTGGCTCAGTGGCTGCTGGACCTCCCAGCTTTGCTGTGTTTGGGTGTGGCAGTGCTAGAGGAACAGAGGGTCCAGTGGAAGGTCCCTACTCATGCAGGGCTAGAGAAAGAACATGGGTTCAGAGCCAGGTGACCTGCCCTGGCTACTGCTGGGATGTTTGAAATGTGTTGCTCTGTTGCTGCTAAGCATGCACCGGCTTTCAGACTGACACCCCTGTGTGGATCTTCTTTATATATTCTTGCTTTCTTTGTCCATTCACGGTGAGTTGTGATTGAGGCTGGAGAGGAAAGCTGAATTTACTCTATTGTCTGGAAAGAGAATTGACTAGCAACAGGTTTTTATAAAACCCACGATTCTTAAAGGAGAGAGCTGTCAATTCAGGGCGTCTGAAGATCCTTTTTATATAAAACATATATCTTTTGTCTGATGGGCAAGGGGGGGCATTAATACTTTCCCAAAGGATTTACTGTATTTGGAGGCAGCTCCCTTCATCCCTCCATGTTTAAAAGGCATCAAAAGAAAACCTTAGAATAGATTAATCTGATTCTACAAACCTGGGAGATTTTTATTCATATTAGAGAGACTGAGATAATTTATTAGACATAAAAATACTTACACACTTGGCAACCTTTGGCTGGGGCATCATTTCACTTCCCTAGGTCTTAGTTTTCTTACCTGTACAATTTTATGACAAGTATACTATTGTAATCACTTCATGGAGCTATGTAGATCAAATGAGTTCCTATAAATTGTAAAATGTTAAACAAATGCCAAGGTTTGATGGTCATTATTATGAACATAGCACCAACCATCCATCTCAGAATGGAGGAACCTGCAAGTGACCTGGAAAATTAATGGGACCAATGACATTTATCCTCTGACATCCATTTCTTCTCAGTTGTCTGTGTCTGAGTATCTGGGACTGGGATGTAAAGAAGGGCAGACAGGTGAGCTGAAATTCATTTCTCTCCTTGGTGGTCGCATTTCTGGCTGGAGCATTTGTGTGGTTTGCTAAGAGATGTTACTACAACATGAAACTCATAAGTCTTATGAGGAGAGAGTTACTGGCATTCAAGGCCTTCCAGTGTCTGCCTAACGGCTTCCCCACCCTCCACTTTCCACTTTTACAATCAGATTTTTGTCTTTTCTAGACTTACCTCTCTGTTAACATCGAGGTAAATCCTTATCCTCCCAGGAACCCTGTCCAGTCTAGTCCCATATCCGTATCTAGGGTCACACTTTTTTTAGTGAGTGAGAAGTTGCGCTAAGTCTGAGATTTTATCACAGTCAGAGGACCTAGGAATTCATAACTCCTGATCTCTGTTCATTCTCCCTTCTGTGATGTCCAGGAGGAAAATCTATTCCCAGGACAATGGAAAAGAAGCAAAATTGTTAATATAGGACATTAAACCTCAAGAACTGAAGCAGGTTTCTGGTTCGCCAGACTAGACACTGTGAAGGACTCCCTCTCATTCATCTAAGTGGACCCCAGGGACATCAGAGTAGCTTGGTCCATCCATGTGCCTTAAGACCGTACCCAGCTTCAGCAGGGTCACCTTGATGAAAGAAAAGACTGCATAAGCTCCAAGGGCCCCACAGAGAAGGTTTGAGGCGTCGGAGCCGGAGAGAGGGCCTATTCCTGGAGTGGAGCTTTCTCAGGCTCTCTACCTCCAGCTTATTGGTCTGGGGTGTCACCTGAGTCAGGTTCCCTGACCAAAGAGGGAAAACAGGCAAAAGGGACAGAAAACCATGGCCCTGTTGCAGGTCTTGCCACTCTGGATGTGGGGAAGGAAGAGATAGAAGAGGCCATATTCACATAGATTTGATGCTGCTCCCAGCCCAGAAAGACTTTCTCACCACTCCTAATCCCCTTTTTAAGGTACTAAAGTAAGTTTTGTTTCATTTAGAACAGAAAAAATATAACAAATCACTCGTAAAAAAATTGACAAATATAATGAACATGATAGAAACTAAAAAAAAATAAGGTAATTTGATTATTTTCTTGTCATATCTGTAACATTTTTCTCATATCATCTTTGGCTGTGTACTATCATTGCCTCTTTATATGAAAAAGAATTTATAATTTCCCACAGAGAGAAGGATAATTTAGTCTTTCCTCTGGCATGATTGATTTAAATGTATTTATTATAAATGCTGTAGAACTTTATTTTTTAGCTTTCTACTCTTTATTGGTAATAGTATGCACATTTTTAGGAATGTTGTCAAATTTGGGAAAGCATCTGTCAAGTTTCTTCCACATGAGATCTCTTAAAATTTTAGGACATTCACATTTTTTCTTATGCAGTTGCTCATTTAAAAATATTTTCTATTGAGATATAACTAATATACCATAAAATCATCTCTTTAAAGTTGTAATTGACCAAGGTGTGAAACCGTCATCATTATCTAATTCACTACCCCACAAAGAAACTCTACCCATTGACAGTTACTTCCCATTCATCTATCCCCAACCCCTAGTCCCTAGCAACCACTAGTCTACTTTCTGTCTTTATGGATTTGCTCCTTCTAAACATTTCATATAAATAGAATGATATAATATGTGGCCTTTTGTGTCTGACTTCTTCCACTTAGCATAGTGATGTCAAGGTTCATGTTAGAGCATGTATTAGTACTTTATTCCTTTATATGGCCGAATAGTATTCTGTTGTATGAATATACCACATTTCGTTTATCCATTCATAAGTTGATGGGAATTTAAATTGTTTTTACACTTGGCTATTATGAGTAATACTGCTATGAATACGTTTTCATCTTTCTTGGATAGATACATAGGAGTGCAATTGCTGGGCCATATGGTATCTCTATATTTAACTTTTTGACCATGAAACTTTCTTAAATGTGATCGGCAGTGATACCTCTTTTGGAAGGCAGGTTAAGGTGGTGAATGGGGTGTGGTGGGCTGGGGGAGGGGAATGTTGAACACCCAATAGAGGCTTTTCAATGACCCCTTCTGTTTCCTTTGATTACTTAGAGCTGAAGAGTCCTGGCATCAAGGACACATTGGGAAAAATAAACAGATTTATGGATTGTACTTCTAAAAGATAGAAAATGAAAGGAATTTTATTCCATAATAGAAAATGCATTTTTACCACTTTAATTACTTAGTGTAATGCTTAAGAGTAGGCTGTAGACCTGGGCTGTGTGTGTTGGCATCTCAGCTCCACTTCATTTTAGCTATGGACCTTGACTGAGCTACTTAATCTCTCAGTGCTTTGGTGCCATCATCTGTAAAATGGGAGAGACTAACATGAACCTTCCTTGTGGAGCTGTTGTCGTCACACAGTAATGCATATAACACATGAAACGGGACCTGGCAAATGTTCAGCCTGTTATGAGTAATTTTATTGGCCTCCTGTAGGAATGGAAGCATGTCAGTGAGGATATCCATATAGCCTTTGACCAATAAAATGTTAATCTCTGGGGCATATTTGAGAAATAGCCAGCAAGAAATGGCATAGGAATATATGAGTCTCACTCAATTTGTAGTCCTGACTTCAGCACAGAGCCTGGCCAGAACTGGTATGGAGCAAGTGCGTTTTTGACACAAACCTCAATAAATATTTGAAGACTCTTGATTAATTTGTGCTTGAAATGCAGGGACTTTTCTAGGAAGTGCTGGCTTCAGTTGTGAATCCTTCCATGTGTCTGGAGGCCTAGCCTGGCTTCTTCTGAGGTTTTCTGTCTTCTGGAGCTTTCTTTCAAGTTGAAATTTGCCAAAGTAAGTTTCACTCAGAAAAAAAATTGGGTCAGCTGTCTGTGCCCTATTTCTTTTGCCAAAAACGTCTACCATTTTTTACCTGAGACAAAAATAATTTTTTTCCATTCCAGAAAGTGGAATATATGAATCATTTGGTGGTCAGAGGAGGAGTAGAAAAGCCAAAGGAGATCTATATTATCTATCTAGTTTATCAGTCATTCAGTCAGTTGGTCGGTTGGTTGGTTGGTCTGCCTGCCTGCTTGCCTGCCGGCTTGCCTGCCTACCTACCCACCCACCCACCCATCCATCCATCTACCTATTATCTATCTATCTTTTCTCCTTATTATCTAGACCTTTTCTCTTTGCTGTTCATTCAGTTAACTAATTGATCCACCCACCCACCAACGTTTACCAACACTTATTATATGCCAGGCTCTGTTCAGGAAGATGGAATAAGGGATAAGTAGGAAACACACAATAGGACAAGGAATTGCAACACAATATGAGAAATACAAAAATGAAATTCTAAAAAATGTAGAAGAATCTTGAGATGAGGTGACATTGGGTTTGAATAATAGGTAGAAGTTTAACATTAGAAAAGATGGAGGAGGTAGTACCAGGTTAGGGGGACTTGGTTTTCAGAGACACAGATGCATCCTCAGGGGGTCTGGGTCAGAGGGTTTCAGGTAGGGAATCCTGGGAGGTGACATTGGACCCACAGGCTCTTGAATTCTACTTGGACATTTGGATTTTACCCTATAGTCTTGATAAACTAGAGAAGTAGTTTCAGTAGGTGAGTAACTACATTTTCGGAAGGTCACTTTGACAATGGGTATAGAGTTAGGTTGGTGGAGAGACTGAAATAATGGTTAAAAGACTCAATCATGCAGCCTCTAATCAATAAGCAATCTGCTTGTGTTTCATGAGCCTTTACAGATAATCTACGTGATGATCCAGGTTGAATGTCATGTGAAACACGTGGCAGTGAACCTGTATTTTATTTATTTGTTCATCCTGCCTGGTAGACTTTATCATATTTCCTTCCTAGTACAGTTAAGGACTTGGGTTGATATTTTTCTCTAGGGCCTTTCTTCTCCTCATGCACACATTCAAACACTTGAAACACATGTCATAGGGAAAGTCCATTAATATGTGACTTGATTTTATGTGAACTTCAGATACAAAAAAAGATCACACTGTGTTTTATTTGAACCCTACAAATTGTAACTTTTCCTGTGGCCAGGTCTGTGAAGTAAATGCCACCTGTCTTCCCCCACCCTACCATTAGATGTAAAGGAGGGGCTGCTGTATGTGAGATGGATTAGTCCATTGGGGGGCCCCAGGCATAGGTAGAAATTCACCTCTTATGGTGAAACATATGGTTTTCCATCAGTGGATCTGGCCCTCTCCCTAGTCATCAGAGGATATTTGTACACTAGAAGTGTGGACCTTGGAGCATTGACAAGGCTTATCCACAGCTAGATCCAATATCTTCCAAAAGCAGCCATCACCTTTTGTTCAGAGTCCGTGTGCAACCTGGGATGAGGAAATCCTCTGCTTGGGTGAGCCACCAAGGGCTTGCTCAGGATGCTTCAGATGCTCAGAGCTCCTCAGCTATAGGAAGAGATAAGTGTGCATCACTGTCCACAGAGGGAAACAAATCTTCCATGGATGCCTATTGATTTCTTTCTGCATTCTTGAAGATTTGTATGGCCTTCCAAGAATTCAGTATTGTCAAGCAGGAACTTAGCTCCTGAATTTTAGAAGGTAGTGAGTGCCATCAACATGGCATTTACATCTCTGCAGTTTCTCTAGATGTGCCTGGTTCCTCTAGGTGAGCATTGCCTTTCAACAATGATATTAGCTAACTTCTTTGAAAGCCTAATATGAGACAGTCACTTTTCTAATTACCTTATATGCCCTATGGTGTAAATGTCCTCATTTTATAGTTGAGAAAACAGACCCAGAAAAGTTAAGCAACTTGACCAATAATAACTAACACAGAGCTCTTTGCATGTATCAGGTACTTTCTGCTCTCCATGTACCAGGCTCTTCATATTATCTTTAATCTTCCATGCTGTAAGCACTATTATTATTTACATTATTTACATTCACCTCAGGCACAAACAGGTGAAGTAGTTTATTCCAGGTCATGGAGATGACATATAACAGGCCTGGACAGTTAGCCAGGGTTAACTTAGTTCTCAACCATCCTGCTATCCTGCCTCTCAGGATGTATTTTGATGGAATAATTTGGTTATTTGTGGGCTTAGACATGTTGCTGAATTATTCCCCTTCAAAGCATAGATAAATTGCCTAAATGATTATTATGCTATGCTCATAATTTGTTTCCATTTCTGAAGCCAGTCTGCAGAAACTTAAAATATATCAGGCTGAACACTAAATGAGATTTCTACAACCTTTTTGTGGAATGTAATCTGCAATATCTATTAAAACAAATAACACACTTGTCTTTTTTATTCACCAGTCTCATTTTGGGAAATTCTCCCTAAAGAAACAAACACACCAGGGAGATTAGGTATATGATTAAGAAAGTTTTTGCAGCATTGTTTATAATGACAAAAACTGGGGAGGTCCTGACAGCCCATCATTGGGATGAGGGGAGTAGAGACAAGTGGATAAATTGTGGTCTGTCCATACCATAGAAGGTTGTTCAGCTATGACCTGGTGTACAGATAGGTTACAGAAGCAAGTGACTGAAACATGTGCATAGGAATCTCATAAAAAAATCAGACAAGTGCCTTCCTATATGCATGTGGGTTTGACTGCATGAGTCTTAGAAGCATGGAAAGGGGTGTGGAAGGACATACTCTAGGCTGTTAATGTTCATTGCCTGGAAGGTGAGGGTAATGCAAGGGGAAGAATGAAGTTGGGGAGCACTGTTAATCTTCTGTGTTGTCTGAGGATGTGGGGAACTTGTAGTCCTTTCAAAGCTTTTTTAAAAGGTTAAAAATTGGAATATAATTTACACAGCAAATGCTTAGTTTGGTATGGGTGTGCACAGTAATGTCTTAACTGTACAGTTCAATCAGTTTTGATGAGTGCTTACAGATACGTAACCCACACCCCTACCAAGAAATAGAACCCTTCCATCACCCCAGAAAGCTGCTTTGTGCCCTTGCAGTCTACCTGTTCTGCCAGAAGCAACCGCTATTTTGATTTCTTTCACCATAGGTTAGCTTTTCTTGTTCTAGAAGTTTATGTAAATGGAATCGTACAGTGCCTATTCTTTTAAGTGTAGCTTCTTTTGCTCAACACAGTGTTCTTGAGATTCATCTACTTTACTACATATATCAGTAGTTCTTTCATTTTTATTGCTGTGTAGTATTCCATTGTATGAATATATGACAGTTTGTTTATCTGTTCTCCTGTTGATGGACATCTGGGTTGAATAAATAGTTATGAACATTCTTGTACAAGTCTTTTTTGTGTGTGTGAGTGCGTTTGCATTTTTCATTTCTCTTGGATAAATAAATACCTGGAAGTAGAATTGTTGGGTCAAAGGGTAGGCATATATTTAACTTTATAAGAAACTGACAGAGTTTTTCAAACTGGTTGTAACATTTTGTACTCCCATCAGCAATGTATGAGAGTTCGAATTATGTTTATAGCAGTATCCCATTATCGTTTTAATTTACATTTTCCCAGTGACTGATAATGTTGAGCACTTTTATATGTCCGTATTTAAATGCAGACCACTATGCTTAACCTTACATCAGTACCACACTTTCTTGATTACTGTAGCTTTATAGTAAATTTTGAAATCAGGTAGTGTAGGTTCTTCAAATTTTTCTTCATTTTCAAAATTGTTCATTGAAGTTTTGATTATAGTTGTTGCATATATTTTGTTAAATTTATCCCTAAGTATTTCATGTTTTTGATGCTATTATAAACAATATTTTTTATTGTTGCTAGAGAATGAGAATGCAGTTGATTATTGTATGTTGAGCCTGTATCTTGCAGCCTTGCTAACTTACTTTTAAGTTGTTGTTTTTTTATTTTTTAGTGCTTCCTTAGGATTTTTTATATATGATTAAATTACCTGCAAACAAACAGTTTTACTCCTTTTCCAATCTGTATACTTCTTTTTCTTTCTGTGAAGCCCTGATTAGGATATCCAAAAAAATTTTAAAGTGGAGAGAGTAGACATCTTTGCCTTGTTCTCCATCATGGAGAGAAAGTATTCAGTCTTTTGCTATTAAGGAGGCCATTAGCTGTAAGTTTACTATTGATACCCTTTATCAGATCTCTGAGGAAGGCTCATTTATGTTTGCTGAGCATTTTTAACATGAATAAATGTTGGGTTTTGTCACATACTTTTTCTGCATCTATCGAGATGCTCATATGCTGTTTCTCCTTTATCTGTTAATATGCTGATTTACATTGATTGATATTTGAATGATAAACCAATCTTCAAACCCTGGAATAAAGCCTATTTTGTCATGATGTATTATTTTTTATATAGGTATTATATATATTCAATTTGCTAACATTTTATTAAGGATTTTTGTATCTATGTTCATGAAGGATGTCATTCTGTGGTTTTCTTTTCTTGTAATCCCTCTTTGGTATAGTTTTGATATCACAGACATATTGTAAAATAAGTTTGGCAATGTTTTTTTCTCCTGTTATCTGGAAGAGTTGATGTAGTATTGTCATTTTTTCTTTAGTGTTTTTATGTAATTGAGCAGTGAAGCATTATGGGTTTGGAGTTTTTTTGTGGGAAGGTTTTTGATAATTTAGTTTTTTAAATAGATATAGGGCTATTTATATTTTGTTTCTTGTGTTGGTTTTGGTAATTTGTGTTTTTCAAGAAATTTGACAATTTTATTAAATTATCAAATTTAGTAGTATAAAATTGTTTAGAATGTTCTCTTATCCTTTTACTGTGGTGCTATAGTTAGTTAGTGATGTCCTCTGTTTCATTTCTGATTTGGTAAATTTGTGTTGTTGAATGGTAAATTGTTTTTCATCTTTTTATTTGTAATTTATATTTAGAATGAATCTCTTGTAAACATAATATAATTGGATTTTGCCCAAAGAAATCTAATCTGAAAATCTCTGCCTTTACATTTAGTAAAATTATATGGTTGTGTTTAAAGGTACCATCTTTCCATTTGTTTTCTGTTTGTCCCTTTTATCTTTTGTATTAAAATTTTGTTTATAATTATCATAATTGTATCACTTATAAAATAATTACTTAATAATTTCAGAGCTTGCAGTAGTATACTTCTATATGGTCCCTCCTATTCATTATGCTACTGTTTTTATATATTTACTTTTACATATATTTTATTTCCTGAAATGCATTGTTGTTAGCTTTTTAAACAGTTTACTTTTAAAAAAATTAAGAAATGAGAAAAAAGTCTTTTATATTTAACCACATATGTACTCTTTCTGACAATCCTAATTCCTTCCTGTCGATTTGAGTTTTGATCTGGTATCATTTTCTTCAGCCTGAATAACTTTCTAAAGAAAGAAAAAGTTGAAGTCGTCTTTTGGTAACAAATTTTCTTAGTTTTGTTTGCTAAAAAAATTTTTTTTAACCTTCATTTTAAAAACTATTTTTACTGGATTTAGAATTGTAATTGACAGTTTTTTTTTTTCTCCCACTTTAAAGATGTTCCCTTATTTCCTGGTTTTGCATTGTTGTTGCTGAGGAGTTGATGATAAGTCATATCCTTTCCTTCTCTGTAATATGCCCCCCCTCCCGGTTCCTTTACATATTTTCCCTTTAATCTTTGCTTTTTAGCTGTAGTATTGTAATGTGTTTAGGCATGGTTTTTATTAGGTGTGGCCTGTTTGGATTTTGTTGAGCATCTCATACCTGTACATTGGTATTTTTCATCAATTTGGAATTTTTGACATTAGTTTTCTTTTTTTTTTTTTTTTTAACCCAATCTCTTTTTCTTCTTTTGGCCCTCTAATTATTTATCCCATAGGCCACTGAGGCTTTGTTCATTTAAAAAAATTAATAGGCTTGATGTTTTAAGCAGTTTTAGATTTAAAGAAAAATTGAGTGAAAAGTACAGAGATTTCTCCCATACCCCTTCACCTACACCTTCCAGCTTCTATTTTTAATATCTTGCATTAGATTGTTGTTATAGTCGATGAACCTACACTGATGTATTAATGTCACCCAAAGAATATAGTTTACATTAGGTTTCACTCTTTTCATTGTATATTCTATGGGCGTTGACAAATTTATAATATGTATCTGCCATTACAGTATCATACAGTATAGTTTCACCATCCCCCAAATTCCTTGTGTTCCACCTGTTCAGCCATTCCTCCCTCTGGCAAACACCAATATTTTCACTGTCACCATAGTTTTGCCTTTTACAGAATAGCGTGTAGTTGGAATCATACAGTATGTGGCCTTTTCAGAATGCCTTCTTTCGATTAGCAATATGCATTTAAGTTCATCCATGTCTTTTTGTGGCTTGATAGCTCATTCGTTTTTAGTGCTAATTATACTTCGTTGTGTGGATGTACCATTATTTGTGTAATCCATTGTCCGCTCCCCTATTGAAGGACATCTTTTTTGCTTCGTAGTTTTGATAGTTATAAGTAAAGCTGCTGTAAACTTGAATGTTTCTGTGTGGACTTACATTTTTAACTCATTTGGGTAAATACCAATGAATTTGACTGGTAGTTTAGTTTTGTTAGAAATTGCCAAACTGTCTTCCAAAGTAGCTGTACTATCTTGCATTCCCAACTACAATAAATGAGTGTCCCTTTTCCTCCAGAACCTTGCCAGCATTTGGTGTTGTCAGTGTTGGATTTTGCCATTTCTAATAGGTATATTATTGTACTTCATTGTCATTTTAGTTTACAATTCTCTAATGACATATGATGTTGAGCATCTTTTCATATGTTTATTTGCCATCAGTATTTCTTCTTTGGTGAGCTATCTTTTCAAAAAGATATTTTTTGCCCACTTTTAAATTGGGTTGTTTGTCTTCTTATTGTTGAGTTTTAAGAGTTCTTTGTATATTTTGGATACCAGTCCTTTTATTAGATATCTTTTATAATGATTTTCTCTGGTCTTTGTTTCATCAGTAGCCTGCAGGAAATGTAGTGCAACTAAAGTGTGCATCTTTGTTATTTCTGATCACTGAGCACACATGTCCATCAGGGGATCCCGGTGAGGTGGAAGGTGGCTATGATTATAGAGGATTAGAGGTCGAGTTCTCAGACCCTAGCCGTCATACACGATCTCTGACCCAAACATGGTCAAAACCCCCAGAAGATCAGGGCCTGACAAATAAGGAAACAGGAGAGGTAAGGGGCAAAGAGGGGAGTCAGTGGAGGGAGCCCAAGGCTCTGCTGAAAATGGGCCTGGAAGTCCGACATTTATTCCTAGTAGTTGAACTCTGCTGTGGAACACAGACCCAGAAAACACATATAGTTGACTTTCTGCTTAGGAATTCTGCTTGAGGATAGGATGCTAAACACATTGAAATTGAACTCTCCCAACTCTAATCGAGGAAATCAAACTTATTCAAGACCAAGCTCCTTGGGACAGTATGTGGAAATGCCAAAGATTTCTCTTCTGGGCGGAGTGCCCCAGCTTACTGAGTGCCCAACTTCACCCTGAGAGCGGTCTCTATGCTCCTGGGTGGGTGGGCTATTGGAAAGTGCCTGCCCAGAGTCAGGAAAGCCTTAGCCTGGGCTCTGAGTCACATCTTCCTGGGCTGTCAGTGGGAGTTTGGGGATTGCATTGAGAAGGGGCTCTTTGAGTTCAAGTCCTCTTGCCTGATTCCCAAGTTCCTAGGTCCCTGCTCCTCGGAGGGCTGGAGAAAGAAGATTT
This sequence comes from Eidolon dupreanum, assembly GCA_028627145.1. Lineage (NCBI taxonomy): Eukaryota > Metazoa > Chordata > Mammalia > Chiroptera > Pteropodidae > Eidolon > Eidolon dupreanum. The sequence continues at coordinate 118,041,589 of CM053508.1, read as the reverse complement.
TCTTTGACCAGGAAACTTCTTGATAGCTGATTATTTTGCCTGCCTCTCAGGCACAGCTCTGAAGCTCTGGTAAATTATTTTTTAGAAGCAAAAAATAGGCAGATGGGTTCCACTGAGTTGATCATTGGGAATGGTGTCTTTAGATTTCTTAATAAGATTTGATGGTTAAACCAGAAATAGGTCTTAGAGATTTCCCATCCCAGGTCTCTGACTTTTAAAGATGGTGGTAAATGCAGGCCTTGAATTTAGGCTCTAGGATCAGTATAACTCTTAACACTACAATAAAAAAACTTGGTAAAGTTTAAAAAAGGGAGAGGGGCTTTTTCAAAACAGCAGGTCTATGCAAGAAAATGTAGGGTGCAGAGATGAGGAACAATTGTAGGTGAGTGACTCTAGGCTGCAGAAATAGAACAGGGGGACAACAGTTAGTAACTGTTACCACCCATCCAGCACTGTAGCAGGCAATGGTGAATTTTGCCAGAGAAGAAATTTTAAATAGGTGGTTTTAGGGACATCTCAGCTAGAGTGTCTCACTGTGCCATTTTGTTTGCTTGGACAGACTGCTGTGGTGGTTTGGTAAGTTTTCAAGATAAAGCAACACTTGGATTATCACATTCCTAAATCATGACTAAGAAGATTCAGGCTGTCTAAATAAACGGAAACAGTCCTATTTAGTGGCCTCCAAATGTAATTAAACTGCCGAATCAGTAATTTTCTAAATGCAGACATCTCAGGCGTGACTAATACCTTCATTCTCCAATCAAAACACACTAAAGGAAAGAAGAAAACAAAACAACAGAGATATTTAAAAATGTGCCCCTTAGAGTTTGGCCTTGAACTCTGCATGTTTTATTACATACTCGTAGCTAAGCTAGAAATTAGGCTGAGAAAGTCACCCATTTTGTTTTTCAAGGTTGGCCAAATGATGATCAGAATCCTGGCAAAGGCAGCAGGCAGAGCTCACTCATGAATTGAAATGGGAAAGTTCTAGATAAATGCCCGGACCGTCACAGTTAATAAGAGAGGGACCAGAACTGACCTTGGGTTGCCTAGCTCTTGGGCCTGCACTGTACTAGGCTTTACTGCTGTTAGCAAGGTCTCTTGCCATGTGGATAATTGGTGGGTATTGGTTTTCACCACACCACGGTAGCCGGCAGCCACAGAGGTGTGGAGTAGTCTGCATGGTGCGAGTTTCCTTGTTCGGGTCAAGGAAATGGGAGATGAAGACTAAGCAGAAGGGCTTCCCCTCCTGTGGCTATGCCTCTGAGGTAACTCTAAAAACAGCAGAGCAGGGTAGGAGGCAGTGTCTGTTCCACTGGGCTCAGGGAGGCTTGGAGTGGACTCTTCCCAGTGCTGGCCTCCCTAGAGAGTAGGTTTGATTTCAGCAGGAGGCAAGAAGAAAGGCCAGGCTGTTTATTGGGCTAGTGTCATGAAAGGAGTCAGTATTGGCAGGAATCTCAAATTCTGACTTCGGGGCTGAGCTATTTATGTTGAAAACATTCGAATGACTTTTTTTTCCCCTCTCTTCTTCCACAGTGTAACATGGGCACACATCCAGGCCCGCCTCTGTACCCAGCCAAGGCTCCGAAAGCTGCCTGGCGCCCTCTCTGCCTAAACTGTAAGGAGCTCGGCTGAATAAATGCCCCAGCAGAGCTCTGTGAACACTCAAGTTTAATATGCACTTGACCTCTTTGTCTTTCAGAAATGAAATTTATTGAGTTTGGATTCCAGCGTCCCTGGGCCCCCACTAACATCTAATTAACCAGACCACACTTTGACTTCAAAAATACAGGAGAAAATGAGGAGATGTATTATGATGTTCTCACTGCAGGAACCTCGAGGGAGGGGCCAGGGAGCTGAGCCAGGGTCTTTTGAAGTATCTGAGTTGGTGGTCTGCGGTTCTGCCAGAATGCAAGATAAGCAGGTCAGCCCTCCTTTGTGGCTGTCTTTTTATCCCCAATAAAAAGTGATTATCTTTCCTTTTGTTGTTATTGACCCTTCTTGGCCTAAATTTCCCAGGCTCTCAATCTGAGCATCTTTGATGAACCAGCAGACAAAGGGTCATCCAAAAGAATGTCTCCAATCCCCGTACCCCAAATTGTCTTGAATCCCCACCATGAAAACTACTCCTGTATCATCAGGGAACTGTCTAGAAAGCACCACGAAAATACATCTTCAGAGACAGGATAATGCATTAATCTATGAGAAGCAGAATTATGGCTTATTGGAGTAGAGTTTGAGAACTATTAATTCAGTTCAATTCCCTATTTTCAGGCTGTAAAGGCAGAAAAATAAGGAAAGGGAAGCAATATTTGACATTTGTCTAAAGCAACTAAGTTAACTGTGGGAACAGTCTTACCCATTCTCCTGCCTCTGGGGATCCTGGCATGGGAAGATGCTGGGCGTGGTTTAGGCCTGGTGACAGGGTAGTCAGTGGAATGGAGCAGAAGGGGCCTTCATGGAGGCAGTGCTGAGCAGGCTTGGGCAAACCCTACAGGGCTCATCTAGGTAAAGGAGTGACCAGTTGACCAGAGGATTGTGAGCATCTTGCACTTGATTTAGGACATGCTGCTTTCCAAGAAGGCCCCATTTGATGGGCAGAATAAGGCAGGTACAGGGTTAGAAGCATGAACATTAGGTTATTTTAGAGTTTAAATGAGATAATAACCATAAGTCATCTAAACCCAATGGCTAGTACACAGTATATACTCAATAAATGGTTTCATTCCTCACTGATATTATTATCAGATAATACGGCTGAGAGCGAAGGAGATATTTCAGAGCCTGGATGAGAGGGACTAAGAGAGAGGAATGGAGATGACGTAGGACAGGGCAGAGGTCAAGGACTCAGAGAAAGTAGAGGTGATTCCTGGGTGAACACCAAGGCACAGACTTGTGGAGGCCTCCTGCCTGGCCAGGGAAGAGAAGGGAAGAGGTACAGGGACAGGTAGCCTTTGGTTTTTCTGCCAACAAGCTCCACATTGTCAGGGACCATTTCCAACTTATTCATGCCTGTAGCCAGGGCATGTAGCACAGTTCTAGGCACATAATAGGAGCTGGTAGCAAACACTGATGCCCTGCCCATATCTCCTAACCCTTATTAATAGTTTTAAGGTCACTTGGCCTGCTTTCCAACTGCCAGTTTTTATATTTCTTTGCCTGAGGACTTTCTTAGGTTGCTGAAGCCTATTTTGCTTCACTGAATGGAAAATTAGAAGTGGGGAAATTAACAATGCTGGAAAAGCAGCCTTCAGCCAATGACAGCATATGCAGATACCCACCTTTCTCCCCTCCCTGGAGGGATAAGGCTTATATTAAATCTCAGAGCTCACCGTAGAGGAAACATGATAATATATCCCTAACTTTTGTACACCTCTCAGGTGTTTTCTTCACCTCCCAAACAGACTGTTAGCACTTAAATGATTATCCGAGGGTCTGCTTCTAGGAGAATCCAGACTAGCTAGTTGTTGGATAATGAATAAATGCACAAACTGGACCCTGCCAGTGTCACTGCAGCTTTGCCTTTATCAGTTGTCATTTCCGAAGTCTCCCGTGTACAGATAGCAAATGGGGTATCCATGGGCTCAGAAACCTCCCCCACCGTCAGATGTCCCAGAAACTCAGGCTTGATTCTTGGTTTTTACCCTCAGTCTTTGTGTTACTTCTTTTTTTTTTTTTTTTTTTTTTTCCGTGATATGATGAAGAGGGAAAGAAGAGCTTTTCTGTTATGGAGCCCCCATCCTTGGCTTTTCTGCTTGGCGATTCCTCTTGTATCAAAACCTTCCCTTCACTACTTTTTTCAGAGCCTGCCTCTCTCCATCTCTCATCCTTAATGATTCTTTAATGGAATCAATCAAGAAACACATCAGATCTTTATAGCTTTATCTCCAGGAAAGACTGAGAAGATGGGATAACAGTGCCTGTCATGGAAACATAAAGAGCCACGTACAGAGAGATGACCAAAGTAGAGATAGAATCTGGGCATCTAGGGAATCTGAGCCACTTCTGAGGCCTTCCACAGAGAAATTTGTTAAACAGTCTCCAAGTCTTGTACAATTAGATGACAACATTTATTTGCAAATAGGAAGGGTGATGGTGACAGCACTATAATTTATGTCTTCAATAAGTGGCTCATGCCCAGCGTTAGAATGGATCCATTGCCATTCAATCTCACCCCTGGTTTTCACATTTTTACATTTATATTGGGGATGTAAGTGACAAAATAGAGCATGTGACAGGCCAGGTCGTTGTCATCTTCATTCTCAGATTGCCAATGGTGCTGTTTTTTTGATGAGATAATTACTCCATTTTGTGTGTGTTTCTTGCTTCTCATGGCAAATTAGGCGATATTAGGGTTATCTCTGGAATATTGCTCCTCATGCATTTGCAGAGGAAAGGAACAGGTAGTTATGGCTTTGTTACTTGAGGTTGGAAGTTTCCCAGTTAGGCAGAGAACATTCTGGAACCTCTAGGCTACCAAAACCCTTCAAAGTCCTTTTATTCATCTCATAATCATAGATCATATTGCCTCCCTACCATCACCATATAACATCATCCTTCTTTTAGAGGGAGCATATAATTTATTGTCCAAACTTAAAACCCTTCTTAGGGCTTTAGAGAGGATGAGAGGGGTCACTATTAATAACCATCCTGTGATGACAGGTATAAATTTGGCAGATTGAGACATGGGCATGTTACGTTCTGTGCAGCTCTTGTGATGGGGAGCTTTTTTAAACTGACAAAAGTATATGTCAAAAGCCTATCAAAAAAAACCCCATATTTAATGGGAAATACACATTTATTTTAAATTTAAGAAGATAAGGATGTCTATTTTTACTTTTTTTCCCCCAATAATAGCAGTCTCAGCATAGTGAGAAAAGAGTGTAAAATAGGTGTTATACAGATTGGAAAGAAGAAACAAAACTGCCATTCTTCATTGACAATTATGATCATCTACAGAGAAACCCTAAGGGACCTTAAAGATCATAATTAGAATTAATAAGAGATTTCATTAAGTTTATTGGATATAAAATCAATATACAAAAATCAGTCACATTTTGTACACCAGCAACAAGACATTATAAAAACATTATAATGGCAGCACAAAAGTAACATGCTAAGAAATAAATGAAAGCTGTATATAACTTCAATGAAAGAAAATTGTAATACCTAAATAAAACCTAAACAGATATACCGCATTCAAAGGTATGTGGGCTCTATATTGAAAAGATGTTGGTTCTTCCCAAATTAGTTTATAAATTCAGTACAGTAAATGTCCTTACAAGGTATTCACGGAACTTTATAAGCTTATTCTAATTTGGATATAGAATAACAAAAGCTAAGAATAGATAGGGCACTTTTGGGAAAGAATAAGGTGGGGATTCACTCTGTCAGGCACCAAGACTTTTTATAAAGCTATGGAAATTAAGGTATTAAGAAGGTGTGTAATAGTCACTTAGCATAATGTCCGAAAGGTTCACCACATTTTTTCATACTGCAGAATTTCCTTCTTTTTTAAGGCTGAATAATTCCCATTGGATGTATATACCACATTTTCTTTACGCATTCACCAGTCAGTGGACATTTAGGTCGTTTCTATACCTTGCTGTTGTGAATAGTGCTGTTTCAAAAAGTCAAGCAAGATGAATAAGCTCTAGAGATCTGTACAACATACCTTTAGTCAAAAGTAACATATTGCTCACTTAAAAATTTGTTAGGAGGATAGATCTGATGTTAAGTATTCTTCACACATGTGCACGTGCACACACACACGGCCATTGAAAGAAAGGGGCAGGACAGAAAGCACAAAACTTAATCATGTTTCTTCCAGAGCCTCCCTCATTGAGGGTTGTTTATCTCTGCCACTACTACAGTTCTTTCCCTTTTTTCTCCACTGTAAAAGATTTTTTTTTCTCTTTCGAACTTTCATACTTATGTTGGAAGGCGTCCTCGCGATTGCCTTTTTAAAGTTTGATATATCTAGAATTATATCAAAGAAGAGTAGAGACAGGGAACCCATTGCCTACAGAGGAAGCAGGACTTTGAATTCATTTTCAGAGCTAGGGAGTCAGGAGGCCTGAGTTATAGTGCCAGTCCATCACAAATTGGCTGAGCAACCTTGTGCAAAATTGTCACTTTTCTGAGTCAGTCTTCTCATCTGCAAAATGGGATCATTCCTGTTGAGATATCAAAGTATCTGAGTCTCAGATTGGGTACCAGCCCTCCTCCTCTGAGACCAGGTAGGGCTGGAAGCTTTCTTTGGGGGAAGAATTTAGTTTTTCCTTTTATTAGAAGATTATTTTCTGGTTGTAGAAGTAAATGTGTTTATTGTAAGAGAATTAGGAAATTACCTGAAACCATGAAGCAAAAACAAAATTGTTTTGAAATTGTCACAAACTAGAGATAACTCCTGTTCATACTATAGGCTGTAAAAGATGAAATTATCTATAAAAGTGATAAAGGAGGATAATAATAATATCAGTACCATTGTAAGAAAGCATTAATAGCAGCAGAAACCAGGCCTTAATCATTTTAAATTACCCTGTATGTATACCCTGTATATATTATTTCTACTTTATAGATGGAGGGGGCTTGAGATGTGGAAAGTTAAGTGATTTGCTCTAAGTCAAACAATAAGTGGCAGAGTTTATGCTCTTACTCACCGTGATAAATTTAATATGGAATTTTGAACCTGTCCTTTCAAAACATCATGCCCTATGCATTTTACCTTATAAAACAAACATTGGTAAACAAGGAGCTGAAAGGCTCTTGAATTGTGTACTTGGCAGTATGTACTTGGCAGTGTGAATGGATATACACATGGCTTATATACACTTTGTGAACTCTGCTATATTCCAGTGAATGCCTGCACCTGTGATGTACTAAATGATCTCCTGGGCTTGGATATTTAGATTGTTTTGAATTTTGTTGTTATTATAATAATACTGCACTGAATTGTCTTTGTACTTAAAGCTTTGTGTGTCTGATCATTTCCTAGGAAAGAGTCCAAAGTTTTTGGTGCTTTTAAGGCTCTACCAAGTTGAGCTCCTACCAGCTGTGCAGGTGAATGTTCTGGACGCTTAGAGAGGTTGCAAATGAAAGTACCCAAGGCTGAAGTCTCTAGCCAGGGGCTGGGCCCAGACCCCTAAGTGCTGCCTTTAGTTCTCCTGTGGGAAGGAGTCCTTTCCTCTCATCCAGGTCTTTGAAATTCCTGGACATGCCCTAGACAGTGGAGACCTTCTAGGCAGTTTAGAGAATCCAGAGTTGTGGTTTTGCTGAGAGATGGGTGGAGGTGAGTTCATCTAGACCTGCCCTTCTCTTCTCAACGTTTGTTGGCTTGAAGATTTTCTTCACAGTAAGAAATAATCTTGAAAACTTCTTATGAATTTTTAAATAACTTTTTAAAACAATATTTTCATGTGGTAAAAGCTAAAAATGTAATTTTTCGTAAGAAATGATATTAAATTGGTATATTATTAAAATTGGATTTTAAAATCATTTGAGATAAAATTGTAAATAATATGAAAACTATCAAAACAGGCAAAATTTGACCTTCAATAAGTGATGAAAGATGCTTCATAAAGTTTGAAAGAGTATGATTTGTTGGCAAATAGATAAAAAATTGACATTTGACATCATGTTTGGGTTTGGGACCAAATGTATATTTAATGGGACCCAAATTTGACTATATATTCTTATTTGACTATATGAAACATAAAAAGAAATAGACATACATTGTTTTCATGACCTAATATTTGGCATGCCTGAAATTTCTCTTAAAATTAAAACTGTTCTTTTAAAAAGTAAACTTAGTGTTTTATTTCCAGATGATATAAGAGAGAGGATTTCAAGCCACTGATTGCAAGTCTGTCTCCACTAATAACACAACATGGGCTGCAGATGGTTTTTATTTCTAATAAATATAAAAAGCCAGAACAGTTGGCCAAAACCATTATTCTCTTTTCTCTTTAAAAAATGACTTTGGAAGATGAGGAGACATCTTAATGTGCTCCTTTAAAATTTTGTTCAGATGAATGCAATTTGTAGACCTGGTTGAAATGGTCTGGAGGTGCATTTGCAGAATCATCATCACTTTATGCTCCTCATGTATTTCCACATCCCATGGTGACAGGACCTGATGTTTGAGTCTTGAGTCCCGCATCCCCTGACATCCAGTGACTTCTGCATAGGCGACCCTTGGCTAGACCCAGAAGGCTCTTGAACCATTATGTATTTTTTTAAACTCATTTCACTGATAATTGTGTTTATTGTTTTTTGAAGAATAAAATGGAAAGAGGCAGTTTTATCACCATAATGACAGGAAATCCTGGAATGTGTTTGTAAATCTGCTGTTGGAAGATGGTCATCTGGACAAAAGCTTCCTCCGTCCTCTGCTGGATACTTTCTGCTTCACTCCAAACACAGGACACCATAGATAGAAGTCTGATTTGTTTCATGGTCCCCATTCAGAAATTTCTCTGAAGTGAGAGGTCGCAGGAGTTTGGGGGTCTTGCATGGGACTGAGGGTCAGGAACTTAGATGTGTTCCAGCATTCCAGCACTGTGTTCGCGTGCGCGTGCACCCCTCTCTCCCTCCCTCCCTCCCTCCCTCTCCCCCCCACCCCACCTCTCTCTCTCAGTTGCCTTGTCTGCAAAAGAAAGGCAGAGAATTATTCGACCTTGACTTGTGGTCCAGGATTTGGATTCTTTATTAAGTACAAAACCCCTTTTCTCCCTATCCCATGGAAGAATAATTTTAGGCAGTGATCAGTTCCCTTGAAAAAATCTCCTGGAGACGCTTCTCTAAGAGCAGCACACTTTGCTTAGAGAAGGGTTGAGAGAGATTCTAGGCCACTGTCCCCACTCTCATTCTAGTTATTTGGGTTGTGATTTTCGGGGCACCAAGAGCTCCAGAAAGTTCCTTTTACCTTCTTGCTGGTTTGAAGCTCTCTTTTATGGACCTTCCTTTCTTTCCATGGGGAGAAAAGACAGAGAGAGAGCATTGCGTCTTTTCAGCAGGGGCGAATTAATGGAGGAAGCAAGAATCAAAATGCAACTGAGATTCTGGGCTTTACTTCCTTAGGAAGCAGAGCTGGGCCAGCTCTCTGGGGTGAAGGATTTATCCTGGAATCTTCCAGACTCAGGAGAAACGAGCAATCTCAGTTGGTTTCACACCTGCAACTCCACTTATGGCCTCTAGAGGGTGTGGAACCCAAACTTCAGGGCTCTGGACCAGAATCCTGCAGATTTACGGGGAGTTCTGGAATTCTTGAATGTTCTGCTGTCGAGGGCTAACAGGAGCCAGAATTAGATCCCTTGCCTAAGTTCAGAGCTGGAGAAATCGCGTCCTAGAGAAGGGAACTCACCCAGGATCACACAAAGACTTAGAGGCAAGCCAGGAAATGTCAGCCCTGGTCAGCTGTCCCCAGTTCAGGCCTTTTGTAAACCTTGGGTGATGGAGAGATGGGGGCACTGCTGTCCCCCCACCTGTCCACCCTTTTCCTCAGTCACCTTTATCATCATGAAGTGTTTTAGCCTTTAAGTCATCCTAAGTAGTTAAGTAAATTCTCTTGGGGTAGAAGCTCCCAAGAATGAGACTGAGGCTCTTAGGCCTGCAGGAATTTTGCCTGATGAGACTAGTTTAGGGAAGGCTCCCCGGCGGAAGTGGCACTTAAACCTTAACCAAAAGATGAGCCTGTGTCAGGGAAGGGCATTTGGGGGCAGAGGAAGCAGCAGGGCCAGAGGTAGGGACACTTGGGTGCAGGTGACTGGTAGAAGTGGTGGGTAGGTGGGGGAGCAGATATGGGAAGGTGGCTGTGCCATGGTGGGCACTGCACCCCATACCAAAGCTGGGGTGCTTTCCCTATAGGCTGTCAAGAGCCAGAGAACAGCATGGCTTAGAAAGATGAACTCCCTTTGTGTCTGCTCCCAAGGGACTGTCCCTGCTGGCATTTGGAAATCAACCGGTTAACAGTATGAGCGCTGCCACCCCACCCTTACAAACTTCTCCACACGTAGGGCCATAATTCTCCCTAATAAAATAATATGAAGCTCAATTATGCTCCTGTTCCCATGTTCCTGGACTTCATTAAGCTCAGAGGGATTAAAAACTTGTATAAATTAATCAATGTACCATAATCCTAAAAATTAGAAGATGAGTCCTTGAGGAAGAAATGTAATACGGGCTTTTTAATTAGCAGGGCCCCCGAGATTCATTGCTCTCTCCTGCAAGTCCTGTGTTTATGAATTGCTTTATCGTTTGAAGGGGAAGGCCCCACGGACTTCCAGCCTGTTGAGAGGAAATGCTTGGAGCTGCACTAATTCCCGGGGCTGGTACCCTCCTCAAGCCAGAGTGGGATGACAGAGCTGGCCTGGCTTTTCTTTCTTTTTTTTTTCCTACCCCAAACAAGAGCCACCTTTCAAGAGGAAACTCAGAAAAAGGATTCAGAGCGAAATGAAGCTACTTTTATTTTTCATCCTGGGTCTAGATAATGGCACCAGTATCCACGTGAGGATATATAATTCTGCAAGGACTAGATGTCTTTGTCCCTCCCCGCTGTACCCCCAGGCCTAGCACAGAACCCTGGGTGTAGCAGACTCTTGATGAATGGATTCCGTAGATGCATGGATGGCCACATTTACATCCTTCCCATAAGGGAAGGCTCAGATAATGAATGAGATATGTTTGCTTTGAGTTCATCTTTCCTAAGGGTTTCTACCTAGGATTGAGTCTGGCACTGACTCTGATCCAGGTAATAGCCCCTCAGGACTCCTGTTTGGGAAAGATTCCACATTTCTAAGCAGGAACCCTTCATTCCATGACCTGTTTCTTTAGTCTTCGTTTTAACAAAGGGCATCTAGTCTAGGAATCAAAAAGGCCAGTGGAGTCTACCTCAGCCACAGATGGAGAAAATTATAGAATCTAAGTTGTATTGCCTGATGTTGGGCCCCAAGTGGGGTCAGGCTTCTTTGATGACTACAGACATGGCTGCTCCTGTCTTATATCCACCTTTGCCCCACTGTCCCAACTGGAGGGGCTTCTCCAGAGTCAGAGGCTGGGGGGTGGTAGTGCTAGTCCCTCCCTACGATCAGTCCCTCCTGGAGAAACATTTGTTTGGTTTTCTGGGGAGTAACCAGGAGTATAGTTACACCTGCATGCGAGGCAGCTCAACTCCTGTTTCTTTACTGCCATTTATTTTTATCCTGGCTCATTTACCCTGTGTTTTGGAAAACACAGACACATACATACACAACAGCAGTGCTGCCAAAATTCATACCTCCTCCCCCTTGCAGGATTTTCCCTTGAAGGCTGTGCTCTCTGAGAGCCAGTGCCTGCCTCTGGGCTGGGCTGAGGACCTGGTGAGGAGTCAGGCCAGAGAGCTCTTGGCTGAGTAGTCTCCTCAACATTGGGTTCAAGACAGCATAGTAGGGAGTCCTATCTGGCTCTTGCATCCCATTGTGGGGAGCTCCCTTTTTTAATTCCTCTTCTATCACTTTGGGGAGTGTGGCCCTTGTTTTCTTGTCCACAGGAGCTGGAGGTGGGGAGGCAGACTGTTCCCTTGAAGAAGCGGGCCCCCTCAAAACCCGTCTTCACCAAACTCTGTTGGCAGCATGCCTCGAGGCCTGTCACTGCTTCTAACCGGGCATAGAGGATGCAGATAGAGCACTGAGTATTCATGTTCTTACTTATCTGTGCAAATGAAACCTGCCTGCCTCTGTTTTCCCAACAGTTCTCATTGTCATAGGGTCTTCCTTCCATCGAGACTTGGTAGATATCTCCATAACTTTCTAGATGGCCCTAGTCCTGTGTTGTGGGCCCAGTCTTTCCCAAACCAGGGCTGGCTCCATGAATTGTGAAGGCAGATTCCTAGAATTCAGAGCTGGAACTCAGGGAACAGCCGAGGGACACACAGTGGGGAATGTTTAAACAAGTGTCCTAAAAAAGGTTGTACTCCCTGCCACCATACTATACATATGAGTACATGCATGCCCTGCCACCATACTATACATATGAGTACATGCATGCACGTGTACACACACATACACACATACAGTTAGAAATGTCTCCCAGATTGCACCCTTGCACCTCATGAGGGCTCAGCCACTATTGTCAAGTACTGGTGTTCCGTGCACAAATAACTGTGTGACCATCAATCAGCGTGCAGAGCCCAGTCCTGGGTTTGCAGCAGTCTGCAGATCCTGAACCTGGGCAGCTTTTCAGCATTACAGCAGTTGATAGGAGTGACTCTTAGCTCTGTCCTTGATGGAAAGAGAAGAAGGGGCCTGGACCCACATTCTTGAGTGGTCAGTCCCTATGATGTCCTTAAGTTAAATCCAAAAAAAGAGTTCGGGGCGGGGGGGTTGTCTCTCAGCGTTAGGAAAAAGGTAATCTCAGGAGGTTGGCAGCAGCATAAATGATAAGTTGTGGGTGTCTCGCTTAAGTTTATCCAAGAGACCTTTTACCCACTGCAGGATTTTGTAGCTCTTGTCCTGTTTTGGCTCTTTCTCTCACTAGGGGAACCCTGGGTTCTTGCAGGGATGGAGTCAGTTTATCATTGTGACTAGCCCATCGTTTTCTAATGCTGGTCCTTGGCATTTTCCTCCTATTTCCTTCTGGTAGGAATGTGGCATTTTAGGGGCCCCTTGAAAGCATTCAGACTTTATGTAAAATCTTAGCAGAGGATTATATCTTAGGAATTTCTCCATATCCAGGATCAAAATCTGAAATATACCTTAACTATTTAGCCTTTACATGCCAACTAGGGGATGTGTTCTAAGACACCAAGGGAGTGCTGGTTATTACTGGGTCTTGCTGCTGAATCAATCAGAAAATGCATTTCCATGGAGAGGATAGGCCTTACCTTATATGATGGGAGGGAAGGAGAAGTGTTTATCTGAGTTGCTTTAAGTCCAGATTTCCAGTACCTGTTTATGTAGGGGGTCCTGATGAGCTTTACCTTGTCTAGTAAAAGTTACCCTCAGTAGATATCTGGGGACATCAAGGGGTGGGGAGATTTTCTTAATTCATAGATGGGCGCTATATGATCTAAGTACCAAGAACCCATAGAAGGTCAGATCACCAGCTGGGACCTCTGAGGGTGAACAGAGACCCTAGTTGTGGGGGCTGCATGCATACACTCCCCTCTCCTGTTGCTCCCGCTGATGACCTTGAGCCTTGACTGGGGGATGTGGGTTGCTATGATGACTGAGGGGGAGTTAATCTGAGAGAAAACCTGGGGGGCAAAGTTCTAATAGAGAGATAGAAATTTTATGTAATGCAACCATTGTCCCAGTTTCCCCTGGAGCTGGGCTTCAGGCAGCACTTGCTTATCCCTGTTTGACAGGTGGGCAGTGTGGGACTAGGAAAGGCTTCCAAGCTGCTGAAAACCAGACATGTCTTGGTTTCATTACATTACCCCGATGGTCTCAGGGGCCACAGAGCTGGAGGAGAATCCTTGTGAGTATAAAGTGGGCCATGGCCTCAAAGTCTTGGAAGTGGGCCCATGTGGAGTGTGGAAAGCTTATTTTCCTGAGAACAGAGGCAGCTGGATGCGGCTTGCTTTCTGCTCCATGGGCCCCCCTCGTCCTCCTCTTTGCTTTCTGTGGGACAGAGGTGCCTCCTTCAAGGGCTTAACTTCTGTCCTTGTACACAGACAACCTCCTTGCCAACACTGTGGAGAACTTGGCCTTCATCAGTGCCCTTCCTCTTGGGAGGCAGGTGTTGGGGGAACTCCTGGGCATCTCCGAGGTGCTGACGAGTGAGGTCAGCAGCAACAAAGATATTAATTCCTGCTGGAATACTGGCAAGATTCGAAACTCATGTTCTTTCTCATCCACGAGCTCATATGCCTTTTCTTTTAAATATTCATTATTTGAATGCATCTACCTTTCCTTCCTTCTTCCCTGCACCCCACCTCTCTTCCCCTACAAATTTGCTGAGCACCTACTAAGGGCCAGGCTCCCTGACAGGTCTTAAGGATTTGAGGACAAGTTTTGGGCCCTGTAGGGAGGAGTGTACAGCCTAGGAAAGGTAGATGTCAGACATCCGAACCAATGATGAATTCTGTAGAGGAGGCTGTATGTGACGTGTGAGTATGGAGGAGGGACAGAAAACTGGGACTGGGGGAGTTAATACAGCTTCTCAAGGAGGTGACGCTTGAACTACATTTTGAAGGAAGAGATTTCTAAGCAGAGAGCAGATAGGCACCTGGCAGAGGGACCGGCCTGTACAAAGTCAGAGGACAGACTGGATAAATCTGTTTTTTGTGTTAGTCACCAAGACTGGTTGTGATGACAAAATTGGGGCACTCATGTCATTCTGTTTTTTTCTGCTCCAAGGTACCTTGTTCCTGTTATGGTGCAGCTCAACCTGTTTCCAGGAGCCCCACCCTCCACTATGTGTCCCCCTCTACCCAGGATGTCCCCAAGCCCTACATTTTAGCCCTGGTGAGTGGCTGACTCCCTCATCACTAGCTCAGGACTTGTCCTCAAGGTCCAGAGCTGATGCCAAGTGAAAGCAAACCTCAAAGAGGTACCTGGGCACGGCATTGTCAAGCAAGTATAATGTTAAAAAGAACTTGGGAAGAGGAAGAAGCCTTCTAGATTTTTCTCCAAGTTATTTTTATCTCTCTAGAAGGTTATATCATCTTAGGGTAGGTGGGATCTTCCTGGCTAGACTTAGAGGCCTCCCAAGAAAGCAGCCTTAGGCCTTGGAGACATGAGCCCAGGAACAGAGGTCAAGGTGGGAAAGGCAGGCACAGCAATCTGTTGGACTTTGTAAGTCTAGAATCTGGGACTTTTGAGGTTTGTTTCAGGTACTGAGAAGTCTGGTTCTGGCCTATTTAAAATGTCAAAAGGCGAGATATGAACAAGAAGAATCAGGGCAAGATTGCCTTCCTTGACAAGGTTTCTAGCAACTTCTCTCCCCCTGCTCTCTGCCTTCCCTCCTGCAAGTAGACGGTCTTGGTGTTGGGTTAGGGGGCAGATGGACCTAGTGTGAAGCACTTGGGAAGTTACAATGTTGGTGCTACTAATGCTTTTTGAAGACATCTTTCCTGGGGTCATGTTGAACCAAGGATTTAGTGACCTAGCTTCTGCGGTGTGGGTCACACCACTTTGTATAGTGTCCTGATAGCCTTTATCTCAGTCCACATCCTCCCAGGACTCCAGGAACAGGGCCGAACAGGGTGTGTGGGTCCTGGATACCATCACTCTCCACGGCCCAGCCTATGATAATGTTTGCACCAGCCTTCTTTGCCACCATGGACACCTGCTCCATTTAGGAACATGCCATTCTCGGGTGTACCATGCTCATCTGCCCTACTTTGCCTAAGCACGAGCTATTCCTTCTGCCAGGATGGCTTGCCCCCTTCCCCCCTGCTGTGTACTTTCAGGGACCTGTACATGCCAGCTCAGATGTTGTCTCCATGAGAAACCTTCCTCCCCTTCCTGGGCTAACCCCCACTGACACCTACCCTAAGTGGTTCTGTCTGTGTCTACTGCTGGACCTTGGGCTCCAGGAAGGCAGGAACAATGTCCCAGCACCTAGGCCCATGCACGTATGGTGGACGAGTGAGAAGATGGATAAATGCCAGCTTGGCTGAAGGTCAGGCTGTGGGCCTGTCCTTACTGTGCAGGTTTTGGGGTGTTCCTCCCCTGGAGAGCAGGTAGATGTTTTCTTATGGTTCCTCCAGGTCATCCACTAGGCCATTCTTGGATGTGGGAGACAAAAGCTCTGTTTTCAGCTTTTACCATGGTTTTCATTTTCCTTAGAAATGAGAGAGGTGTTACATAAGCCCTAATTTCTGCTCATTGCATGTCTGAGGAGGAGGCTCATGGCCCTAATTCTGCCCCTTTGAAACAAAATAAGCACAAAGGGGAGGACCTGGGATGAGGACTGCATCTCTAGTATCTCATGTTTGTGTTGGACAGGGACAAACTGGAGCATAAACATCACCCCAGGGATGGATGAGGGCTGATTGGTGGGGCCTCCTCTGACAATGTCCCTATAGGCTGCTGTTCTAGGAGCAATGAGGGGGCATGTAGGGATGGAATTTTGTCCCTCTTCCCCTAAACTCAGAACCTCAGAATGTGGCCTTAATTCAAGAGGGGTAGAGAACTGGGGGCTGCTCTTGCTACCAGGCTACCCAAGCAGCCTTTTGGTCTGAGCAGAGAGGATCCCCCAGGTGTGTCTTCTGCTACCTTTGCCATCCTCTCTGCCCAAGAGGCATCTTGTCGTGATGACTGAGGGCAGAATCCAACTTTTAGCACCCTATGCATCCAGAGTGGACCTGTCATATGTCATTCTAGAAACATTTTGTTCATGAGACATTTATTTATTCCAGCACCTAGCTCAAGGCCATGTGTGGAGACCCCCATAGGCCATGTGTAGAGACCCCCTAAATTCTTATGTTTAAGAATTTAGACTTTGGAGACAGACAGGTCTGGCTTTGAAGGTTACAGGCTTTGGGGGCAAATCACTGTCCTTTCCTGAGCCTGTTTCATTATCAATAAAATGGAGATAATAATGTCTGTCTTATGAGCAAGCTGTGAGGCCCGAATCAGATATCCTACCCAGAGTGCTTAGTGAGCACCTGGTCTGCAATGAAAGCCCACTAAATGGTAGCTATTATTATTAATAATAAATGTAGTCTGAGTGAATGCATAGATGAATGAATGTCTGGGCAACTTTCAGCCAAATGTGCATAATGAATGCTTATTCCCTTCCCTTCCTCGCCCAAATAAAATATACAAAGGGTCTAAGGAAACCCATTAGCCGCTGCTAACTTTCTTTCGTAACAAGAAACTTCACAGCCACAACCAGGGCTCCTTTGTGATTAATAACACCCCCACTCCGTTTCAGGGCTCTGAAAACAAGCGGCATCCCCCACTACGCCCACAAACTCTTCCTCCGATCGCCACGTGTGCCCCGTGGAAAACCGAGGTGCACCTGCACCGGTGGCTGCCAAGAGGCATTTTCTCCTCGGTTGCCTGGCTGATTTTGTCTCCACACCTGCAAACAGCCTTCTTTTTATCCTCCTCTCCAAATCAAAGCGTGCCTTTGCTCTCCAGGCCGCCTGTTTCCTGAGCAGAGTCTGCAGGGAGGGCAAGGAGAAAGCTGAGCAATTAGACACTCCGCTGGCCCTTCTCTGAGACTGGAGCCGTTTTTAGCTCTGCCTCTCTCCCACAGGTGGCCCTAGCCTTGGGGTCTGTGCCTAACCTGGTAAATTAATAAAAACAGAAAACTATCAGGACCCAGAAAGCTCCAGGAGAGGGGCAAAAGTGTTCCCTCTGAGCATTGCTGAGTTGGAAGTGCTATCCTGTTTTTTCCCTTAGTACGTTGTAAACAGCAGTTTCCCCTTTACATGTGCATTACTGTTGTCCAGATACTCGTTGTCAGATGACCCAGTGTATTTATAAACAACAATAAACTCCCCTCCATTCGTTTTTAGTTGAAAATAAAAACATTTTCTAATCCGAAACTGTGTGCCCTCAAGTGAGAGTTAAGAAAAGGTGGATGATGCCAGGTTTGGGTTTGGGGGTGGTGGAAGAATCCCAAAGCTTCCAGGAGAAGGGAAAAAGCTTCCAGTTTTCTGAAATGACATTTGTGATTGGGGCTGCTCCCAGCAGCCCGTGAAGGAGGGGGATTAGGATAGTCTGTGTGCCTTGGGTTTGTTTCCTTTTTAAATAAGAGGGTCAGTTTCTGAAGTTAAATGGGCTCCAGGCTGATCCAATCTGTTGGTGAAAATAACTCTGGATTTGGATCTAACAAAGACCTTAAAAGAGAGGCTCCAGAATTGTTTTCCAGCCTTGTGGGAGTCCGGGTGGTTTTAAATGAAGGGCAGATGTAGCTTGAGGTCCAAATCTGCCTCCCCCAGTCCTGCTGTAAATGTATTAAAGGATAAAAAGAAAGGCAGGACTTATATGGTAAGAAAGAAATGGTATGACAAGGCAGCTTCCCTGAGCCCAGAGAGAGGTTCTAGGGACAAATGTAGAGAAGGTGGGATCTCCTCTCTCTGCAAGGGACACTAGAGAGAGGAGGTGAGGAGATGGGGGCCCTGGGTAGATGCAGGGGGCCCTGATCTGACAGTCAAGGTCAGGGGCAGTTGGGAGAGCTCCCAGCTGGTGCTGGTCTTAGGTCTTTCATTAGGTCTGCTTCCCTGCAAGGACGGTCCTTGCCTCACACCTCTGGCTGTCTACACAGGATGCTTTGTTACCTCATGTGGAAGGGGACTGAAATTGGAGCCCTTGCTATTCCATATAGCATAGCACCTGGCCCCTGGGAGGAACACAGCTTGTTACTCTGGTGGCAAAAATAAAAAGCATGTGCTCTTTGCAGCAGGAACTCTTTAGCTTTAAGCATTCACAGGAGTGGGAGCTTACCACATTTCAAGTTTGAAGGTGGTAGAGGTACCTCAGAATAAGTTAGAACCTTATCTATACCTGTGACCATCTGAGCAACTCACCTCATTTGTCTGTACTTGTCTGTATCTTGGGTCCGTGTAAGAAGTAAGGGCCAAACCAGGTCTTAGGACCTGGTGTGGGGCTGGGGATCTGTGAAGGGCTCTTGCACTACTCAGGAACTGGAGGGAAGCTGAGGTAGGCCCTAGCTGCAAGAATGGCATCACAAGAGAGCTGGAGTAGGGAAGCCTGCTGCTTGCTGAACCCAGGGTCAGCCCAGGGCTGCTCAGGTGGCCTCAGATGGAGAGTCAGGCCAAGTTGGGGACCTGGGAGCCAAGAGAGAGGGCCAGAGGGGCCTTTATTCAGGTTTGGAGGGTGGGCAGTGAGGGAATGTGTTTCATCCTCTCTGGTTTCAATCTTCCAACACTCCCCCCTCTCTCTTTCTTCTAAACTCACCCCCACACCCCTAGTCTCTCCAGCTGCAATCTATTTCCATAAGGCAGCCAGAGTGGTCTGTGTAAGTCATAAATCTGGTCATGTTGCTCTCTCTCCCTTGAATCCCCTCCCATGGCTTCCAGTTATTCCAGGATAGAGTCCAAACTCTATAACATGTTATACGAAGTCTTCTGAAATCTCTCACGAGCTTTCTCCTCACTCCTTCCATTCTGGAGTCTGACACACATAGCTTGGGGTTCCCTGAATGGACCACTCATTGCACCACATGTTTGCATATTGTTACTGCCTCTGTCAGTGTCCCACCCTTATCCCTCCTACCCCCACGGTCTTCCCACAAAGCACCTACATCTTTGATGGACAGTACAGTATCTCACATGGCTTCAGACCTCAAGAACATGCGAGTTTCGGCCTGAGGACTTTCTCTGGTCTCAGGAGGATGCTCTGCCTGCTCACTCCTGAGGATAGCCATAGGCGTGGGGAGGAGAATGTCTCAGGAGCACCTGTAGTCAGCGAGGAGCGGGAACTAGAGACAATATTCAGCTTCCAAGGTCCTTGATGAGACAGTTCTGAAGTGTGCTCTATACAGTGTCTCGGAGGGTCCCCAGGGGATCATGCCCTGGTTGTCCCCACAGTTACTGACTGGTTAAAGCATTCATTGCTTTCCTCTCTTCTCTGTTGTTGTGGGCTAAATGTTTGCATCCCCCAAAATTCATATGTTGAAACTCCACTCTCCAAAGTGAGGAGGTTAGGAGGTGGGCCTTTGGAAGATAATTAGATCATGAGGGTGCAGCCCTCCTGCTGGGATTAGTGCCTTTATGAGTCCTGAGAGAGCTTGCTTCCTCTCTCTGCTCTCCACTATATGAGGGTACAAAAAGTGGGCACTCTGCAGACCAGGAGAAGGTTCACACCAGAACCCAACCATGCTGGCACCCCGACCGTGGACTTATACAGCTCCAGAACTGTGAGAAATCAATTTCTGTTGTTTACAAACAGTCCAAGCTGCCTGAAACATCTCTTCCCCACTCCCTTACCGATTTCCTGGGAATCCCCCCATATATCCCTCACACTCAGATTCTAACCTCGGGGTCTGCTTTGGTGGTGAGGCGGGGACCTAAGCCATGACTGGTATGAATGCAGAAGGAACTGGATGGCAACTGCGGCAGGCCCTCTGCTAGCCTGTTGGTTATCGGCTCAGGCATTCCTGGTAGGCTTCCCTGGTATTAGCTGCCCTGCTCTGTGCTCCAAAGGCATCTGGCACTTTTCCGGCCGACTTGCTGATTGGCATAACTTGTCAACCTCTGCGCATGGTCCAGGGCGTGGTGCCCTCATCATCGAGGCTGAGCGTTCATGTCTGTGTAGCCAGTGGCAGACGCAGCACCTGGTAGGGGTTCAAGAGATGCACGTTCAGGGTGGGGGCACGACGAACACTTGTAAGTATTAGCAGTCTGGGCTTGGAGACAGCGGCAAATAATGTTTTCTGTGTTTCACAGATTCGTCCTCGGCCAAAATACATAAAATAATTTTTTGAATAATATCTTGCATTTTTGTAGTGTGAGGACTTTTCAGAGCACTTTTATATGAGGCTGGGTCTCACCTAAACTCTGCATTGAACAGACAGTGTTGCCCCATTTTACAGGTAAGGTCACTGAGGCATGGGGCTAGTTGGCTGGCCCTAGACAATAACCATAAAGGTGGAGATTGCAGTTTAGAGAGCTTAGGT
Organism: Eidolon dupreanum; assembly: GCA_028627145.1. Taxonomy (NCBI): domain Eukaryota; kingdom Metazoa; phylum Chordata; class Mammalia; order Chiroptera; family Pteropodidae; genus Eidolon; species Eidolon dupreanum. The sequence continues at coordinate 118,021,015 of CM053508.1, read as the reverse complement.
AAATGGCCCAGAGGCTCACAGAACAGAGCCAGCAGGAGTCGACCAGACCCATGCTTATGTGTCTCCAGAGTCCACATTCTTTCCCATGACCAGTTACCTAGAGTAAGTGCCTGCTGTAGTCTGACTGTGTGTGGGGGGCCCACCCCTCCACTCTTCACTTCATTGCCACAACACTCCCCTAAGCTGGAGTGTAGTTCCGTGTTCTAGATGAGGAGACTGAGGTTCTGAGAGGTTACAGGAACAAATTCAAGCTTTGAACCCCAGGTCAGTCTGACTCTGCCTCCCGTGCTATTTCTCTGTAGCCAGCCTATTCCTCTGTGTAAATCTTCCTGTATTTTATGTCATAAAGCAGATAGCACAGGCAGGTGAGTATTTCAGGAATATATCTGGTGAAGACTTAATGGCAGGCACTGACCAGAAAACTTGAGCCATTGTATCTTTGGGGGCTCAGGGTTCCAAGCAGAGATGCAAATAGTGGGCTGGACCAGCTGTGCTGAGGCAGCTGTTTGTTGCTGACCAGGGCCATTTGAATATTTATGCCTCAGATTTGAGAGGGCTTTGTTAGCAGAGTGAGGAAGAAGAAGGGAGAAGAGGGGAAAGGGAGGAAGGAGAAGAGGTAGTAGTAAGGGAGGAAATCCGTTTCCCTGAGGCAAGTGGGATCACTCTTTCTCTTGTCAGCCTACACCTGAGGGTTTTCTTGAAATAGCTCCACATATCTTCATTCCCTTTTAAGGTGGTGGGAGATCAGGTGGAGAAGGCCAGACATTTGCTAAGTCGAGAAGGACTTTTCATCATTTAAAGCTCAAATGACCTTGGTGTTTCCCTTCTCCCCGCCTCACACTTCACATCTCACCAAGGCATCAATTCTACCTCATAAACAGTCTGTGCCTTGGCTCTTTTCCATATCACTTGCCCGGACAATTGGAGGAACCTCCTTGCTATCTTTCTGCTTTCACTCCTTTCCAAAACTGTCTCTCCCACGCTGGCCCAAGTACTGCTTCTCAAATGCAAACCTGACTATGTCATCCTCTGCCTAAACCTTTTCCTGGCTTCCTGTAATAATAGCGTATAGTTATATACAGTCATGTGCTGGCAAACTGGCTGAAAAACGCCCTGATTTATAGTGTTTGCTGATTGCCGAGAAATCCGCCCTGATATATAGTGTTTGCTGATTGCTGTGGTGTAAAGATTCACACTATTTGAAGCTGTAATGTTCCTCTGGCAAAACTTTTGAATATTTAACAATGGCTCTCCTTGAGCGGCAGGAGGTGGCTTTAGCATATCACTGCATAGCTGATGGAGCCTCTGGCACTGCTTTAAGAGTTTTACCTTCATGGGTCCCTCCATGTCCTTCCCCTGCCTGGCATGCCCTCTCCTTTTGTTTGTGTTTTTTTTCCAGATCCTCCCCACTCCCCAGTCCCAGTTCTGATCTCACCTGCCCCAGAAGGCCTCCCCAGTGCTGCGGTCCTGGGAAGTACTCCTGTCAGCACTGATTTGCCCTGTCTTTCTAACAGGGTTCCAGGTCCCTTCTCTTGCTGAGGATGGTCCATCCATTTCAGGGACCAGCCACCATTTGTGACTTCTAGGTGTTATTAACACTTGTCAGTAATCAGGCCATTCCAGTGAGTACTGCATGAGCCTCAACAATGCAGTCAGCCTCGATGTCACTACTGGTGTGGGAGACAGAAGTGCCAGCCTTGAGCCCTGCCCTCAGGAACCAGGAGCTGGCTTTGGGTTTCACAGGCATCAGGAGATGGAAGCCACAGGTTGGCAGCTGTAGAGTACTTCTTGATGACAAAGCAGCTGCTGTTTTTCCTCCACCTGCACGTGATTTCCCTTCCAGTTACTCTTTCCTCATCATCATGGTGGATAGAGGTCTTTTTTCTTGATTAGCAGATGACATGCCCATTATGGGAAATGTAAAAGGACTGGGCGGAGTTTTCAAGGTCAGGATGTGCCCTTTCTGTTGAGAGTTTAGTTCTGTAGAGAAGGAAAGCAAGAACCAGGGTTGCTTTTCCTGCCTAGTACCCAAAGGGATAGGCTTAGAACCTGCCATCCCCTCTCTAAAACTTCACCACCTCCTGCTTTCCACCATAAAAAGACTGAGCTTGGTGTTAAAGAACCTTTAACATTAAAACAAAAATGAAATATGTTTCCACCCCCCCAAATGATAGGCAAAATCTAAAAACAATAAAACCCAGGCCATCAAGGCGACTGCAAAATGGCATTCTTGTATACTATCCGTGGGAGAGTAAATTGGCCCACACTTCTTTTTGGATAGTACTTGGGCACTGTCTAGAAAAGAAATTTTACATTCAAGTAATCTGTAAAATTTATGTGAATGCTAGCATTAGTGCATGAAATCTGTGGATATTATTTTTTTGTTAGAGCGAAAAATCTTAGCAATAACCTGAACATTCATCAGTAGGGGATTGGTTGAATCACGAGCAATATACTTTTCAAATGCATTAAAATTTTTCATTTAAAAAAGTGTGGTAGACTTGTAGGTGTTAGGACAGTGGTCCATGATGTATTGATAAGTGAGGGTCAAAGCAGGTTGCAACGTGTTGCTGGTGTCCCAGCAACAGGGGCCATGTCTCTTGTTCACAGCTTTCCTCACCACCTGGGACAGAACCTGGCCCCAGGAAGCGCTCTATAAATGTGGCTATTATTACACTTGTCAGCAGGCCATTAAAGAAATGATGAACAAAGCTTACCTGGTAAAATCCTATGTAGAAGCATAGAAAGAATGTGGAAGGAACCTCACAAAAATGTTAACAGAGCTTACCTTTGTTTGGAGTAGAATTGGTAGAGAGGGGATGAGACTCAAATGTATTTTGCACATTTCCGTATTGTTTGAATTTGGTATGAGTTTGTACTATTTTTGTGATTAGAATAACAACCAAAAGAATTGGAAAAAATATCACTTTGTAGTATTTCCCCTCTAATCTCACTCTAGTGTCTGCTGTTAATCCTTCCCTGTGCCCCCCCCCACCCCCAAACACAATCGGGTCTTTGCAGGCCTGGGGGCTTGTCCTGTTTCTGTGGATTTCTGCCTGGGAAACCATGGCAAACGAGAGCACTTCTATCATGGAGTGATAGAGAAAATCATATCCTGTGATGAGAAGTTGTGCCCTAGCCATAGAAGTAGCTGATAACCATGAGCTGCCTTTCAGTAGCCTGTGGAGTTTCATTCACTGACTCTCCCACTTACTGTTTTTTGCCTCAGTGCCTTTGCTTGAGTTCATCGGAGAATCATTAGTCCTGAAACATGACCAGGAGTGAACCCCTCAGGAAGATCCAGCCCCTCTGTCGTTTGGTGGAAACCAGGGCTTAGAGAGGTTAAGGGATTTGCCCCGTGGTAGCGCTGGTGTCTGTGCTGGCACCAGAGCCACGTGCTTTCATTGCACTCCACTGCTTGGCAGGGATGTAAGGTTTTGCCTTCCTAGAGGACTCCTCAAGGCGGAAATGACTTACCCTAAGGGAAGGGGGGCTCCAGTGGGGGCTTTTAACAATCTGTCAGAGGCTGCGCTGCCCAGGGCCCACTCCCTGCGGCTCTGAGAAGGGACTGAAGAAGTGTCCTATGTTTATATGGACTCAGGGACTCTCCCTCCCTGTTGGTCCTCTCCAGTCACACATCCACCTGGGCCACCTCCCTACAAAGGGGTCTTCCTTGGTCATCACAAACCTCAGAGACAGCCAGATCTGCATTTCCCACTTTGCTCAAATTAGCTGTGAGCCTTGAGTTACTCAGCTGCAAAATGAGGGCAGTGAGACCTACCTGTCAGGTATGTGGTGAGAATGTGGTGAGATAACAGTTGTACACCTGCCCAGTGTGGGGTCCAGCCTAGCGTGGGCAAGCTGGTTGGATGACAGAATGATTCATACCATGGTGTTAGCAGCCTTGGAACCCTGGATTTGAATCCCAGATCTACCGTTCAATAACTGTATGACCTTGGGCAACTCTCTTCAGTTCATAAGTCTCTATTTTCTCATCTGTAAATTTGGGTTAATATTAACATCTACTTTGTTGTGAATATTAAATGAAATAAAGGACATAAAACACTTAACCCGATGCCTGGTGTGTGGTAAATGCCAGTAAATGTCAGCTCATTTTAATATTTTACCATTGTTATTGTTTTTACTGTTATGGTGTGGTAGTCCATCATGCTGTTCACCAAATATTTTCTGTTTGCTTCTGGACAGATGGTAGGATTGTACTTCTCTGACCCCATTACAGTTAGGGTTGACCTCTGACTTGCTTGGGGCCAATGAAATGTAAGGAGAAATATGTGTTAACTTGGGGAGAAGTTTTCAGGGCCAGGGTGTGATTTTTCTACCTTCCCTTCTGTTGCCACAGGAAATGTGATGAGTAGAACCCCTGTCCTAAACCTGTAGGCAAGTGACAAATAAATCCTTTATGAGGATAAGCCACTGAGAATGGGGGTGAATTGTTATTGCAGCACAGCTTGGCTTCTCCTGACTAATATACATGGACCAACCCTGGCAAGACCACAAGGGATAAGTAGACTTCTGCTTTGTCACATGAAACGGGAGAGAAAGGCAGAGGGGTTCATGTAGCCCCTCACATAAGAGGATTTTGTCCATTATAGTGATTAAAGCCAGCAGGCCCCACATCCTCCTCCTCAGAATGGAAGAATTAGGCACATGTGGGAGGCTGCACAGACTGGGAGCAGATTGCAGCTGTGCATGTCCTCTTCAGAGCCAGTTGGTCCTCTGCCTGAACTTCCCTCATCTATTTCTCGGCAAAGAGCTGGCTGTTCCTGCTTCTTGCGGTGTGAACTTCCAAGTGACTTCCAAGGGTCACCACTCTCGAGGATTTTAAAACTACACTCCCTCGCAGCAGCCCCGGCAAGTGCTCCCTGTGCTTGCTCTCTGTCCATGAGTGGGCTTCCTGGGCAGGGCTGTGAGAGAAGGGCCCTGGACTGAAATGCCATCCTCTGGGGACCCTCTGGACCTCTGTGCTGGGATCATAGTTGAAGTTTGAAAACTCAGGTCCTCCTGGGTGAGCTAATGTTTTGACTTGCACTTATTTCTATTAAGGTATAAATGACACATAAATTTATTCATCTTCAGAGTGGACTACCCTCCATATATATCCGTGCAGGTGAGCAACAAGGTACAAATGCCTAAAAGCCGAGAGATGGAGTCGAAAGGGGTGGAAAGGGACATTATGAGAGAAGCTTGGGGCATGGGATGGGCAACAAGTTATACTTCCTCTGGGAGGTGATGCAGGGACTTTGAAGTCAGGTGTCCTAGGTTCAAAACCTGCTCCTGCCACTTGGACACTATGTGGTCTTCAGGGGAAAGTGTGGGCGGTTCTGAGGCCACGAGAGCACTGTCAACTCTGTCGTGGGATACGTGAATGCTTGTGCTGGGTCATAAGTGGGGCACTAAGAATGCACCCCTTTCCCCCCAATTTGAATGCCTTATCCTGTGCCCCCTAAAATATATTAGCACCAATATGAAGAACCGTCTTTATTTCACTGCAGGGATGAAATTGACTTAAGCTCAGTTAAACAAACATTTAATGAGTACCTCCTGTGTGCAGGCCCTTCACTGGTATTGTAGGGAGATGAGAAAAGGGTGCTGCTGGTTGTCACTCATGAGACACCGTAGGGAGACCCCAGGTTAGAAATCAGGTCTGGGAAAGTCGTGTTCTTTCTCTGGAAGTTAGGTTTCACCTGTAATCTGAGGGCAGACCAATGAGATCTTCTCTGACACATTCTGGAGAGACTAAATGAAAGGGTACATATGAAAAACATTTGCAAATAACAAAGTTCTATGCAAGTGTGAGGTTTTCTAATTATTATTGGATCAAATGATATCCACTGGAAGTCATCCCTGATGGTGTCCGTGTGTCCCTGTTAGAGCTTGCTTATGTTTTCCATGGGATGACTTGATTGGAGATAGCTAGACTTGGTCTGTCTCTGGGGGCCTGGGCAGCTCTCCAGGCACATTTCCTTGGAAGAGAGGGGGCTCTTGCTTTTGTCCATCAGTGGGTTCTTAACCCAGAGCCAGCCCCCTGCATTTCCGTTTGGAGGAAGGAGTGGAACTGTATCCTGCTTGAAGGAATGCTAACCATCTGGCTAATACCGCCATGTGCCAGAGAATTGTCTTCAGTGTTGAAACAGCAGAGATTCAGAGGGAATGCGAGATATGTTTTAAACTCCATGAGGAAGGCAGTGCAAATGGTTGGATACCAGCAAACCTCAGTGTGCCCCTTGGGAATCAGAAGTACTCTTAGTTTTAAAATATCCCTGACTTGTATGATTTCCGAGCCCATGCCCTTAATTGAGCTTCCTGATGATTTCTTTCTTTTTTTTTAAGTTTTAAAAAATAAAATTATTATGGTCCGCGCTTCAAAGATGACCTGATTAGCTACCAACCACAAGCTTCCTGGTAGGGTGGGGAGGGCTTTCTCCCTGTGGGCCTAGAGCTTTCAGGTTGGCTGGGGCAGGGCTCCTGGTGTTCTAGGGCGTGGGTTTTCTCTGTGGGAAGATGTGAAGGCAGCAAGCTTGGCTTATGAGTGCAAACCACACGAACCAGTTACTCTTATGCAAAATGAGTTAATTGGGCTTACTTAGGGTTAGGTGCTAGGTAATGGGGAAAACAAAGTTATTACTGTTAAATGGTTCCGAAAGAGATGGGAAAGAGGCAAATAAATGGTCAATTGCATGGGATTGCCGGAGAAAGGTCTGCAGACCTGCTTGGGGTGTGGCTGGCAGTCATCTATAAAAACGGGTTTGAGCCCCTATGAGTAAAAAGGGCTCATGGACGTTTCAGCAGAGGGAGAACTGTGGTTGAAGACTGAGAGGTGAGAAGTTCTGGTGTGTAGAGGAGATGCTGGTTGTTAAGGGGTGTGTATGAGGCTGGGGACCAGACTGGGAAAGCCTGAAACAATGAAGAGGAGGCTGATGTTGTCAAGTCTACAGTTTGCAAAGATCTTCCGTTTGAACACCCCTTGTGATGGGAAGCTCGCTACCTTTGGGGCAACCCATTTTACCCTCAGCTCGGACCTATAAAAAGCCCCCTTCGAATAGCAAGCCAGTGCGTGCTATTGGGCTTGAGAGGTGAAGAACAAACCTATGCCATGCTTGGTCCTTCCATCTCATTTTTGTCCTCGATAGAATGATGGACATTTGTTTTTCGGACCAGCATGATAACTTCATTTTACCATGATCATTTCAAAGGTTAGGCTTGTGCCCAAAACCTCTGGAACTCTCTATCCAGAGAGGTAGGGAGCATCATCTGAATTCATCTTTGCAGTTCACCTGGTGGGTAAGAGCATGAGGTTTGGGGTCCAACAGTCCTGATTTCGAATTTCATCTCAGCCACTTTGTAGCTCGCTGACCTTGAGCAAGCGGCTTTCCTCTCCAAGTTCAGCTTCCTCAGCCTGCCGCAGGGAGTCACTGTCAATGCCAGTAATAAGCCCAGATCACTCCCCTTTTCCCAGGCAATTGAAATGGACTTCTGGAAGATTCTTGGGCAGCACTGGGAAGACTTAAGAGCTTCTGGCCCCCATTCAGTCACCTTATTTTCCTATGAACTGATTTCTGTGTTTTCTGACTAAAACAGGCCTCTTGAGAAAGACAGACTGGCTTCTCTTTCTGTAAACATATCTGTTTAAGGGCTGCACTTCAGTTTAGTTTCTGTTGGTTTGGGATACGTGTGCAACGTGTGGGATTTTTTAGGCTGCTGTGGTCTGCTTTTAGACAAAATATCTTGACAGTACATTCCCTATCTTGCCTCTTGAGGCTGTCCTTGGGAGGCCCTAGTGCCGTCCCTGAGCCTGAAAGCCCACTGGGGTCAGCCTGCCCGGCTGCCAGCCTGACCAGGAGTCTAGAGCTCTCCAGCCTCAGAGAAGGAAGGCTCCTCAGGGACCACAGAGTTCCCATGCCTGTCGTCACAGAGATCAGGGTTGGGGGGACTTGTCTAAGTCACAGGGCAAATCGGTGGCAGAGGCGGGTTGATAGCTCCATTCCCTCGGCCGTGTCCTGCTCTTAGCTGGAGCCTCAGGGTCCCTGAGTGTTGCAAGCTTCGCTTATCCAGGCTGAATCACTCCTCATGCCTGCATATCTCTGTGTAGATCACAACCCTCACTGCTGACCCAGTTCACAACTTAGCCTTATGACCAACCAGGCTGCCTGATTTTCAAACACTGCTAAACACAAAGCTAATCAAACAGACATTTCTCAAACTCCAGTTCTTCTCCTGCCCTGGTTCCTGGCTGAGGGCGAGGTTGCGCTGTGGGAATGCTCAGGAACCCTCCAGGGAAGGCAGTGGGTTCCAGTCTCCACACACAGCCTGCCCCACCCTGGATCTTGGGAGCATTAGCTTGTGAGTCAGTTTCTCAGTTTTCCTAAGAGGAAATGATATTCATTGTATTTGTTGTTGCTGCTTTAACAAATCACCACAGACTCTGGCTTAAAACAATACAAATTTATTCTCAGTTCTGGAAGCCAGAACTCCAAAGAGAGCCTTCAAGGGCTAAAATCAAGGTGTTGGCAAGGTTGGTTCTTTCTGGAGACTCCAGGAGAGAGTTCATTTCTTTGCCTTTCTAGCTTCTAGAAGCAGTGGATTCTTTGGTTGTGGCTCCTTTCCTCACTTTCAAAGCCAGCATCTTAGCATCGTCTTTCTCTGAATCTGCTTTTGTCGTCATATGGCCTTCTTTTCTGGGTCAAATATGCCTCTGCTTCTTTCTATAAAGATACTTGTGATTACATTTAGAACTCGCCTGGATAATCCAGGATAATCTCCCCATCTGAAGGTCCTTAATTTAATCACACCTGCCAAGTCCCCTTTAGCATGTGAGATAACATTTACAGGTTCCAGATATTAGCATGCAGAGACATCTTTGGAGACCATCATTTAGTCTACCAGAGTCAGTTGATGTCATGCCCATTTTACAGACTTGGAACTTGAGGCCTGGAGAGTTTAAGTAGTACAGGAAATTGAGATTTGCTGCTTACTCCTTAATCCTAGGATTGGGGCTTTTTGAGGTCCTCTGGGATCTGTGGACTGCTCTTTGAAAGCAAGTAATCTGACACTTTCTCACTTTGGTTGCTCATTTTCTAGGGGTGGGGGTCGCTTCTTTTTTGCTCATTCAAACCTCAGACAAGCTTCCTATTTTCCTTTTCAATAAACTGAAACTAGTAACACCTACCTACTGACATGGCTGGAAGATTTCAATATTATCTCAGATGATTAGTTAATGCAATTGCCTTCCTCTCTTCCTCCTTTCCTCCCTTCCTCCCTTCCTTCCTCCTTCCTCTCCCTCCATAGTGGATATAATTGGAGCTCTGCCCAGACCTCCTTTCCATGGAGCAGGTGCCCCCCCATCTCCTAGGTGCTGTGAGTGTTGAATGCTACAGACTCACAGCTGCCCCCTTCTGGGCAGACTTGCCCTCAGTCCATCAAGGGTTGCCCAAAGTGCAACTGCCCTAGAATGCTCCTTCCCCATGCCCCTGCTGCCCACTCTCTTGACCAAAAGTGGCATGCAAGGCTGGTCTCCTTCTGCTACATGGGACCAACTTTTGGTGCAATTCATGCTCCAGGTTCCCTGCGGAATCAGGCTAGTTTCCTTGAGGTCGCATCCTTCTTAGCGCCTGCCCTTGCCCTGTCCTACTTCCTTCACTGCCATTCTGGGAGCCCTCCCCACTCTCTCAGTACACCTGACTCCTGCCACAGGATCTGCTTCTTGGGAACCTACCCTAAGTCACTTTCCTTCTGCCTTTTAATTTTTTCTTCTTCCCTCTTTTTCGTGCTAGGAAATCAAGAGAGTGTCATTTCATGGAACCAAGTTAGGGAGGCGTGGCCAGCAGCATCACAGGAGGAGAGCAGTCACAGAGTCAGGACTGAGGAGTGCTCATGGCCTTGGCATTTAGAAGGTTTATTGGTGACCCCCTGTCTAATCGGATATCAAGGTACAGTTAAACTTTACCTCTTTTCTTTATTGCTGGGTCTGCAAATCTTGCAAAAGCGATCTCTGATGGGAGAAAAATGCCAGGCAAGCCAATTCCCCTATCTTAGCCTTAGTTTTCCCACCTGCAAGTTAAGTTTTTGAGCTATATGATCTATCCAAAATTTTATGATTCTAAGACCATGTGCTTGTGTGAATTTTTACAAATAAGAACAGTCCCATGTACCAAGCTTTTGATATGTGCCCTAGTGCAGTGCTAAACAGAGGATATGGGGTATCTACTTCAATTCTCACAACCACCTTGTGATATGGGAGGTATCTTATCCCACTTTTATTATTTCACATGTTTGTCTGTATGTCGAGGCCTCCTGGGTTTATATCTCTAGCCTGGACCTCACTTCTTAAATCAGCTGGCTTTGGTCTCTGTATCTTCTAACCATAAAACCCCTGTCTTGGCCAGCTCAGGCTGCCATAACAAAATACCATAGCCTGGGTGGCTTCAACAACAGAAATTTATTTCTCATAGTGCTGAAGGCTGGAAGTCTAAGATTAGGATGCTAGCATGATTGGATTCTGGTCAAGGCTCTCCTCCTTGTTTGCAGATGGCCTTGTCGTGTCCTCACGTGGTGGGGAGAGAGGCAGAGAGAACAGGCAAGCTTTCTGGTGTCTGTTTTATACGGGCGTAATCCCATCATGAGGACCCCACCCTCATGACCTCATCTGAACATCATTGCCTCCCAAAGGCTCCATCTCCAAATACCATTACACTGGGGTTAGGGCTTCAACATATGAATTTGGCAGGGGGACTACAATTCAGTTCATAGGAACTCCTGACCAAAAGATCATGAAACAATCTCAGTGGGGCTCAACCCAACGTGAGAGCTCTGGTAGGTACCGTAGAACATGCTTCAGGGTTATCCCCAACAAAGGGTGAGGGAGCTGGGGTATTTATCTACCAAATCCTGTCAGCTGTAGGTACAGGTGCTTGTAGTTGTAGTTGAAGTGCTTGGGTCTGTAGCTCAGGTGTGGTAAATGCTGAAAATGGGCAGGAAGCTGCCAGCATCTGCTAGTGGGTCTGAGGGCTGAACCCTGGAGTTGCCAACTTTGAAGTCTGGGCAGAGGAGGAGGTTCTGCAGTAGCTTCAGACAGGGCAGTTTCAGTGGAGTGGTGGGTGCAGAAGTTGCCAATGAGTGGGTGGTGGGAGCAGAACTGGAGTGAGGATGCCTCCCGAGTTAAGATGGGAGTGTGGGGCCTAGAGAGAGTGTACTTTCAGGATGGCTGACCCAGGAGCATGTTTTTGCAGTGATGGGACCCCTTAGGGGTGAGGGAGTGGTGGGTGAGGCAGGATGGGTGATTCAGGGAGAGAGGACTGGATGTGAAGGTTTGAAGGCAGATCAGAGGTCCAGACACATGTGAAGTGACTGGTCTGTGGGATGGAGGGAGCCTCTCCTGAGCTGTGAGAAGAGGGAAGAAACGGAAGTTTGATTTGGTAAGGAGTTTGGTTGATGTCTTCTATATTTTCCAGGGAAATGTAGGCATGGTCAAGGCAAAGGAGTAAAGCGAAAGATGTGGGGGCATTGGTATCGTTACCTCATTCTTTTTTTTTTTTTCCGAGTGGAGTAAGAATAGTTTATTTATACAGAAGTACTTCTCATAGCTACCAAAATGATTGCATTTTTTTGTTGTTGAAAATAAATACACATTGAATGCTTCCATGCATTTATTTTCTCATGGTCTTTGAAATTACTTATTGGTTCACTTGTCAGCATCATGTGCATGTTGATTTTGACCCAGCAATTTCATGAAATTTGACAACTTTCATGTTTGAAAGGCCAAAAGAGAAAATATTAAAGAGAGATTAAGAGCCAGAAAAAAAGGATTCCTTAGGCGGTAGGAAAGGATAAACAGCTAACATTTATTGATCCAGGACTGTCTGTTAAAGGGTTTTAGTCATTTACTTCTACACTTCTATGAAGGAGATATATCATTATTGTCCTGATTTTACAAATGAGAAATGGGAAACAAAGAAAGGTATTAAGTAACTTGCCACAAGTTGTACAACCAATAAGTTGCAGAAATAGGAGTTCTATTCCAGTGCTTACATCAGACTTAAATGTCTTCACTTAGCCTTGTCATCTGATGCTCCTCTGTATTATTTATTTCATTTTAAAATCTCTCCCCCAGCTTTATTGAGATATAATTGATATAACATGGTATGTTTGAGGTGTTCAAGGTGATGATTGATACATATTTATGTTGCAAAATGATCACCACATTAAGGTTGGTTAACACTTCCATCACCTCACATAATTACCATTTCTTTATCTGTGGCGAGACCATTTAAGATCTACTCTTAGCTGCTTCCAGGTATCCAGTGCAGTGTTAACTAGTCACCATGCTATACATTAGATCCCCAGAATTTACTCATCTTATAACTGAAAGTTTGTACCTTTGATCAACGTTTCCCATTTCCCTTACCTCCCAGCCCCTGGCAACCACCATTCCCCTCTCAGTTTCCATAGATTTGATATCCTTAGATTCCACATGTAAATGAGATTCTACAGTATTTGTCTTTTTCTAACTTATTTCACCATTGCCCCGTTTCTTTGGTCCTGGGGCACCATCAAAGCTCAAATTCAGAAGACCTGCACCGTGTCAAGAGATCAGATGAGGCAGGTGTATTTCTTTGCAAATTCCACACACAAAAAATCCCCATTTCCCACAAACATAATTACACGTTTATGGAGCTGATTACCAGATTACAATGATGAAAGGGAGAATTCTTCAGACTTGGGAAGTGACTTATAATGATAAATACCTACTATTTTTCTCTCCTTCAGTCTTACTGGAAAGAAAAAGAAGCAAATCAGGTCGCATATGGAATGTTCTTTACTTGCTGCTTTGCTATGGTTTTCAAAAATAGCATTTCGAACTAGAATATTAATTTTAATGAAAGTCCTTTTGTACCAAAACGAAGGGTCTGGAAACATATAAAATATATTTTTTGTTGTCTTTGATATAAGATGGATTCTCAGACTGTCCGACATGACAGGAGACAACTTTATTTTTCTGACAAGAAATAAAGATGACTAAACAGTCTGATAGTTAACATTATGAGTTACATTTAGACATTGTGACACTAAATTTGGAGCACGATAATTTTTCCAGGTTCTCAACTTATCTCCTGTGCCTGCTAAGCCGTGTACTTCTACATAGTTTATGGTTTTAATATTCTATGGATTTGTTCAAATCATATGATGATGAAATCCCTCTCAAAGAAGATTCAGCTGAGGCATGAAGAACGATGTTTGTATTAAACTTAATGGTTCTTTGTGCTGAATCTGAGTGCTCAGACCTCGTGTGTTTCCTTAGGTAGGGGTGTGGAGAGTCCAGGTAATTTGGTCATGAAAAACAGTTTGTAACTTTGCAAACTCTGTGCTTGTGCATCAGGGAGAAATTTGAATTTCATGTACTGTATTCTGGAAGGATAGATACTGACAATATTAAAGGTTTTGGTCTTGAAGGGCTTAGAAAGGTGCTCTGGACAATCACATGTGTGAACATCTTGTCCGCCATTGCTGATTTTTTTCATGGCACACGTGAGACTAGCTTCTTGAAGAGTTCTTGGGAATTCTGCAGTTTATTTAGGGTGTTAAATCCCAAATTAATGATTTGGGACCAAGAAGTGAGCAAACTCAACTGAGGGGCAGTGGTGTGGTTTGGTGGAAACAATCTCCTGGCCAAGAGCCGGGGGTTCCCTCCTCGACACCGACTTTGATTCCTATGGCAGTGTCTTTTTCTGGAACAGGAGAAAGTCAAGGGTCAGGATGGGAACTTCGCAAAGGTTCCTTCTGGCTCAGATATGTTAGGATCCTATAACCCTAGATCTGATCTCTGTTCCTCCTTGCCATCAGCTTTGTCATCTGGGAATCTTGAGAAAGAAGGCAGGCATGTCTTAATGAAAACCCATTCACACACGTTAGCGAGGCCCCCAGACAAGGCAAGGAGAGTCAGGGGACAGAGGTAAATGGGAACCCTGCTAGGTTTTAAGTTACAGTTGGTGGTTCAGGTTAGAGAGGGTCCTTTTCCTTTAAAGACAAGTTATTTTTTAAATTGTTTATTGGAGTAACATTGGTTGATACAATTATATAATTTTCAGATGTACATTATAATTTGACATCTGTATATTCTATTGTGTTTACCACCCAAAGTTCGGTTTCCTTCAGCTACCATATATTTGATCCCCTTTACCCACTTCACCCTCCCTCTACCCCTCTGTATTTGACCCCCTTTATCTCGTCTACCTCTCTCCTCCTCCCCCACCCCCCTACCCTCTGGTAACCACTAGTCCACTGTCCATGTCTCTAAGTCTCTATTTGTCCTGTTCACTTGTTGCTTTTAGGTTTATATCCCACATATAAGTGATATCATAGGATTTTCAACTTTTTCAGTCTGGCTCATTTCACTTAGCATGATTATCTCGAGGTCCATCCATGTTGTCGCAAATGGCAGTATTTCATCTCTTCTTATGGCTGAGTAATATTCCATTGTATGTATGTACCACAGCTTCTTTAGCCAATCATCTATCATAGGATACTTTGGTTGCTTCCATGTCCTGGCCGCTATGAATAATGCTGCTATGAACATTGGTGTGCAAATATCTTTTTGGATATAGGTTTTCAAGTCTTTGGGGTAAATACCCAGCAGTGGGATTGCTGGACTATGTGGTAGATCAATTCTTAGTTTTTTGAGGAACCTCCATACTGTTTTCGATAGCGGCTGTACCAATTTGCAGTCCCACCAGCAGTGTATAACGGTTCCTATTTCTCCACATCCTCTCCAACATTTGTTATTACTTGTCCCGTTGATTATAGCTATTCTAACAGGTGTGAGATGGTATTTCATTGTGGTTTTGATTTGCATTTCCCTAATAGCTAGCGATGTTGAACATCTTTTCATATGTTTGTAGGCCATATGTATGTCCTCTAGGGAGAAGTGTAAAGACAAGTTATTTTTAATGGAAAAAACATACAGATCAGTTTTTAGGCAGATCCGATCAGTGGCTAATATGCAGAGTGTGGGGGTGTGGACAGAGTGATGGGGGTATGTCTTTCTACACCACCACACAGGCCTCTGCTTTCTTGAATTGCACCATAGTAGTGTTATGTTAATGTGGAGCGAACAGTTGTCAAGGGATCTTTAAAAATTAGCAACTGGGCTACAAAATGCAGGGTGACAGATTGGTGCCCAGGGTGCTGGGAGAAAGAATAATTTACAGCCTCCAAGTGAAATCTCAGGTTGTTTGTTCTTCGTTTTTGGAAGCATCACACAACATTTGCAGCATGTGTTGGATATATTAACCTCTTGCTAATTTTGGAAGCTGCTGTCAGCCCCTCCACCTCCTCTCCTCAGCTTCAGTAAGGAGGCAGACTTGAGCAGGGTCCAGCATTATCCCAGCATGTGATCTTATTCCAAGGTCCCCAGAGGGGTCCTTCTGGGTTGCCTTCTGGCCTGGAAGACCCATGAGAGCAGGGACTTGTGTCTGTTTTTATTTCTGGTGCCTGGCATATAGTCGTTACTCAGTAAATATTTGTTGCATGTGCAGGTCCTGGGAGCAACATTAGCATATAGAGCAGACTAGACTAGGAGGAGATCAGGGGAGTGGGACTGGGGAATTTGTTGCTCACATTTTCCTTACAGCAGATTCCCTCCTGTCTTTGGAGCCCTGCTTCTCCCTCCTCTTCCTCATCTGCCTTCAGTGCTGGAGGTTGGACAGCTGAATAGCAAGCCTGGCAGAAATGCATTTTTTTTCTGCCGGTCCTGCATAGAGGGAATTCAACAGCAAGTATGACTCTCCCTTGAGTCTCCCAGATTGAGCTCCCAGATTGGACTTCCTCAAGGCCAACCTGAGGGTCCTTGGAGGGAGAAGAGCCACCATGCCCTGGCCTGGCCCAGGCTTCCCAGGGTAAGGCGGAGAATGTCTGCTGCTCTCATGTTTGGATGAGAAGTAACTTGTGTTTCTGTGCTCACATTCTCACATGGACATTATTCAGCTTTTACTAATTGGCTTTACAATTTTCTCAGTAGTTAATATTCATCTGTCAAAGATGGAAGCATAAATAAATAACTCCGGTTCGAGCACACCTTCTTATTAGGCCATACATCATGTTAGAAAGTTCGCATTCTTTAACCAGGAAGATGAAATTAGAAACATCTTGAAAAAGCCTTCTTGTTATCAATCATGTCATCTTGAACATGTTCCGAAGCTTGCTGCTGGCATCAAGAATAGATGTTTTATTCAAAAGAATGTATTTAAAGAAAATGACAGCACTTTTCCATTTCAGCTTTTTAAAAACAGGAAATCTTTCAAGTCTTCCCGATGATGAGAATTCCAGAGCCTTGGCAGATGCGTGGAGTGGTTCCAGCCTTCTCTGGATGTGCCTGAAAGGTCGAGAATTTTCTGACCCTTTAGAAAGGGAGTGGGGACAGAGACAAGCTGCTAATGGTTTAGCAGAATGTCCTAGGTCTTGTGTGGCTTTGAAAAAGTCACTTGCTGCTCTTTGGGTTCCAGTCTATTCATTTATAAAATGAAAAGGTTGTGTAAGATTAGTGTCTTAGTCAGTTTGAGCTGCTCTAACAAATTATCATAGATTGGGGAACTTAAATAACAAACATTGACTTCTCAGAGTTTTGGAGGCAGGAAGCCCAAAATCAAGGTGCTGGCAGATTTGGTGTCTGGTGAGGGTACTCTTCTTGGTTTGCAGATGGCTGTCTTTTTATTGTCCCTCATCTGATGGAGAGCAGAGAGTAGGAGTCTGTGTCTCCTCTTTTTAAAAGGGCATTAATCCCATCATGAGGGCCCTACCCTCATGATTTCATCTAACCCTATTACCTCCCAAAGACCCCAACTCCAAATACCGTGACATTGGGGGTAAGGATTTTCTTTCCCTGGCTCACTGCTCCTTCCGTGATGGGGACACAAGACTAGACATTTTCCACTGTCCCTGCATCTCTGACCTGCTTGACTCCAGGAGAGATGAGATGAGGGTATCACATGGCTTTGTGTAGCCAGCTCCCTCTTTCGTGGAGGGCTCAGGATTTCTCTCCAGCCCCAGCTGTGCCTACATGAAATCCCACAACACAGTCTGTGCAGTAAGATGATCCCTGAACTGGGAGAACATGAGCTTAGTCTCAGCTCTGTCTACCCCACTGCCCTTTATGGCTTTGGGTAAGTCACTTCCCCTCCAGTGGCCTCACTCTCCCCATCCGTGAAACCAGACAGTTGGATGGGCTGATCTCCAAGAGCTAAGATTTAGTCACCTGGGAGTTAAAAGATAGTTAAGGCTCGTATGTATTTCTGTAAAACAAATAGAACTCGATCTATTTTCCTTAAGCCCACATCCTATGGAGCAGTGTTTTCCTTATTGGAAAGATAGTTTAGAATCTGCTTATCAAATGATTCTAGAAAATATAGGGACTCAGCCCTTCAGGTTCAGGCCCCTGGTCAGTGAGAGAGGTCATTCTAGGGGCAAGAACCCTCAAAGCTTTCTTACTCCCTGATGGTCCTGAAGAACAAATCCCAGAGTCTGCAGATTCCACTGCTTTGACATTCCACGTTTCCTGGAATGCTGGACCTGAAACAAATGTGATTATCTAGTCCAGCTTCTTCACTTGACAGTTAAGAAAATAGAGGCCCTAGAAGAGGAATTTACTCACTCAAGGTCACACCCCAGATGGTGGCAAAGATGGGACTAAAGTCCCTCCACACTCCCTCTCCAGGCCCCTCTCCACATCCCTGAATTTGCTTCTTGTTTGAGAGCATTAATACAGCTTCTCGAAATGTGCAACTTAATTTTGAATTCTTTCCCTTCTTTACACATAAACATAAAGTCAGAGTTAGTAAAAATGCATAAACAGTGAACCTACACTCTAAGCCATATGCTGCTAACCACACCCTTCTGCCTCCCTGAATTTCCAACATGACTGTCAGAAACTCACCGTGGAGTTTGCCAAACTCTTCCCAGTCAAACTTCATGGAACATTAATAATGTTGAGTGTGTGTGTGACATTGCATATGAGTGAAACGGGTCAATTTATGACAAACATGTCTCCCCACCAGCCCCCATTTAAAAATGGAAGGCATTAGACTGAGTTACAGAAGGCAGTGGCCAGCACAGACACGATTAGTACAAATCCCAGCACCTAAGAGCCCACAGTGTGGTCTGGCAAGACAGCTATGCCTTGTAAGCAAGATGAGACTATCAGAAGGACTAGGATAACCAGCAAGTGCTGTGGGGCCTCAGCAGCAGGGAGCACTTCTGGTGGGTGATAGGGGCAGGCATGTGGACCAAGTCTTGAAGAGGGGAAGGATTTGGGCGCATGAAGAAATGTGGCGTAAGGTCCAAAGTCGATATTGCATAATGTACATTCTAGAAACAGTGGGCAGAAGTGGAGAAACGGTTGAAAAAGCCTGGTTGGAGCCCACCTGTAAAGGCCTCGAATGCCAGGCTCAGGGCATCAGCCCTCACTGAGAAAGCAACCAAGTCACTGTAATAATGTGATTGATGGAGAAGGGAAAACATGGACTTAGGAGAAAAGGCGGTCTGAGGTTCAAATCTTAGGTATTCTGCTTATCGGTTGGTGACCTTTGGCAAGTCATGTAACCTGGCAGCTCTGTAAGAGAACACTGATCTATTTTATAAGATAGTTCTAGGTTATGTATCACTTTTACAAAATGAGAATCAACACCAATTGGTGTGCATTATATCACGCATGTGCTAAGCTTTACATAGCTTGCATCATTTAATCTTCAAAATTACTTTCTGGGGTAGATACTGCTATTATCTCATTTACCAGATGAGGACACTGGGGCTCAGGCATACCCCCCTGATTTATATTGCCCTGCATGAGAGAGCTTCCTACCCATGCGATGGTGTCAGGCTGTTGCCCACGGTCCAGTGTTCACACTCACCACCCACATGGTCTTATGAGGAGCCAAGCATGTGCTAGTGAGCGTTTCTCAGGAGCTAAGTTATTTAATTTTTGCAGCAGCCCTATGAAATAGGCATATTGCTTCTCCTGTTATATGGATGAGGAAGGCGGTGCCTGTCCCCTATCAGACAGCTGAAACCTGGAGTTCTAAGATTTGATTGATTTATCTGCACTGTGTCACATGCCCAGAGACTCTGACTTAATTGCTTGGGGTAGAGTTGAATATCAGTATTTTGTGAGGCTCCCTGGGTGAGATTCTGACATGTAACTGGGGATGAGAACCCCCTGGCCTAGAGGCTAAGCTCATATTCTTAACCAAGACATTAAAAATGAAAAGCGCCATGCTTTTTTATTCATGGTGTCCATGGATTCCCAAACCTATATCTTTGTTCAGTAAACAGACTGGCTTCAAATAAAATAAAGTTTGAATCATATTGTTGCTACTATTGTTGATGTGGTGTGATTCCTAGAAAATTTTTTTCAAAAATGTCGATGTACTGGTACCTTAAGAGGCATGCCCATGGCAAAAATAGTGTTTTATCACCTGTTAAGTTTCTCTTATCACCGACCAATACAGCAGACTTTATTTTCTAAATATATTTAAAAGAATATGAACTGTGGGGTTCCTGAACAGTAGAAAGTGTGGGCCTTCGTAGAAGTAAACAAGTTTCATTGTCATTTCTTCCCTCGGAGTAAAGGACCACTGTCAGAGTGCTCTTGGGAACATTGCAAAGGGAGATCTGCTTTTCAGGATTTTGGATTAAGGAGGTGAGTTTCAAAGCGAATTTGTAATGTGTAAATTCACCTTGCTGCTTTCATCTGTTTGCTGGGGCCAGGTGCTCTCCCGAGTTCATAAAGGACACCGGTGTTGGTTGGTGCCTCAGCCCTCTGTAGGACTGCGTTCTGTGCACGTTAATCAATGTCCCGCTTTCCCCGGCTCCCCTGGCTTCTCTGCCGGGATTAGCTCGGTACACATTCTGGCCACCACGTGAATAGACCTTTCCATGCTTCTCAGAGCATGTCATGTTGTTGAAGCGTTCAAGGAGGGAGGCCACTGGCTGCTATGATGTGGTGTCATTCCTTCAAATTGTGATTTCAAAAAAATGGGTGAGTTGCTTGGGCGAATTCCATGAATTGAAAATGGGTCTGGCGTTGGGCACTGAGGTCTGCCCATGCTGCTGAATACTTGTCTGTGGTCTCTTCAGAGACTGTGTGTTTGCTGTTGCCCCAGAGGCTTTGCATGGGGAGGTCTAGCCTTTACCACCCCCAAAGGAGGGACTCGCCTCTGTACCAACGTTTCAGTGACGATGAGAAAAAAAGTCTTGTTGTTTTGCTAAAAGTAACAGTGATAACTGTAATGATCAGACCTGCAACTAGCTGTAAGTGTCTGTGCTGTGCTAAGCAGTTTGTGAATGTTATTTAGTTCTCACCACAATTCTCTGCGGCAGGTTTACTTTTAGCCCCATTTTAGAGGTTAGGAAACTGAGGCTCAAGAATTCAACAAGATAATCTTAGGGGCAGAGCCATTTTTTAACCTGGGTTTATTTCTAAGGAGTGTGACCTTTCCTCTCTTGGAAGTACAGATCTAGAACGTTACATAAATTCATTTGAAACACGCCTCTTGGAGATTTCCTGTAATTAGTTGAAACTGTTTTCTGGAAGGAGAGGAGGGGGTGTGCTTAGTCTTCCACATGATGGCCTTTCATACGACTTCATGACATCTGCTCATTCTATTCCCATGGTTTCCCCTCTCAAAGCGGAACGACACCTGTTCCTTTAACCATTTCCTGCTGGGCCTTCACTGTCCTATCATGTTGTCCATTTGGTCAGTATTCCTCCTTAAATGTTCCTAGTTCCAAATATAAAACTGAAAACACGATCCATTAGGGACATTTTTTTAAGCAAGAAAATGTGAAGTTTCAAGTTTTACAACTACAAGGAATCTTAAAGACAATGTGACCCAAGCCCCTCCACCTGCATTTTATATATGAGAAAACTGAGGCCCAGGGGGGAGGGAGCAAACTGCCCACAGTCACTGACCAGGTTAGCGGTGGATCTGCATACCCTCATTTTTGTTATCTCTCAAGTGAGGACCATAAGACTGCTGAAAGAAGGAAACAAGGTCAGTTTGTGACACATTTAGTCCAGTACTTGGTACATAGAGGTGGCCATATCTTGGGGAAAGGTGATGAGGGCTGTCAGTGGGGGGGTGGGATGGAGGGAGAGGGGAAAAATTTGAGAGGTGAAGCAGTGGGACCTGGTGGTGGACTGTGGGAGGAGGAGCTGCCAGAGATGGGTGACTCCTAGGTTTCTTGGTTTCTGTACCTTTGAAATGGGTTTCAAAGGTTGAATAGGGGTTTGCCCAATGGGTAGGGCAGGGAGAAGCTTTCTGCCCAGGAGTGGTCATGTGAAGGCAGAGGCTGTAGAGCAGGATGCACTGAGGCACACAACAGACACCCTCCCTTGAATGTTAGTTACCCTGGTGGAGCACAGACAATAGGGAGGGGGCATCTTAGCAGTAAGTACAACTAACTGCATTAACAGCGGGGCGAGAAAATGAATATCAATGCTTGAAACAATGTTCGAAAGACAATCCAACACCTTTGTTTGCTGACATCTCATGAGCTCCATCCTGACTCTCTGAGTCAACGAAATGAAAGCAACTATCCTCCCGACATTTTTGTCCCCGATGTCACCTGAGCTGTGGGCATGATTACTTCCCATAGAGCAGGGAAGCCCCAGGCTTCCAGCTCTTCCTCTGACCCTCTTCTTTCATGGCTGTTAGCAGACCCTGGATCAACACTGGAGTTGGTGGGAGTGGCAGGACTCATTATCACAACTGCAAGAGTAATTCCAACCATTTTTTCATTCCTTTCCTAAAATTACATTTTAATCAAATTTTAAAAACATGTTCATTTCTGACCAAATGACAGCAGCCATTTATTTATATAAATGCCATTTATTTTGGAAGGCTAAACCAAAGTCTTTATTTTTTCCTCCTGGTTTGGTTTTTGAACTTTCGTATGTTCCATTTCCAGAGCTGATCCTAAGTCTTGAGGTCCTGGGTCTGGGAGTTTTTTTCTGAAGAGTGTGTGTGTGTATGACTCTGCATAGACTGCTCAGCTCCTCAGAAGCAGAGCTGAATGGGTCACCTGGAGCCAGCCATGCCTGAAGCCCCTGCCCCACTTATTGAGCTGGTCCAACTTACAGCTTCTGTGCCTCCCACAGGGTTGCTCCAGATAAGCAGGTCTGAGCACACCAGTCCTGCCCCGCCAGCTCCCCATCACACTCTTCCCCACTGTACAGTAACCTGTGGGGACATTGGAAACCACAGGGTGCTTCACTCCAATCCCTGGGCTTACAGACTTCCTGGGGCCAGAGAGTTTGCCACCATAGGATCTAAGGGAGCCATTGAATGGCATGTTTCCTTCGTATCACCCCAAACTTGCCCAGGTGGAGGATTCATCACCAGAGTAGACTGCACACCATTGAGCACAAACCCTGCCCCATAGCTGTGTGAGCTCTGCACGTGCATCATCATCTCACTTCATCGTTCTTATCTTGATAGTCCAGAGAGGTTTGGAAACATGCTTGAAGTTACACAGCCAATGAGGGATAGAGTAGGGCCAAGATCTGGAACAGTCCGGCTGCAAAGGTGGTCAGTGAGCTTAACTCTGGTACAATTACTGTCCACAGGGTGTGGCTAAGACACATCTACATCATATCAGTCACAGAGGGATCGAGTTATTTTCCTAAATACCTGTGAGTTGGAGAAGGAGTGAGGGGTCATCCTGTAAAGGCTGGGCCTCTCTCCAAAAGGAACGAGGGCACCAGGGGCACCAGAGGAAAGGATCAGTGATGGGGAGGGGCCATACATTCTCATCAGTGACTTGAGTTCAGTAGCCTGAAGGAGGCAGAGTGCAGAGGAACGTCTGAACTGTAAGAAATTAGCTAGTCCCCATGTCCCCAATACATAGCTGTTACATAGTGGCAAATTCTGTTTTGATAAGGAAAGACCCTCAAATGTTTGTGATACCCAAGTATGGAAGGACATGACACAAATGGCAGTGAGCACTCCATCACTAGAAGCATCCTACTATCAAAACAAACCACTTGCCTTGATGAGGATTCAGTATTCACTAAGTGTATTAGGCACAGGCAGCAATGACAGCCTTTTAAGCCTAGCATAAAGCTGAGCCAAAGTTTTAATTAATTTCTCAAAGATTCCAGAAAACATTAGAGACATATATAAAGTATCATGTGCAAAGATGTTCTTTCCAGCACTGTTTATTATATCAAGCATCAAAAGCAACCCAAATGTCCCAACACTGGGTACTGTTAAGGCAAAATAAGGTACTGGTATATAATATTAATTTGTCATTGAGTCACAATAAGAACCACATAATTTAGGTGGAAAAAGAAGGTGAAAGTTGTATAAATGCACATATGTGAAAATATATGCATATATATACAGACTCATATAATTTGATCTATGAATAGGAAAAAATAAACTGGATAAGCTATATCAAAATGTAAGCAGCGTTAATGGTCTGCTGGTGAGATAATAGGGGCACAATACCAGTTCTGTAGGCTGCAGAGTTTTTCATCAGGGGCCTGTATCACTTTTGTAATCAAAGCACAATGTTATTTTTGAAGACTAGAATGACATGGGGAAACACAATATGGTGTTAAGTGAAAAATGCAGGATGCAAAATCTGCACGTATTATGACCCTAATTATGCACATAAATTTAGTTATTTATTCCCTATTTGTTTCACAGAAAGTATTAAAGTATTGAAAGCAACATGGAGGAGCACACCTGCATACAATCCCCCTTCCACCCCACGGGGAAGCCTCAAGCAAGAATTAGAAAAATCTAATGGTTGTCCCTGGTTGTGGGAATCTGGATGATTTAGTTTTCCTACTTTATTTTCTTCATTATTTTCCAAATTTTGTCTTTTTTCTCTTAATGTTCTTATAATCAAGAGAGAAGCCCCAGAAAAGCCCCAAACAATTCCTGGAGCATATTAGGAACCCGACGACAGTTACATTTCCTTCCTGACTGCTCCTGCCCCTTCTTGTTGTCCCCACTGACTGGGCATTTGCCCAGGACCTTCCCAACAGTGACAGTGAAAGCCTGCTTGGCTGTGTGCTTTGGGAGAGGGGCAGGGGCTGGGTGCTGGGGGAGGCCAAGGTCACTTGATCACTCTCCTCTGGGGCAGAAGGACAAGTACCATTCCTAGGTGCAGCCAAGATTTCTGCCAGGTGTGACCCTGAAACGTGCTTGGTTGTCGCTCTAGAAATTGGCTTTGGAAATCCCAGGTCTCTGGGGTGGATTTCAGAATTTTAAATGCTTTGTTAAACACGATGCATTTGGGTTCTTCAGCTCAGGCAGAGCCTTGTCATAATCCCCAGAATCACAGTGAGTGTAAACAGTGGCTGATGACACCCCTGGTGTGTACATCGGGTTTACGTATACTTTTATAAAGAGGTAATTTGCAACAGTGCAGTTAATCCCACCATGCTTCATAATTTAAATGTCTCTAGAAAACGATTGCTGACATGCAACTGATTAACAGCAGCCCTTAGTGCCAAATTAATCAGCATCTAATCCAGAGTATGTATTAAGGTAGAATAAGAGATATAAAAAAGACCAAAACCTTCTCCCCAACCCCCTCCTCTGTTATTTCTAGAGAATGCCCAACTTCTGTCTGCAGTTTAGGAGTTTGACTAAAAGCTGTGTTTGAATACTTTACTTACATGAAAAAGACACATAACTGATAAATTGTCAAAACATGAGTCTGATTTTTCCCATTGGAGAAATTGAATTATCTCCTCTTCCTTTGATGTGGTTGGGAGGAACTGTCAATCACTCTGCCCACAGTTGGGGGAGGGAAAGGAGAGTGAAGCCACCTCTATCTCCCAGTATTCTAGAAAGATAACTACCAGTTGGCATTCTGGCATTCCCAGGAGCCACCCAGTTGCCTTCTTTCCCAAAGCAGAGTACGTTTTTGGTTTTGCCTTTGATTCTGTGAGTGACCCTGTACCCTTCTAAGAAATTCCTTAAAAAAAAAAAAAATGTTAGCCAGTCTTTGTTGTTATTGTTTGACCAAAAAACAAAAAGAAAAGCCAGAAATTCTGGTATAAATGTGTCGAAGGAAAATAATTCTAAGGTTTTGAACTTTTTAAAAAGTTCTTTAAAAAATAGTACAGAAATTAAGTAGTTAAAAGGACTCATCTCCTCAGGATTCCTACTAAAAATAAAAGTGATGTTTTCAAGGAAAGCATGTGCTGAATGGTATGTGTTCAGGGGATTTCTTTCCATGTAGGTGTGAGTGGACTTTTCTGCTGTCCTTAGCAAAGGTTCTTAACCTTATACTTCAATACATCCTAGCCTTGGGGCCGGATAGCAAGCATGGACCCTAAGTCGATGTTTTAATTTTCTTACTGAAGGTTGCTTCTTACTAACCAGCCTCCCTTGCCCCTCCTCACTCCCTGAATCTCAAGAGCGCCAGGGCCAGGGTTGGGGAGGGCAGAGGGTGACTCACAGCCGCCTCGTGTGAGCCCCATTGCTGGGCGACTCTCTGGCAGGGTCACTTTCCTACCGCTCGATCAATCCCTGGCTATTCATATCTGAAAACCTTTCTCTCTTCCTTTTAAATTCATTTTCAAAGGTTATAGTCCATGAAACGATGCCCTGTCTCTCCATGAACTCAATTTTGGCTTTGTAAAATTGAAAGCAATGGCTCATAGGTGAGAAAGGAGTGTCTCTTAAAATAAATAATTACATCATACACTCACTGTTTATTACCAGTATGTATCAAAAGTGGGACTTGGGTTTTGTTTTTAGCTATCATTCCCTATGTCCAGTCTTAGGGAGCTGGATTTCTTAGTGTTCCCTCTGGAGAGAAGTGACTTCTAGTAGATCTTAAGGGCATAAGCCTGTACCTAGTGGTGCTATTATCTAGGATGGTAGTTTTCAAACCTTGTCATTCTTTTTCAAAGAAACAACCTTAATTTCAGTGATATATTCTGCAGGCAGAGACCCCATTTATAGACAACTCAGGCCTGAGGAAAAACCAGGGCACACTTAACACCAGATTGCTAGAGGTTTAAGGTTAGCTGACCTAGATATTTGCATGTCTTTAAGTAATCCTCCAGTTATTTATTACTTTCACAATAGAACATGAAAGGTTAATGCTGGGCTTTTCTGCTTTGATAGAGTTCTTGATTTCATAGGTCAAGGTAGACTGGTCACCTGTGATTTAGGTATTCAAAGCAGATCTGTTGAGATCAAGAGAGACCAGGACCCAGACTTCTCTCTCTATCTGTTCTCAGTGTAGCTAAATTACAGAGAAGTTCCTGGTAGAGTGATAATCGTGATAGAGCGCTTGCTGTGTGCCAGATGCTGTGCTAAGGGTCACGTGCATGTCATCTTATTCAGTGCCCACATCAATCCTAGGAAGTAGGTACTAAATTACTGATAAAGTCAAGTTCAGAGGATGGGTAACTCATCCATGGTCACACAGTAAGTAAAGGGCACACCTGAGATTTATACCTTGGCAGTGAGACTACAGAGTCCACATTCATAAGCATCACCACCTGGAGCCAGCTTTGCAAACCCTAACTTGGTACAGCTAGTAAATCCTATTTCTCTGTCCTGCTTCCTTCCCTAGCTGTTCATCCCCTCCCGTTTCCTCCCCTCCCCTCTCCACATCCTGACTTTTCCCTCCTCTCCCTCTTCCTTGCCTGGAGACAGCCTGATCCATTCCTTAATCTCACTAGGATGCCCAGGGGCTGCCGACACCCATTCTCACTGCTGCTTTAAAGCAAACATCACTAGGGCCAGCTCCTGGCATCTGCTCTGGGAAAGATAAGGCGGAAAGCTTATTCCCCTAAACTTCCCAGGAATGTGCAGAGAAAATAATTTGTGATGTGTGACATGAAACACTAAACTCCTCGTGAATTTGAGGCTGTGTCTTCTCTCTGGTGACTTCTGGCTGGTTTTCCACCCGCACAGCTGTGTCACATGTGCCTATTTGAGGAGGAACTCTCTTTTCAAAGTAGAACTGAGTTGGCAGATACCCTTCCCAGCTTTTTGCAGTTCGAGACACTGAGCTTCTTCCAGCAAGGAAGCCACTTTGGCAAATAGTTTGCCCAAACTCTGATGCCTCTAAAATAATATTTTTGGTCACCACTCCTGCTTCCTCCACTGCACTCCACGGCTGCCATCGTAGGCCTCCCATGTCCATCTCGTCTTGTCTCATACTAGTCAGATGGAAGAGGGGAGGTGCCGGCAGCAGGAAGCAGCTCTCACATCCCTTACTTTACCTCTAGTCCTAACATGGAGATGCTGGACTCAGGGGTGGTGCACCGGGGCTTGGTGGCAAGACCAGCCCTGGAGATGAGGCTGGAACAGTGGGCATCCTGGCAGAATCTTTAGCTCAGGCAGAGAGGTCACAGAAGATCCACAGGTGGCCTGTGGATGAGGGCAGGCAGGAGAAGAGCTAATGATTTGCTAGAATGTGGGCTGTGGGAGGACAGGCAGAGGTCTCTGGTCAGTGCTTCAGTTTACTGGTCATGACAGAATGGGCCCTAGCATCTTGTCTCCTGGCTTGTAGTACCTTTTATCTCTTTATCCTTTCCATGGCCTTCCTGGTTCATTCAGACTGAATTAGACTATCCTTCTGCTCAGACAGTATTTGACTTATTCCACCATTCTGGTACAGCCCCTCCTACCTCCCTAGCTGAGACTCATGTACATTTCTGTATCCTGTCTTTCCAGCTCAAGCCACCACGAGTCATCAAGCCCTTAATGGAGGGGCCCAGTCATGCTTTTGAGAGCCTCCACCCATCAGCTCTGGAGATCCCGGAGGAGATAAGTGCTTGAGGAGGGGACACTGGCTCCATAGTATGTGAGCGAGCCTAGTGCCAGTGGCTAGAAGTGAGGGACAGAACAGTTGAGTTGAGTCACAAAGCAGAAGCAGATGTGAGGGAGATGGGTATAGCAATTTTCATAATTAGTCAGAACTCTCTGGTGGCAAGTGACAGACACCCGACTCCATCTGTTTTAAGTGATAGAGGGGACTAGAAAGCACTGGAGTAGCCACAGATTTGAAAAATTGAAAAAGTTTCTCTTCATATATCTCTCATCATTCCTGGGTCCCATTCTCTCATCTTACAGATATGCTTGTCTAGAAAGATCCCGATAGGGATGCCTCCTTGCATTTTGCACTCGGCATCTCCCTTGCTTCACTCTAGTCCTAGTATTGGCTGAAAGCCCCAACTACACATTCATTTTCTGTAGCTCCAACTTGAAAAGTCTCCAGAAAGCACCTTATTGGCTTAAATCATATGAGCATCTTGGGTCAATTCCTCATCACTGGGTCTCAGTCTTCTCATGACTTAAATGGATAGGTGGAAATAAATGATCTCTAAAGATTCACTGGGTCCTAATGTCCTAAGGGACATGTATCTTTTTGTTTCTGTATCCCCAGAACCTAGCACAGGGCACAGCAAATACCACACTGTGGATCTCCTTAAATGAGTACGAATAAGTCTGCTTCTTCCCCAACATTCATTATTGCTCTGGCCCACTGAGAACTGGATTCTGATCATTTCTCAGGATCCATGAGTCCTGGGCCTTGGATTGGGACACGTTTATGATGCAGACCAGGTTGGGTGAGATTTTTGTCCAAAGAAGCAGTAGCTTGGGAACAGCTGACTGTGTCAGATGGCCTTATGAGAGCATTTCTCCCCATCTTAGTTCTGTCTTCCAGGGAGGGTAGAGGGATGGGTGTCCAGAGAGCTGGTAATGAACCAGGCAAGGCCCCAGGAGGAGACTAACAGCTCTAGCCTGAGTGCTTTGCCTGGGTCAAGGCTGAGGGCACTTAGGACATCCCGTGTGGACAATATGCCAGCCCACCTGTGAGTTCCAGTCTAATGCTGAAGGAAACCAGATGGCAGAGTTAGTTAGAGGTGAATGGTTGGGGGAGTTAAGAAAATGAGCCACTCTTTCATCTTAGCCCCATTTCCTCTTCAGGAGGCTAAGAAGGGCTAATGAATTTGCTTTCAGAGAGAACAATGGATTCACAGTGCGGGCATCCAAGGTCGAATCCCACTTCTGGCTCCCATCTTATGTGTGTCCTTGGACAAGCTGATTATCCTCTTTGAGCCTCAGTTATTTACCGTCTGTAGGATGGACCCAACGGCATAACCTACCTGACTAAGTTGTGTCTGCATAGTGAATGCATACATGTTAAGTTTAAGTCATTGTGTCATTTTTGATTAATCCCATTGCTTTGTGAAAAGTTGTATTCTAAATTCATTGTTCTTGTCTTGTTCCTGAGTGTGTTAGCTATGGGTTTGTCTTATATGGCCTTTATTATGTTGAGGTACATTCTGTCTATACCTACTCTCTTGAGAGTTTTAATCATGAGTGGATGTTGAATTTTGTCACGTGGTTTTCTGCATCTCTTGAGATGATCATATGATTTTTATCCATTTTGTTAATATGATGTAGCATGTTGATTAGATTTGTAGATGTCGAACCTAAATTCATAGTTTCTACGCTGAGTGCATAGAGGCCTGAATTCTCCACTCACGGATGTTGGGGTTCCAGATCACATTTAATTTGACAAAAGGACTCACTGCCTTAAAACATATCAGCAACTGATGGCAAAGTGGAAGGAACGTGAGTTCTCCATTATCTAGGTCAGGTTCTCCACCAGCAACTCAACTATTCAGGGGTGTGGTGAGGACCAAGGTTGACTGCCATGTCCGGGACCCATGGTAGATGCTTCCCTGTGTGAGCTCACTGATACCCACTGAAACCCTGGGAGGTGAATGAAGCAGCCCGAGCTCAGCGAGGGTCCCATGGATAGCAAGGGGGCAGGGATCTGGGATTCAAGTACTGCTCCCTGGAATACATGTAACTGAGCTGCCTCATGTGCCATAGAAGACCTTAGGTATGGGGTGGCTTCTTCCGTAGTTGGCAGAGGCACGTGGCACCGTGTTGATTTTGGGAAGGGCTCTTTACTACTCTGGTTTGTCCATATCCTGCCTCCCACACCACTCCCCTCCCTCTGCTCTCTGTCCCTTGTTTCCATCCTCTCTCTGCTCAGTTTTCTTTCTGATTCACCCATGACCCCCGGGAGACTCCCAGCTTATTATCTTTTATCTTGGAATGGCTGAGGAGGAAGATGTCTGCTTGATAAAATGCCAGGGTTTCCACTAGCTTTGAGCTCATGCCCGTTACTGTCTTAGTCTGGTGGATTTTCTCCCCTCTGTGCCACAGCTAAGCAGATCTCCCCTGGGTACCTGTCTGTGGGCTCTTGTTCTTTTATTCCCACTTGGTGCATAAGATAATGCTTCTTTGGTGACCGGTCCATACCAGCATGGGGTCCTGGCATTAGTCGGTAATCAAAGATGTGGCATGTTCAATCAAGCACATTAATTTTTTTAACTTATCTGAGCCATTTTATTGAATATACCTAACTAACCCACCAAAAAGCAGAAAATTCTCGTATTGTAAATTTTTGTATGTTTAGAAGAAAACTACAATTTCTTTCCCTTTCTCCCCATGGTGCTATCACTGACACGCGCCTGTCATCCTGCAGAAGGGTGACATGTACTTGAAAGGAAAAAGAGTGGAAAAGGAGGGAAGGGTATGTGAGCAGAGCATTTAGAACTTTATCAGAATATGAGCAACAATGCCTGACTTTATTAAAAGCTGAGAAAAGGAGAGTCTTTACATACAAGAGGAAGTCAGTAAATGGTCACAAAAATTACACAAGAAACAAGGAAAAGAACTACTTTCTTCACTCTTCTCCAGGATTCATGTGCCCAGAGTCTGATCCAGAATATCCAGCTTGGGCATAGTGGAGTTCTGGCAGCTTCTGAGTTTTATGTCTTTCCCCAGACTGTTTTAAATGGGAGCAAAAGAGAGTATTCAGAGCTAGAAACCCTGAATTCTACTCCTGGACTATTTAGAGGTGTTTTATGACCTTGGACAAGCCAATTAAGGCAAGTGCGACTTGAATTCTAGATCTGAAGAGTAGATAATGCAATGGTAGAATTTCTGAACTCGGATGCTTGTTATGAGACCTAATAGGGGTGGGGAGAGCAGCCCTGCCTACCTCTCAGGGTCTGTAAGAGGGTCCCCAGTTATGGCAGATGTGACAGTGCCCTGAAGTTATAAAAAAAAAACCTGTGCAGAACTGTGTATCGTTGTAGTTATTCTTGTGGCTAATGCACTGTGATCCCTCTGGCTGCTTGAGGAATGACGGGATAGGTACCGCTTCTGGGATATGGCCATGAGCTGACTCCAACTCTCCACTCATTCCCACCACCCAGGGCAAATCTGCCCAGGAATTCTGCTTTGTTCCTTTTGACTATCAGATGACGTGTGTAGTAGTCTAGACTTGACCATTGCCACTTTGCCTGACTGTGCCTGAGCAAAGCTACTTCTAAACTCTGCTTCCTCAGGTTTTATCCAACAGGGATGTCTTGATCCAGTCGAGGGAAGGGCTCCCACTTCCTGTCCCAAGGCTTTGCTCCCCGTTTCCTACCCCTGACTCCCTCTCCTAGAGCTCTGTAGGGGTTCTGTGGCTCTTCCATATTTCCAGGGAACTGAGCTCAAACAAATAATGGATTTTTTTTTTTGATCACCAGAGGAAAGGATGGTAACAAAAATCTCATACAAAGGGAGTGTTGGTTGTCAAAATCCACAGTAAGGGTCAAAATGTGGCTGAATGTTTTGTTCACATAACTGTGATTTGTAGATTTGTTTGTATATGTGTGGAGGCTGGACCATCAACATACAAATAGCTAATCTAAGTGAGACATTCCAGAAAAATGAGATGCATTAAGCTTTCTCCTTTAATATCTGAAACGGAATAAACATTTCCACCAGCAAACCACAAGAATGTTTTATTGCAACAGGGCTCTGGCCTATATTGGTCAGGCACTGCTTCTGAGGCTTGGAATCAGTTTCTGTGTAATGGTAGGGAGCATCTACCATACAGGGCCGGAAGGAAGGGGTCCTATTGAGGGTCTGATTTGCAAAGCAGACTGCTTAACAGTCCGAAGTGGATGTTGTGTATAGATGCAGCTGCAGCGGAGAACTCTGAGGACCCGGCCACCCTCAATAAAGTACTAAGGAGGTGCCAGTTGTGACCAGGAATCAGGCCTCCGCCCTTGCTCTGGTTCGGTGAAATAAATAAACTGAGTCTTGGTTGTGTAGGTGGCTTCCCCGAGCTCTTCTAGCTGCTTTGCCCTCAGACACTTTGTCTCTTGTCTCCAAATCTAGGGCTCTCTTGAAGTCAGTTACTTTCAGAGAAGTTGGTGAATTTTTGCTCCTCTTTGCTTCCCGGATGCTCAAGACAAGGCCTGTTGGGCCCTTTGAGGCCCCGCTCAGAGTTTTGCAAGGCCTGCACACCAAGCCCCTTCTAGGAGACTGCTTTCACCTCCCCTGGCTCCAGCCTGCAGCCGCTGGGCCTGCCACTTCCTTTCTCTATTTACAGACACTAATCATTTCCCATGCAATTGAATAACTTAATAAGCTGCAAAAATACGATAAGACAATTTAATCGTCAGCTTTTACATATCTGCTCAGTATAGCCAGGTTTCTCGGGAAGGTGAGCTAGAAGTGTTAGCAGAGACACTTAATTAGGGAACTAAAACAATGGCGCTAGATTAGAGAGCTCCAGCAGATACCCAGCTTGGACAGATTTCTCTGTGCTCTCCTTTCGAATGGGGCCCTTTTGCAAACTTCATCAGTGTTGTCCTCTGGATGGTAACAAAATGTGCAGATCTCACGCACTTCATGTGTAAGGGGGTAGCTGGCTTTGCCTGGGGTAGCTCCAAACTCTTACCAAGGAGCTTGTTTTTCAGGGGAGAAGTAGATGAGTTTGATGGGAAGACATAATTTGGTTTGTGTGGTCACAGCTCCAGGGAATGGTACCAAACAGCCTCCTCCTTCATCCCTCCATGGTGAAGAGGGATGGGGGCTGGTCCTGAGCAGAGTATCTGCAAGTGTTTGTGAGTTATCCATGATGACACAGTGCTTCTTTTTTGGTCTCTTCCTGTGTCTTCATGGGTAATTTTATTGTAATTTGTGTGGCACCGCATTACAGGTGACTGATGATAATTTTAGCTTGTACTCCTGCATTTTATTGAATCGAATCATGTTGATAACTCTGTGTGAGAGAATTAGGAATCTTTATTCCTATTTCATGGATGCAGACTATGAGACTCAGAGAGGCTAAGCAACTTGACGGAGGCAACACAGCTAGACAGAGGCACCAGGATTCATATAGATTGTGGTAGAAACCATCGGGGCACTGCCAGATCTCAGATCTCTCTTACTGATTCTGCAAACCTGTTACCCAGCAGTATGTACTTTGCCTCTAACCCTTGTACCTGTGACTAGGACCTCACCTTAAATCACACTTTTGCTTGGCTTCTATTTCTGTTCCTCTTCCTCCTCTCACTCACCTGTTTCCCTTTTTTGTAATAAATCTCTTGCACACAGTTTCTCCTCTCTAGGTCTGGGCATCTTGACCTAAGATACAGATGTATGTTTGATCCCTGCCTGCCCCTTCTGGAGCCCTAAAGGCCTTATCCTGTTTCATGTGATTGGCATATCTTTTAACCGGACTGTGAGTGTGGGAAACAGCATCCTGCTGGGAATTTCTATGTGGTTCCCAATTCACAGTAAATAGAACACGAGCTGGAAAGATTTCCTTAGGGTGAATTCCTTAGCCTTTCTAGTGCTCAGTTTCATCATCTGTAAAATGGGAGTAATCATGGTGTTGATATTAAAGGACTGTTGTGAGGAGTAAACGAGTTTGGAGGTGTAAAAACATTTAGCATTGGGCACATACTGAGTGCTCAATAAATGTTAATATTTATTATTGGCATTCAAACATTTGTCATCTTGTTGGACCTTGGTTCCTTTGTTGGGGTGTAGAAATGAGGTCACTATGCTAGGACTTCTTGTCAGGCAGGAGCCAAGCCAGTGTTCAGTGCACTCTTAAGGAATCATTAAAATTTTTTTTGATAGGGAATTTTAAAAAGGCTCATGTTGGATAGAGCATTTGCTTGCCACTGTTGGGAAACCCATTTTATGATTTTACTGTAATGTGCCATGTTAACCATTCTATTCTCTCTCAGTCTCCCTTTCATTTGTGAGACAAGTTCGCCAGACATTTCACAGACACTATGGAGGAAAGAGAGAGGCAGGAAAGAGACTGACAAAGTGTGGCAAACTGGAGGGTTGAGCAGTTCTGCGTTGTTCCCCAGGCGCCTGTATTAAGAGACTGATTAACTTAAAATATTTCTCAGCTTCTGAAGCACTTGATTAAAGTCAATTGGGGGGAAAGAAGATAAGCTCTTACAAGGGCTAATTGGAGGCTTAGAGAACTTGAATATGTCTGAATCCCAAACTGTGGGGTGTGGAGCTCTGGTGGTGGTTGGTTGTGTGGTGGAAACACTCTGACGTCCTGTTGGCGGATCCTGGTGCCTGACGCCCCCTCCTTCTCTGCGGCTGCCTGGCTGCTGAGACTTGCATTCCCTCTGGTCTTCTCTTTTTTTCCCACTGGCGAGGGTGTAGATGATTTTCCCTTTTGAAGGCATAGAAGTAGATGGCTTTGGATTCAGAGCACAGTGTCAGCTGCTTCTTCCTCCCACAGATGCCTGGAAAAATGAAAGTGGGGCTTTAGTGATGCTGTCCCCTGGTGTCCACTTGATGTGTTAATGGGTCACTCTTGCTGCACTGCTCTCCCTGCTGCCAGGGACACTATTATATGGGCAGATCTCTCCATTTCCCCTCAGATCAGGTGGCATAGAGGAAGGCAGGGAAGACTTGGTTTTCCTGTAATGAACCATGCTGGGCTACCTTTTGATCTTTGATGGAGAATTTCCTGCAAAGATACAGACAGGGCGGGGCTCTAACCAAGGCTACCCTGCTTAGCACAGTGAGGGCTGGGGCAGGAGGTGCATTTTGTGCCAATTGGATAGTATATTCATTTTCTCTGGCTGCCTAGCAGCTTAATAACAGACATCCATTTATTAGCTTATGTTTCTGTACGTCAGAAGTCTGGCACAGCATGGCTGGTTCTCTCCTTAGGGTCCCACAGAGCTGTCACAAGGTGACAGCTGGGCTGAGTCTTATTTTGGGAGCCCTGGAGAAAAATCTGTTTCCAAGTGCATTCAGGGCACTAGCAGAATTCAGCTGTCTGTGAGCGGAGGACTGGCATCCGGTTTCCTTGTTATTCATCACTTGCCGGGTCTCTGAGCGGCTTCGGGCTGTCTGCATTCCTTCTCACGTGGCCCCACCACTTCAATCCGCAAAGGCACATCAAATCTCCCTTGTTCTTAAATCACTCTGACTTCCTCTTCTGTCACCAACCAGAAAAAAACTCTCTCTTTAAAATGTTTAGCTGTTTGGGTCAGGCTAACCTGGATAATCTCTCTTTTTTTTAAGAGTAGTTGACATGAAGCTTTAATTACATTTGCAGAATTTCTGAGAGAAGATAGGAGGTTAGTGTTTGATTGAATAACTAGAGGATGGAAATCTTGAGGGCAGGGGAGAGTCTGTCTGACTGCATGTTGTTATGGCCAGAGGACGCAGAATAGCCTTGTATAGCCTCCCATATCTGTGGAAGGTCCCCAAGGGAGGGAGGAAGGTTCCCAGGGAGCCTGGAAAATAGGAACAAAGCTCCCAGCTTCTTATTCTCAGCAGGGCCTCTGAGGTGGCCCCCAGGAAGGCCTCTGGAGAATGAGACAAGGTGGCAGGTTTTGAGATCAGAGGCTGAAGAATCTCTCTCAAGGTTCTTTGCAACTATAATTCCTTCTTTCTTTTCTTCCATGGCTTCCCAAGACCAAGTAGGAGCTCTCAACAGAACATACAGAGGAAATTGTGGCTACTTCTTATAAAACTTAATATTGAAAGACATTAGTATTTTATATTATATTACTATATTTATTAAAACAAGTAATTGGTGACTTCTAATTCCAAGTGACATCTTGCAAGCTCAGTATCTTCCAAGGTCCTTGAGAAATACACTTGAAGTAACAGAGTGAACAGAAAGAACAGTATACCACCACCAGAAATAAGACTGCCAGCCACTGTCTGGGGGCAGTTTCAACAACGGGCAGAGTAGAGATTGCTGTCAGAGGCCCAAGTATGTTCTACAATTCTAATCTCAGTGAATCTATCAGTTTAAAGGAAGGTATGTCTGAGGTCTCTTCCTCTCTGTGAGATTCATGAGGCAGAGGGCCAGGAACCTGTCTAACCCGAGAACTGGACATCTTCTTACTGAACAGTGGTTCTGTATTTGAGACCTCAGATCACATTTCTATTTGCTCCCCTCTTTGAACCATGATCCCAGCATATCCACTGGGCACTATGAGCCCTGATGCAGAGACTTGCTCTCCTGCCAAGTGTGGCCCATGGGCACCATGCAGTGGGTGATTCAGAAGCAAGACAGAGCCCTGGAGCAATGCATTTTGGGAACTGTAGTTTTCAGTGAGCTCCTTTGTTTCAGAGAAGTAGGCAGTCAGGGTACAAGATCTCATTCCCACCTCTTCCATTTCATCGCAGGTAGCACACTTAACATGGAGTCAAGTATACTTAACTGCATTTTCTTAAGAAACACCGCAGCCAACATGTATGGTCTTTATGCTATTCGATTGAGGCTTCTTTCTATTCTGGTTCAGAATTAGAACATTTTGAAAAAGAAGGAACAAGAGGATCCTTACCTTTAGGATATTGAAATGCATTTTGAAACTAGTAATTAAAATAGTTTGGATTAAAAATCAACTGACAGATCAATGGAATAGGATAGATATGTAAATTAGCCTTGTGATAGATTAAAAAGGCTTCAGAATGAAAACAATTAGAGAGATTTTATTTAACAAATTATATTGTGAAACTTGGCTAGTTAGAAGGAATATCAAGTTAGATAGCTCTTCATCTTTTACTAAATCCCCCAAATATTAAAAAATCCAACCCTCCCTCATTCAATATACTCTATACAATTAAAAGACCAATAACAGACTGGATAAACTTTAGCAAACGTTAGGCAGGCAAGGGTCAAAATCTTTACTCTACAAAGAGGTCTTTGTATAGTAAAGGAAAATACTAGCAAAGGACGTAAACCCACAGGTCAAGCAAAAGAAACTGTCTTTAAGAAATAATCAGGAGAACAAATACCTATTTGTGTGTTCATTACTGTAACACTTAGAAGGACAAAACATTACACAAAAAAATCTCTGAAATGTTTAACAATTGAAATGTAGTTGAATAAATTGTAGTATATTTATGTGATGTAATGTTGGGTGACCATTATAATTGTGCTTTAGAGCAGTGGTCCTCAACCTTTTTGGCATCAGGGACATGTGCTCCTATGAGGGTCTAATGCCTGATGATCTGAGGTGGAGCTGAGGCGGTGATGCTAGCGCTGTGGAGCAGCTACAAATATAGATGATGTTTCACTCACTTTCCTGCTGCTTACCTCTTGCTGTGCTGCCCGGTTCTGGTACTGGTCCATGGCCTGAGGTTTGGGGACTCCTGCTTTAGAGAATATTTATTATGATAGTCTCAAATGTGAAGTTTCATTTTAAACAATGTCAAACTCAATATGCTATATAATAATGCCCCACTCACCTGCCTGTGTACTGCACATTCTAGAGCCTGTTAACAATGGATTTCTAGTATGATGCAGTTATATTGGATTATTATTTGTTTCTACATTTTCTTTTATATTTTATGCCTCTGTTTTCCAAATTTCTATAGTGAACTTTTTGTAAAGAAGTTATATATGTTATTTAGTAAATCAGTAGCTATTAAATTGGTATATAAAGAAATGTAAACATCTCAGAACAGGTAGATATAGGCCATGTTTATTAATAGAAAGTCATAGTGTCGTAAAGTGTAACTTCTCTTTAGTCTATTTATTAATAAATCTATAAATCCAGTGCATCTCAATTAAAGCACTAAGAGGCTTTCACTCTCAAAATTTGACAAAAAGATTCGAAAGTCACCTGGAGAAAATATAAATGTGCAAAAATAGGAAAATTCTGTAAAAAATAGGAATAAAAGGAGAATGATCTTCTAGTAGATCTTAGAATGTATCATGAATTGTGCAATTCAAAATATTTGGTTTCAAGAAACAGATGAACAGAATGGAGCCTCACAGATATACTAGATACCCAAGGAAATTTTAGAAAATGTTAAAAGAAGCACTTTAAATTAAATCTTGGGGAGGGAAGGATGGATTATTTAATAAATGTGACAACTGACCTGTGAAGGAAAGATTATAAAGCTAGGCTCCCATTTCTTTCTTTCACCAGAATAACTCCTAGGTAGATCAGAGGATGATCTTTTAATACTGAAGTCAGTTGGTGACACTCCCAGGTTTAGAGCCTCTCAGTGGCTGCCCATTGCAGTTGGGGCGCCCTGCTGTGGTACCGTGGGAGCCCTGCAGGAGTGGGCCCTCGCGCCTCTGTGACGTGACGCCACACATTGTGGGCCTTGCTCGTTAGAGGATGCTCGGACCTCCACTGCGTGCTCCAGACTCATCGCACTTCTTCCTCTTCAGAGGCTACACCTGTTGTGTTCCTGCTTGCACGCCATCCCCATACTGGGAATCAAGCTCCTGGAGGGCAGCTGTCTTGCCTGTCTGGTTCCCCACAGTAATAACCCCCATGCCCATAAACAGTGCCCAGAACACAGAGGGTCCTTAATAAATATGAGTCAATGAATGACTTTAAAGCTGAAAATGGAGCCAGAGAGAAGTACATTTCCAAGCTGCCCAGGAAAATGAAAAGCCGTAAAGGAAAGGGATGATAAATGTGACTAGATGTTAATTTCTGCATTAAATAAACAACCAGTGAGCTACCCACAGTTTTTCAGGCAGCGATCAAGGCTGAAATGCAATGGTGAACAAGACAGAAGGGGTCCTGCCCTCATGTTGCTTATATTCTGGAGGAAAACAGATGGAAGCAAGCAAATAAGCACCTAACATTGTGAGGAATGCAACGAGAGAGACAAACAAGGAGCTGAGATGGAGAATAGCAGAGGAAGGCTGCCTTCAGTCAGGGATCATGGAAGCCTCTCTGAGGAGGCAACGTTTAATCTGAGACTTAAAGACCTGCCATTTAAGTTGTTAACCAGCTGAAGACAGGAGGAAAGAACATTCCAGAAGGAGAGAGAGCAAGATGTAAAGAACTGATATACGAAAGAGCTTAGGTACATTGGGAGGGAGGGAAGCATATCGTATGAGTCTGGAGAAATAGGCAGCTTCTATACTAGGAGGGTTCTGCTAGGTCAGGGGTCCCCAGCCCCCAGCTGCGGACTGGTACAGGTCTGCACGACAGGCGGTGAGTGGCGGGTGAGCAAGTGAAGCTTCATCTCTATTTGCAGCTGCTCCCCAGCACTAGCATCACCGCCTCAGGTCCACCTCAGATCATCAGGCATTAGATTATCATAGGAGCAGCAGTCCTTGGTGCCAAAAGGGTTGGGGACTGCTGTCCTAGGTCATAGTAAAATTATGGAATTTATTCTATGAATTTTGGAAAACAACAGGTTTTAAGCAAGGCAACAACATGATCAAGCTTCAGTTTTAAAAAGATCACAATCATCACAAGATTAGAAATGGGAGGCCCAGAGCATTATTTTATACATTTAAAAAAAATCCATGGCAAACAAACAAACAACAACAACAAAAAAGCACACACACACAGTAAAGAAATAAAATTAACAATAAATCAGGAAAAAAAAATGTTTGTGCCATTTCAGGAAAAAAAAATGTTTGTGCCATTTCACCCAAGGCTCCTTTTCTGAATTTATCTCTAAGAGGGTTAAGCAAAGTGACATGGAAAAAAAGGTTTAAAAAGGGGCAAGGGCTACATAAACAGGCAGTTAATAAAAGAACTCCTATCCTCCCTCCCTTGCTTGCACACACACGCGTGCATGCCCTCTCTCTCTCACACACACACCCCTTCTAAAGAAGACAACACTGCACAATAAATTGCCCATCAACATGTAAACATAGGTTTACTGTTAGTCATAATAAAACATACAAATCAAAATAGTAACACGATTCCATTTTTCACTTCTTAAATTGGCAAATATTAAAAGTTTCCTCTTTTCCAAGGTTGACTAGAGCTTGGGAAAAAGGGATATTCCATATACAGTTAGTGGGAGAATGGTGTGCGTGAGGGTTGTTAGTGTGACCTCTCTGGATAGCAGTTTAACTGCATTTTTCAAGACTAAATGCACATGACCTCTGACCCAGCAGTTTCAGTTCTAAGACCATATACTAGGGTGGTTCTCCTGGCCATGCCTTCAAAACCATGTATGAGTTGCTCATGGCAGCTCTGTTGTAATAGCAAAAAATCCCCAAACAAGACCACGAAGGACCATGAACAGGGGTCTGGTTAAATAATTTCTGGTTTATTTATTAATGGGATGCTCTTTGTTAAAAAAAGAATGAGTTAGATCTATATGTACTGCTATGTAACCCTGCCCAAAGTGTACTGTTACATGAAAAGAATAAAACATGGTATAGAACAACGGTAAAGACACACACACAGTTATATGCAAAAAACATTTTTTTTTGGAAAGTTCTATAGGAAACGTTAACAGGAGTTGCTTTGGGAGACTTTTCATTTTATACTCCCTGTGGCATTTGAATTTTAAATTACACTTTATTAAGTATAACAAAAGTTTGTTCAATTTGATTAACAAGAATATGTTAAAAAAAACAGAAAGCAAGTTAGCTATCATTATTCCAGGCAGAATAAACAATAATAACCCATTATAAAGAATAATAAAGATTACTAATAACCTCTTGCATTTGTAGGTCTATGTACTATTTACTGACGTTTTCAGACGTGACGCATTTAATTCTCAGTGGGGCAGGCACAGTGATCCCCATGATACTGGTCAGACATTGAGGCCCGTGTTGAGGGAGCTCTGAGTCTGTGTCAGGTTCTCTAATTCCCTCCTCAAGATTTTTCTTTATTCTAATGATAGAGATAGAGTGTATCAGTTGAAAAGGCATGTGTTCTGTTTTCCAACACATGCCAATTTGGGCAAAAGTTATGGATTGCTGCTCTATCTCAGCCATCCCTACTGAGTGCTGCATGACCTTGGGCGAGTCTCTTCCTCTCTGTAGATCTCTAATGCCTCTCCAAGCTGTATACATCTTTGATTTATGCCAAATGTCTTGCAGAGGTAATTGAATTTTCAGGGTTGTGTGTCATAACTCATTCTTAAAAGTTTGAAACAAGTTCATGGACTGTGTTTAAAGAATGGGGGTCTTGAGCAGCTCTGTAAATCACCTGTTCTACGAAACGCATGGGTCATACCTTTGGAATGACTGTTTGAGGGGGGCGAGATGCATAGCCGCTAGCCTGGCTTGGCTCTGTGTCTAGCTCAGGCTGTGCCCTCTCATGCAGGAGGTCTCTGGCTTCCTTTCCTCCAAAGGACACATGGCCCTTCACTGGACTCCAGCACCAGCTCTAGCATTGCCCTAACCCCATTTCGCTAATATACGCTTATCCTAATCTATCTTCTCAAGGCAGTATTGCTCACCATATATCCTTTGAGCCCAGTGCAGAATCTGGAACATTGAGTA
Source organism: Eidolon dupreanum (assembly GCA_028627145.1). NCBI lineage: Eukaryota > Metazoa > Chordata > Mammalia > Chiroptera > Pteropodidae > Eidolon > Eidolon dupreanum. Next base: position 117,979,435 of record CM053508.1, on the reverse strand, counting down.
TACCTGACAAAAGCCTGTGAAACCAATAAATGGTTACCCCACCTTGGCTAATTGGCTTGCCCTGATGTGAAAGGCTTTTTGCCTTTGAGTTGTAGATTTTGTAGTTGAAGCAAACCTCTAGAATCTTAGAAGCATAGGCTTATGTAATTCAAGGAAATGATAAAGTCTTAGAAATTGAGTAGGAGCAGCACATGGGTTACATATACGAGCTACAGAGAGAGTGTGGGCTTGCATCCTGTTTGGGCAGGGAGCCCTTGCTGTCAGGGTCTCATGCAGGGCTTTCCATGACTGTTGGAGAGTGTTTCCTCCCCACTGCCAGTATATGCATCTCTGTGCCCAAGGGACTTTCCCTCAGAACTTTGGAAAGCTGCTCTGTTGTTTTAGGGTTGGATGGAAATGCCATGAAATTGACACCTCCTTTCCCCCACCCAGCAGCCTAACCAACCACTCTTGGAATTAATATTATGCTGAACCACATGGAATTGCCATTTCAGAAGGTCAAAAACAACTGAATTGTGGCAATTTCACGTGGGTCAGCCTAATTTAAATACCGAAGTTCCTTTGTTCATCAGTTGGGATTATTTTAGTTAGAGGCGGTCTGCCCACTTCCCCAGAGATTTCCCACTGGGTTGATCCAGTCAGCACTGTGCAGCTGGCTTAACCCTTTATCACCTGTGGTCCCTTTTCTGTGTCACTTCCCTAATTTCCTACTTGTGTTTCCTCAGATCACCTCCCAAATCAATAATGTGCACTTCGATTTTTGTCTCAGGATCTGCTTCTGGGGCAACCCCAACCTAATCCACTCAGGGTTTCCCATTTGTAGGATAGCTTCATTGTCAAGATCAAATAAGGTAAAACGCACGAAGCACGGAAGCACTGAGCACACAGCAGGTGGAGGCAACATCAGCTGTTACTGCTGTCAAGTCCAGCATGCTCCTTTTAGAGATGTGCTGACTGAAGCCCAGAGAGGAGATTGGACTTCTCAGTGCTACTGCGTGGGTTAGTGTGGGCTCCTCATTTTTGGCTAATCCAGGGGAAGGTGATGCCGAAGGCAGGCAGAGTACTGACTGGTGCCTTCCTCACTTTCCTCGAGCAGTTGTGTGATAGGCTGTGACAGAGTAACTAGTTGGGACTCCCCTTAGGACACACATGCAGAAATGAACTCAGGTGGTCACTTGCTTGTGCACAAATCTTGACTGTCCAATGGGTTATTGGCATATAGGAGTAAGGACCAGAGTAAGGTCCAGAGAGACACCTGGGTGGGGAGTCAGAAGTATGGGTCCTGATGCCACATTTGCTGCCAGGACTCTACCCAGGCTGGGCTGCTTTGTCCAAATGGCAGGATTCTTAGGTGGACACTTTCTCAAAATATCAGCTCCAAACAGACAGAGGGATGAGATGGATGAACATTTTGGACTGACCTCTTATCCAGCAGAATGTTGGACTTAAGTCTGTAATGGAAAGACATCCTATTCCTGACCACTCTGGGATTCTGGATCTAGATGTGAGATTCTCCTGAGGATAAAAACTGGTGCCTTCTCTCTCTACACTCCCATCCAGCTCTAGGCGTGCGAGGTGGGAAAGGGGACGTGGTGACCTCCTGAGAGGGGTCTGCCTTGCAAAGGGGTGTGCCTTGCTATATTGTTGGACCAATGCTAAGAGACTTGGATTCTGGCCATGGTTATGTCACTAAGTTGGTTGCATATCCATAACACAAGAAGCCGGTTTCCTTCTCTGTGTCCCTGAGAGAGTCCTGCAGCCGTCCCTCAGGAAGGACGGCTCAGGCTGAGAGGAACCAGGTTGTCCTGTCAGCCCTGCTTCCATCCTCTCCTCGGTGCTCGGCAAGGGCCAGGGCCACATTCAGATTCTAGGACATGTTACAAACTTGGATCTGATATGAGCCAGTGCTATTGTCTTAAGAGACAGTATTTCCCAAAGATTTTTCTTACAGAGCAACATTTTTGTGGGCTGTTATTAAGTATTCAGCATTAGAGTTGTTCTGTGGTGATTATGTTAGCATGCCAGTTGCAAAAAAAAAAAAAAATGTTAACTCACTTTTATGTCAATTAAATTAGAATCAATGGCAATTTATTAAGCATTTATTGTATCAAAGCCCAGTGCTGGGCATGTGGATACAAGAGGGAGTAATACGTGAGCCTTGTTGAAAGGGGCTCAGTATCCATTGGAGAAACAGACTGGCAAGCCTGTTATTACCAGAAATGTGCTAAGGGTAAGAACAGAGGTCTATACAGGGCCTGCGACTAGCAGGGAAGGAGTGATTAAATCTGGATGGGAGTCAGGGCAAAAGGTCTCAAACCTGTTGGTTTTTTTTTTTAATGCTGAGTAAATTTGCCTGGTGGCAAGATGACTCACAAGACTTTTCTAGCAAGCACAATACCATGTATAAGGCATAAAGGCTTGTAGCAGCATGGGGTGTTTGGGGAACTATATGACATTTGACAAGTTTAAATGTTTAGTTCCAGAGAGCAGGGGTATATCACTGGATATGGTTCCACAGCCATGTCCTCTCCACATATTATTATGAAAAATAGAAACTGTGTGTGTGGCTACAATGACTCTTTGGAAATACCATAATCAAACATAGGCAGCTGCTCAGATTGTCCAAGTCACCAAGGAGAAGATACTATGAGAATGTGGCGGCTGGGAGACAGCCAGGATGATAGAGGTGACAGGCACCTGAGATGCTGACAGTGACGGGAACTCTCCACTTTGGTGCTGTGACGCTGGCAGAGCACTACCCTCTGGAGTAGTGTCTCGCAAGCTTGAATATCCATGTACATCACCTGGGGATCTTGTTGAGGCTTGAGATTCTGCATTTCTAACAAGCTCCCATGTTGCTCATCCTCAGACCTCATTTTAAGAATCTCTAGAGTAAGGGTTGAAAAACTGTGGCCTGCTACTTATTTTTGTAAGTAAAGTTTTATTGGAACACAACCATGCTCACTTGTTTGCATATTGTATATGGTGCTTTCACACTGCAAGGGCAGAGTTGAGTAACTGTGACAGAGACTATATGGCCCCAAAAGCCTAAAAAAGTTTACTATCTAGCCCTTTATAGAAAAAGTTTGCTGACTTCTTAGGGTAGTGGTCCTTGAACGTGGCTGTATAGTAGAAATACCTAGGGAAAGTTTTAAACACCTCAGTGCCCAAGGTGCACCAAGGCTGATTAAATCATAATCTAGAGATGGCTTCATGCATCATTACTCTTTAAGATCCCTAGGTCAGAGATCCCCAACCCTTGGGCCATGGATCGGTACTGGTAAATGGCCTGTTAGGAACCAGGCCTCACAGCAGGAGGTGAGTGGCAGGTGAGCAAGTGAAGCTTCATCTGTATTTGTAGTCACTCCTTAGTGCTAGCTTCACCGCTTCAGCTCAACTTCAAATCATCAGGCATTAGATTCTCATAGGAGCACTGGCACCTGGTGCCAGAAAGGTAGGGGACTGCTGCCCTGGGTGATTCTAATATGCAGCCAAGATTTAGAAGCACTGCTGGTTCTGATTCATATTATGCCTGCAATTCAAGAACATGCCATTAGATGGCAGTGGCACTAGTTAGGATTTGCACAAGAGGCAGAACAATTAGACGTGGCTATCTGGATAACAGACTGGCTCTCACCACTAAGATCTACTCGCATAATGAGAAATTGCATTAAAACTGAGAAATCACTCATAAGTGGTCAGTTAATATAATCCACTTGTCTTATTCAGCTGTGATAAGCTAGTAGACTTGTGGGCCTCAGAACTTGGCCCAGAACTAATAACTTTAGACTTTTTATGTATGACTCTCCAATGAAGTTGCTTTTTGCCTGGACTGTATCTTTTCCAGTCTTGGCTGTTCTCATCTGAATTTTGCCCCTGGGTGCTTTGTCAGGATTTCCATTCCATGTGTGGCATACACTGTGGCTTAAATTAAACCAATCATAAGTATAACTAGCATCTCTGTGGCTCTCCACAGTACAAAGGACTTTTACATCTATTGTAGCTTTTGGAACCTTACAAAACTGTGTATGGAGTTTATTTCCATTTTACAGTTAAGGGAATTGAAGTTCATAGAGTGAAAGTGACATTTCATTGAAGTAGAGAATGGTGGAGGTGGGACACTTACCCAAGTCTTCTTTCTGCTCATGACACTAGTAATAGCAATGGTTAACTTCCTCCCAATTTTAGGAAAAGCTCATTTTAGCCGACATTACAAAGTTGTCCCTTACTGCTCCCTATTCCTCTCAATGCTGCAGCTCTGCCTCACTTTCTTTATCTCTTTTTCAGCTCCTTTCAAATGAATAAAAGATTTTACAGCTTCTTTATAAATACTCTGCAGGCTTCAGTCCAGTCTTTTTGTAGATTCAAACAAAAATCTCTAAAGGGACTTGGTTCCCTCTTCTTTTTCCTTTCTGTTCGATATGTTTGAACCATTTTAAACCTAACACATCACAATGATTTTTAAACGCAGGTACCCAGTAATTGACTCACAGATGTGAGTTTGAGCATTGCCACTTGTGCTATCACTTGAGACCACTGTGGGTCACGGGGAAGACAAATAACCTCCAACTTGAATTCAGTTTCATTTCCTCTGCCCTGGTGAAACTTTTTCACCTGTCAGCCTCATGCATGTTGGGAACAAAGAACAAGCCTCCTTGAATCTGACCTGGGTGGGCTGTAGCGTTTGGTAGGCACTGAGAGATGGATGTTGGGCCCCTTTGGACTGGCCCTTTGCCCTGAGACATGATCGTTGATTGGATTCCAGCAACCCAATTGGTTTTCTGTCTTAAAGCCCTTATCTTTCACTTTGGGGAATGAAGTGTCCAAACCACAAAGGCAAAAGGAAAGGAGAAGTCCAAATGTTTGTAGTTGAATTTTTGCTTCATCCCCTACCTTATTCTATCAGCAAATCAATTTCTGATGTACTCCTCTGAACAGGGAATATGCTTAGCAAAGCAATCTGTGATTAAATGTCCAATCGGAAATGTCAATTTTAAAATGGACGATAAATATAAGTGAAGAATATTCGATGTTTATCAACCTTTGGAGATTTATTGCACCCAAGTGGGTTGATCAACAGGGAGGATGGAGGTTTTGATAATGTATCCTGGATACATTGGGACAGAGTTAATTTTATAATGTTTTAGTTTTTAATAAAGCTGGTTAATTAAGTGTACGGTGAAATTTGATTTCATTTTTATATGTTTTAGTCTTTAGAGATTATTGTACCTCAAATCATAAAGAAAAAATACATGTTGAAGGTGGACTAGGGAAATAATGGGCAGTTTCAGAGCTCTAATGTGATGTACTGAGGCTACAGTCAGTCAATGGTAGCGTTAAATCAGGGGGCTTAGTAACAGATCATGAACACCCAACTTGAATTGGCTTAAGCAAAAAAAAGTAGAATTTATTAGAAGCCTCTTAGGGCAGCTCATAGAATTAAAGAATAAGATGAGAAATCAGGCTATGAAAAGCCGGGGCAAGTTCATGGAGCCCAAGAATAAGAAATAGGTCTTCAAATGCCACAAGGACTATCCCTCTATATCTCATATTTATTTTCAGCCTGATTCTCTCTTTGTAAATCCCATCCATACCTGCAGGGTTACCTGCAGCTTCCAGACTCACATCTCAAAACTTCACGAGTAAGAGGAAATGGAGATCTTCTCTCCACCATCAGCTAACTTTCTCTGGGGAACGGACTCTGATTCGTCAGACTTGGGTCACATGTCCAAGCCCTGGACCAATCACTATGGCTAGAGAGGTAGAGTTGGGGAGACAACAACTTCTACTCAGAACATAGGACAGAGATGTCAGGAGGAGAATGGTTCTCAAAAGAAGTATGGGTAACACAGGCTTGACCTCAGGTGCTATTGTTGAGAGGCAGCTACTCCAATTTCTGTCTGTACATTTATGACTTAGGAAGAAGAGACAGACGACTGTAGGGACTATCTATTGAAGTCTTATCTATGTGACAGGCCTTTAAATAGATCGTTCTGCTCAGTTTAAGCCACTGAGGTAGGTATAGCATCAATATGCTCATTTTACTTATGAGAAACAAAAATCTAGAGAGGTTAAATGATTTGCCCAGTCATGCTACTGACAGGAGAAAGAGCCGGACTAACATGCCAGGTCTGACCGCAAAGCCAGCGTTCTTAACCATTAGGCAAGTTGCCCCCACATCACGCTCTACATTGCAGTCCTTCTAAAACTCAAGTTCGCTCATGGCATTTTCTTGGTTAAACAGTCATCTTCTGCCTTTGCTTACAGGGTGAAGTTTAGATTCCTTGTCCTGACTGACAGCCCTCCAGCCATCTCTCTCTCTTTTTTTTAATCCCCTCTCACCCCACTTCCACCCCTGACCTATGGGTGTTGCAGTCTCCCCTTAAGAACTGGATCTCTGAAGGTGGGCATCTCCTCCCACGTACTCGTGGCGTGCACCTCGGGCCTGGTGCACCTGGGGTATGGGCTGTGACTCCGCTGGGGCTCGAACCCAGGACCTTCTGCATGTAAAGCAGATGTGCTAATCACTGCTCTATGGAACCACCCCCAGCCATCTCTTTTCAGTCCTTTATTTTCCCTGAGAAGCCTCACGATGAATTAACAAACAGAGATTAAACCCTCCATGTCAGGTCCTTTCTCTGACCTCTAGAATGTACAGCTTACCACCCAGAACCACCCCACTGCAGAGAGTCATTGAATTTCCCTGTCTTTCCATACCCCAGTGCAACGAGTCTGGGGTGAAATAACCTCAGAGCTCTTCAAAGCTTCCAACTTCCTGCTTAGTGTCGAAGGGAAAAAGCTATAATTGGCACATAGCACTTAAATTGTAAAAATATTTCTTAGAAGTGATTTTATTATGATTTTTAAAAAGTCAATAGATCATGAGCAAAACTCCCTTCTTCTCTCTTCCCTCCCTGCCTTTCCCTGTCTTGCCCTGCCCTTCCTTTCCCATTACCTCCCCCACGAACTGGGGTGTTGAAGGTTCTTATTTTAAGAGAACCTCTTGAGCTCAGCTATCTCTCATTTCAGGGGGTAGGGGAATCTACCTATCACAGACCTGCCTTAGTTCAAATAGCCCAAGTGTATTCCAAAATTGTCACAGCAAAGTCCTAGAAAATGACATGTCTCCCAAATGGCTTCTTGTGGACACACTGCCTTCCATCAGTCTTTCACAGATCTGGGAATTTGCTCCCCAAAGCGAGATTGTTGGCCAGGCTGCTCAGAGAGTCTGGGCCCTGTGTGTGCTTGATAGACAGTAGTTTTCCTGGTCACCTCTGAACAGGATTAGACCCACCCATGAGCCATATCAAGGGACAGGCTGGGATGGGGGCTGCTTGGGAGGCCTGAAGAAGAGAGGGCATCTGTGGGTCAGTCAGAGAGAGGGAATGTGTCACAGCAGCATGTCTGTCAGTAGACATGATGAGGTAGTTGTGGAGAGCTACCTGAGGTGGCCCAGCCCTGGTCTCAGAGCACTGGACTGGGAGTCAGCAGGCCTGAGTTTCCTTCTTGACTCTGTCATTGACTCAGTGCGAGGCCACAAGCAAATCACATCTACTGGGTGACGTGCAGTTATCTATCAAATACAAAGATTGATAATCATCAGAATTTCTCAAATTTTAAATACTGTGGTGTGACTGTCATCCAGAATAGGAGAGACAGAATGGGAACTGCAATATCTAATGCTTGGTGGCCATCTGGACCTAAGTTCAATTCCAGTCCATAGGAACACTGGGATTTTTATAGTTTATTTATGATTTCCCCATGGCTGACCTCCTTAAAGGAAGTACCTGTTAGAGAACGGCACAAAGGAGATGCTCAATAAATATTTCTGGAATGAATGAAGAAGGCAGCAGTGCTAACTCTAGAACAATTCCTTCTTAATGAGGAACATAATGTACTGTTGAAAGGGCAGTCTTTGGACTTCCACAGGTCTGGGTTCGTATCTCGGCCCTACCACTAGCTGATGAGTCATAGTTTATAAAATGCAGACAGCATTCTCTTCTTTCCATGGTTATTGTGAGGGATGAGCAATACAACACTTGAAGCACCCAGCACATGGTGTGTGTGCAATGATTGGTGGAAGAGGCTGTGAAGAGCTAGGAAGGTCATAGGCTTGACTTCTGGGTGGATCCTGAGCCATCCCAGGAAGACTAGACTTTGTCAAGAACTAGAGTAGCAAGTAGTCTCTCCTCTGCTCCAGTCTCATGGACAATGAAGTACTCATTATTGTAACGTTTGTTATTACTTAAGGTTTGTGGAATTTGCAGCAAAGAGACAGTTCCTCCCACCCCAGTGATTCACTCTGTGTGTGTGTGTGTGTGTGTGTTTTAAACAGAATCTTCCTGTAAGTGTAACTAACTCAGAAAAACATATTTCATAGTACCCCATCCAAATGAGTTTTTACCAAACAACAACAACAACATGGATAGTAACCTTTATATTGGGTAAGACCTCTGTGGAGTCACTCACCTGCTTTAGATTTCCATTTTCACATTTATCCCATGATATATAAATAACACCTCTTGAATCTGAGGTCTTTGCTTCAGGATCTGCTTCTGGGGGAACCCAAACTAAGGCTCTTTGGGAAGGGACAAGCCACATTCTGGCCAGCTTGGCCTCTCTCTGGTTAACAGAGAGGGAGGAATTGGGAGCCATATAAGTGACATTTCACTTTCTGTTATGAGTAACAAATGTCATCAGATGAGGTACCAAGAAAGGGAAACTACTTCCAGTAATTGATACTTTTGGGTTAAAGACTGATGATATTGAAAATTAGTTGTAGGCCCCAGTTACCTGAGGAAGAGGGGTGGACCCCGGATGTGCTGCACCCCTGTTTGGTGCAATCCAGACTCTCTGCTTGCTAGCACTGGGACGCACAGAAACCTGCCCTGTTCATCTCTCAAGGGCAAGAACCATGTCTTCCACTTCTTTTTTTATCCCCTTGTTGGAAAACCATGTCTCTTCAAGTACTCATAATTATTCTTAAGATTATGAAGCAAAAAGTGGCCTGGTTCTTTTAAGAACAAGGCAGGCCCATCAACGAGGAACATTTTCTCTGGTTGCAAAAAAAAAAAAAAGCTCCCAGAAAATCAGGTGTGTGATTGATGGCTGCCTGTCCTCAGTTTGTGACTCTGGGAGGAAGGGAGGCAGAGCTTTCTGGGATGCCAGGGAAGGCTTTTTAACACTTTTCTTGAGGTTGCCAGGGAACGGATACTGAGATATTTCTATAGGGAATCAGCATTCCAGAGGCTAGGATGTTGCCCCTGAGCTTTGTTCTTCTTCTCCAGCTGCACTGCCCTCACCCAGGCTTTCCCGTGTCCCGCCTTGGTGGCTACATGAGCTTTCTTGCCTCTCACTGTCCTGCCCACACCTCACATGGATACCGGGGCTGGCCTCTCATCTCCCCATTCCTCCTCCCCCTCTGGGCAAAGTTCAAGTTCTAAACTTGGGCACAAGCCCTTCATGATCCACGCTAGCCTATTGTGCCACCCTTTTCCCCATGGCACTCATGGGCTGTCTAGCCACCCTGCCATTGCTCATGCCATTCCCTGTGCCTGGAATACCTTTCCTCACTTTGTCTCTCTGGTTATGTCCTACTTCGCAACAAGGTAGAACTCAAATGTTTCCTGGACACAACCAAGCATAAATTACAGCTTACTTCTCTGTGCTTGCACAGGCTCTTGATCTACTTCTATTTCTCCCTGTCACTTTGCATTATGATCTGTTTAATTGTCCAGCTTCTCTGTTGGGATGTGGCTCCCTGCAGGTGTCACTACGTCAGACTCTTTATGAATCTCCAGAGGGGTCACAATGCCTAGTTCATGATGGACACCTAGTGTAGTTTTGTAGAAAATAATTGGATGGCCTTGGACTTCACTTTTTTATCTTCACATGTCCCTTCTTTTTCATCTAGGCGTTAAATACTTAGAGAGTAGGTGTGATTTATTTTAGTTTCTTTTTGTAATCATTATTGCTTTCTGACTCTCCCATAGCCCTTATGCCAGCTTGGGCATGTTACTGTGTGTGATAAGTGGCTATTGGATAAGAGAAGTGGATGGCATTCATTTTTCTAGCTCCAGAGCTCACCTTAGTGTCTTCTATCTCACATGGATATGCTGTCAGAGAATATTTTTATCATCCTGTCATGCTTAGAAAGCCAGTCCTTGATCCAGGTCATTTCTAAGTCAAAAGTGATACAGTTTCCAGTTCGCTGTGCTCAGAGGAAATCCCTGGCAGAGCCTCCTGTTCTGAGAGATGTGACATGTGCTTTTGCAGCACATCTCGCACACCTGTGGGGCGGCGAAAGGTAATTTAACACCTGTCTAGGCCTCCCTTGAGGCTCTCCAAGTGAGTTAATAGGATGTTGGGCACAGCGTTAAGAGAAGCATCCGAGCCCATCAGTGTTACAGAGTATGAGCACCTCTGGCAACAGGCCCTGCTACCTGCTTAGTTCCTATTCACAGGGCAGCCCCTGCTGGACTGCACTCCAAAGCCAGACTTCTCTGGTGGTAACACACCTTCTCTGGTTCCCTCTGTGCTCTACTGTGTAGGGCAGTGCTCAAGGGCATGGTGGTGGGCAGCTGCTTACTGGGTCTGTCCACTGTGAGCACTGACATCCTTGGTCTCCCAGATCTAGGCATCTATCTATGCAAGGGTATTCCAAGATTTAGTAAAGCTTGCAAAATGATTTGCTGAGAAAAACAACCCAAAATATAAAATGAGGTGTGTTGGATTTACCAACTAGTACTTTCACAATTATTATACTTTTAAGTAACATAATATGCAGCATAGGTATAATATTAACTTCTTAGCTCTTCTTTTTTGAGAACTGGTGACAAGACAGAGCTTTCAGAGTTTCAGAACTGGGGATGGATACTAGGAAATATAGTACAGTGAAGTTGTGCCTCATACTCGGTTAACTAGTACATATTCAATGAGAGAGTGAAAGAGAGAGAGAGATAGACAGACAGACACAGACACACACAGAGAGACAGAGACAGACTGAGACTTAGCAATGCCATTTGCCTTCTCTGCTGATCATGCCTTCCATTCTCAGTAAGCCCATTTCCAGGCATGAGCGAGAGGTAGTGATGGTGCTAGTTTACTGTTGGTCTTGGTACCTCTTACAGGTGAACCCCTGGTTGTGATCTTGCTGTCTACAGAATTGTGCTTCTTACATCCAGCCCTCTTTATCACCTCTTGCCCATTACTAAATCCATTATACACAGTAACATCTTTAACTGAGCAGGGCTGTAATATATCAAGCAAGGCAAACTATAGTTTATGGACAACTGGACAATTTAAGGGATATTCAGGGGACAGTTTTAATGGATTTTTTTCCCTTATGTGTTGAACTTTAGACCTCAATTTCTGGGTCAGATGTAACTCCACTAAAATAACTGCACTAATGATGAGAACAACATAAACAATAACGATAGCTATCACTCACTGGTTACTCAGCCCAGCCACCATGATAGGTGTATTCCAAGGACTGTCTTCATTTTATCTTCATAACGATTCTGTGCATTAGATATTTTATTTTGATGCAACCTTTTAAATTGAGGTATACATTTCATAGATTATATTTTGGCGAGTCTTTTCACATGTACATATTTAAGCAACCACCACCGCGATCAAGATGGAGCATTTTCGTCCCCTCAGCAAGGTCTCCCGTGCCCCTTCCTAGGCAGCACAGTCCCCTGATGAGGTGGCCATTATTCTGACTTTTAAGACCATAGCTTATGATCTTATGTGCTAGGACTTCATGTAAATGGAACAGTACAATATATACCTTATAGTGTCTGGCTTCTTTCTCACAACATACTATTTTTGACATTCATGTGCTTTTTGTGCTTAGCAATATAGTTCATTTATCTTGGCTCTGAAACAGTTCATTGTAAGAACATACCACAATGTGTGCGTGTATATATATCCTCACATTAGATATTCCTTCCATCTTATAGATGAAAAAATTAGGGGCAAGATAACTTATATAAAGTCACATAGTTGGCAAGTGCCACAGCATGGATTCGACAAAGTCCGTCGTGCACCAAAGGCTCTCAGCCACTACCTCTGTGTGGGGGTCATGACGTGTTCAGACTGAATACAAGCATGTTGACTACAGGATGCCATAAATGTACCTGTAGAACCGAGTGCCCTTTTCCAGCTGGTTTTCTGCAGATGGACTAAGCCTTGGAAATTCACGTACTTCCTAGCATGGAAGGCAAGGCTGTCACTAAAGCCAGTCTCCACTCCTTTATTCAGTCTTGATTCCTGCTTTAACAGAAGAAGTATTACTTTGATGTGTGAATTGTGCCTTTGATCAAAAGCTTGCTGGCTCCCTCGTGTCTCTTAGAACAAGACAGTAGTTCTATCGTGCTGATGTGTGTTATAACATTTTGGACAGCAGAAATGACATTTACATGAAACAGCCATCCTCGAATGTAATAGATAAGATAATTTCAACAGCTCCTTGAAGAAGAGTCCCCAACATTGACTTCAAAGTCAATGAAGTAATAGTGTGTCATCCAGCTTCTTCTTCTCTACCTGGTGTTAATTAAAATCCCGATAACAGAACTCAGTCAACATCCATATGAGGAAGGCCAAAGCACAGCTTAAAAATGTTCAGATGAAAGTGCAGTTAATCAGAATTAAAACAAAAACACTCCCACAAGTCTTCATTCTCATTTGACTTCTACTGGATAAGATGATTAATAAGCAAAGGTAATTTCTAAGGACTCCCCCTCCCCAACCCTGTTATACTTTCTGAACTGAACCGTTTGAAATAATTGAACAATTACTTTGTGTAATGTTATCAGAGTTTATTAAATTGTTCCCACCAGCTTTGTGCAATTACCCAATTCAGCTGATTTGCATATTGCAAAGCAGAGTGGTAAAAAGGGGTTCTCAGTGTAGAATCTAGTTATTTCTGAACAGAGGGAAGTTGTAAATTTCATTTGGTTCAAATCCTTTTCTCTTACAGTTTAGGATACTGAGGCTCAGAGAGCTAAGCTGACCTGGCCAAGTTTCACATAAGCTAGAGATAGGGCAGGGCTGTACCCCTCCTCTCCAGAACCCCCACCTGTCTGCAGAGCTCTAAATGGGCAAACTGTATGTTCCCAACGAGGCCAGAGCGTGCTTCCACCTTCCTGCACATTTCAATTAGTTCCAATTTAGACGTGACATCAAGCATGCACTTAAAATGCAAATCCGCTCTGACAGGACAGGAAATAATAAAGGCAGATTATCCCAGTGCAATTCAGTAGCTTAAGGACCTTGGAATTTTGTAGTGACAGGCCGAATGGTGCTAAATGAAACATTGTTCTTTTGGGGGGCAATGAAAAATGAACTTTCAACACTTTCCATCTCCATCTCTGTCTCAGAATCCTCTTCCTAGATCTCATTTGAACCTTGCTTTTGTTTTTAAACAGTTATTATGGAAAATTAATACCTGCAAAAGTGTGAGAGTCATATAATTCCCCCCCCCACACACACATGTCCACCACTCAGTTCTGTGATGACCAACATATGGCCTATTCTGTTGTCTCATACTTCCCTACTCACTGGCCCACTTTAAAGCAAATCACAGGCATCGTAACGTTTTGCCCATACAGTCTTCAGCATGGACCTTGGTTTTTTATTTTGGGGTCACTGTATTTTATAATTCTGTGAAATGTATGCTCTAGGACAGTTTCAAATAATGAAATATTATGCCACCATTAACATATTTTTGACATGGGAAATATTCTTCATAATTTAAGAAATTTAAAGTACTAAGAGAACATAGAGTATGCTCTCGTTTTGTAACACAGAGTCTGAAAGTGTTGTATATTAGAGTGTTATTTCTTTTCTTTCTGATTGTTCTTTTATTTCCTTTTTTCCCCCCAATGAGCATGTATCATTTATATAATAAAAATAAAAGAGCTTGAGGGTTTAAAGCTATTCATAAGATGGTGTGAGAGAGTGGAAAAGGAACTGAATTCTACTACTTAGGTTGTAGGAAGCTGTACCAGGGAGATGAAATGGATCCTGAAGTGTGCATGGGTCTCCTTAATCAAACTCAGTGATAACAGGAGTGAAAGTGATTAAATTTTTTTGATTAACAAATGCTTTCTGAAGCTCCGGCTCTGGACCAGGCATCGTGCTAGTGGTTGGGATTGCAATTATGAGATTAGAAACAAAGGCTCTTACTACTGAAAGTATGGTCCATGGATCAACGTCATGGATGTCGGGGCTCGCTAGAAATTCAGATTCTCAGGCCTTATCCCAGACTTACTGAATCAGAATCTTTGTGATCAGCTCCTCAGGCCATTCAGTAGCACATTAAAATCCAGCAAACGTTGGGCTAGAGTGGGATATTCTTGACCGCTGGGAACATGTCTCGTTTGTTTCTGCTTTCTTAGCCTTGCTCAGAGCCTCTTCAGAGGAGTGGATGGAAGAAATGGCCAGAGTTGTAAACTGGCATTTAAAATGGGTTCTTGATATACCTGTATTGACCAGGTAAACAGCTTCCACTCCTGCCTCATAACCTTTCTAACTTACCAGTGTTAAAGAGGCATCTTTGAACACCTTGGCCAGGCATTTGAGGCTCAGGACAGACTAGACCTTTGCCATTGGTCTCTTTATTATTTTTTTAAATATATATTTTATTTATTTTTGATAATTTTTGTTTTTCAATTGCAGTCAGCATACCCTATTTATATTAGTTTCGGGTGTCTAGCATAATGATGAGACATACATATATATACACATACACACATACATATATGTGTGTGTGTGTGTGTGTGTGTATAACTTATGAAGCGATCATCCTAATAAATTGAGTACACATCTGACACTATAGTTGTTACAATATTTGACTATGTTCCTTATGCTATACCTTACAACTCATGACTATTTTTGTAACCACCAATTTGTGTTTCATCTCTTCAGCTTTTCCACACAGCCCCAAGCCCCCTCTCATCTGGCAACCATCAAATGTTCTCTGTATCTATGAACTTGTTTTTATTTTGTTTGTTTATTTTGTTCTTGGATTTCACATGTAATTGAAATCATATGGCACTTGTCTTTCTCTATCTGACTTATTCTATTCAGTACAATACCCTCTAGGTCCATCCATGTTGCAGGTGGCAAGATTTTATTCTTTCTTACTTGTGTATATGTACAACCTCTTTATTCATTCATCCATTGACAGACACCCAGGCTGCTTTCGTATCTTGGCTATTGTAAATAATGCCGCAACAAACATGGATTCACATGTTCCTTCAAAGTAGTTTTTTGGGTTTCTTTGGTTAAATATACAGAAGTGTGATAGCAGGGACTTTGTCTCTTGTTATAGCCTTTATTTCAAAGTGTATTTCGTCTTGCATAAGTATTGCTACCCCGGCTTTTTGTTTGTTTCCATTTTCATGAAACATCTTTTTTCATCTCTTTACTTTGAGTCTGTGTGTATCTTTCAATCTGAAGTGAGTTTCTTGTAGGCAACAAATGTAAGGGTCTTGTTTTCTTATTTATTTAACTACTCTATCTTTTGATTGGAGCATTTAATTCATTTAAATCTAAGCTAATTATTGATAGATATGTAGTTATTGCCATTTTGTTATTCATATTTTTGATTTTTTTCCTTCTTCTTAAAGAAGTCCCTCCAAAATTTTCTGTAATACTAGCTTAGTGGTGATGAACTCCTTTAGCTTTTTCTTGTCTGGGAAGCTCTTTATCTTTCCTTTGATTCTAAATGATAGCTTTGCTGGGTAGAGTAATCTTGGTTGTAGGTCCTTGCTTTTCATTACTTTGAGTATTTCATGCCAATCCCTTCTGGCCTGCAAAGTGTCTGTTGAGAAATTGGCTGACATTCTTATTGGAGCTCCTTGGAGTTAACTTTTCTCTTGCTGTTTTTAAGATTCTCTATTTGTCTTTAATCTTCGGCATTTTAATTATGATATGTCTTAGTGTGAGCCTCTTTGGGTTCATCTTGTTTGGGACTTTCCATATTTCCTGGTCTTATATATGTATTTCCTTCACTATTTTAGGGAAGTTTTCCATCATTATTTCTTGAAATAGGTTTTCAGTTCTTCACATTTCTCTCTTTTTCTGGTTCCCCTATGATGCAAATGTTAGTATGCTTGATGTTGTCCCAGAGGCCCCTTAAACTATTCTCATGTTTTTGGATTCTTTTTTCTTGTTGCTGTTCTGATTGGATGTTTTCTGCTACCTTATCTTCTAAAATTCTGATTTGATCCTCTGCGTCATCTAATCTACTGTTCGTTCCTCCTAAAGCATTCTTCATTTCAGTTATTGTATTCTTCATTTCTGACTGGTTCCCTTTTATGTTTTCCATCTCCATTTTTATGTTTTCTATCTCTGTTAAAGTTTCTACTGAGTTCATCTACTCTTTTTCTAAGTTCACTGAGCATCCTTATAACCAGTGTTTTGAACTCTGCAGCTGGTAGATTGATTGTCCCCATTTTGTTTAGTTCTTTTTCTGGAGCTTTGTTCTATTCTTTCACTTGGGACATGTTTCTTTGTCTCTTCAGTTTGGCTGCCTCCCTGTGTTTGTTTCTATGTATTAGGTAGTGTTGCTGTGTCTCCCAGTCTTAGTAGAGTGGCCTTATGTAGCAGGTGTCCTGTGGGGCCCAGTGGCACAGTCTCCCTGGTCACTTGAGCTGGGTACTTCAGGTGTGTCCCTTGTATGAGTTGTGTATGCCCTTCCTGTTGTAGTTAAGCCTTGGTTGCTGTTTGCACATAAGTGGGAGGGATTGACCCTTGGGCTGATTGGTCGTGAGGACTGGCTGATGACTACAGTGGAGGAGCTGTTGTGTAGGGGCTGACCTGATGGAGCAGGATTCACTTTAGCAGGGTTCTGGTGTCTGCCCAGACTGCCTATTGGGTGTATTGTCCCAGGATGTGGCCCTGGGTGGTGCTCTGGGTTAGTCTGAAGCAGACTACCAGGTGTGCCAGCCCCGGGGCCTCCTGGGAGGGGCCCTGCCACAGGCCAAATTCAACTGAAGCCTGTACCCCCTGCCTGGAGCCTCCTGGCATGAGCCATCAAACAATTGGCAGATGGCCACCACCTACACTGGACTTGCAGGTGCCTTGAGAGGCCAAGCCACAAACTGGGGCTTGCTGCCCCAGTGCCAGGCTTGAGGCTGCTCAGCAAGAGGTATAGGGCATGCCGAGGCCAGATGCTGCTTCTTAAGATTTTGTGAACCTGTGGGAGATTTTAGTAAAGTATGCAGCATGGCAAAGATGGGTCATTTGTCTGGAAAAGCCATTGGAATCAGCTTGGGTGGGCCTGCAAGATGGGTGGGGCAAGGTCTCAGGGAATCATCAGGGCAGGGAGACTAGTGTTAGGCTGATGGAGACTCAGATATGGTGGCTGCCTGGGTGAAGGCGACAGCCCAACAGAGGAACAGTGGTCCCTGCCAGCACATCTGTCTGGGAGAAAGTTTCCCCTCCAGCCTTTGCCCTGAAGCCAAACAATTCACTTCCTCCCTATGTGCCCCTGGTGCCTTTTCAGCTGCTGCCCCAGCACTGGAGCTCAGAGCCAGTGAGTCTGTCAGTGAGTAAGTTTGTGGGCGGGAGCTCTGCAGTCCTCTGCCCCACTCAGCCACAATCTGCTGACTTTCATGTACAGATTTTGTGAAGACTTCTCTTCCCAGCACTGGAACCGCAGGTTGAAAAGCCCTGGTATGGGGCTGGGACCCTTCATTCTTCTGAGAGACCTCTGCAGCTGAGATATCCCTCTGGATTTTCAACTGCCACATGTGGATGTGGGACCAGTACGTTCCATTCTCCACCCCTCCTAGCGGTCTTGAAGTGGCTCCTTTTGTGTATATCTTTAGTTGTAGGGCTTCTGTTCAGCAAGACTTTAGGTGATTTTCAAAGATGGTAATTCTGTAATTTAGTTGTAATTTTGATTGTGGGAGGAGACAAGCACAGCATTTACCTACTCCACCATCTTCATGGGCCTTGTCTCTTTATTAAGTATCCATCTGTCTCTTAACACTGTGTCTTTGTTCCCACCATTAGGCTCTCTGAAAAGGTTGATCTACATCTTCCCTGTTCTTTAAAGCCCAGATACCATACCATTTCCTCCAGGAATCCTTCCTGGTATACACCAGCTAGCAGGATCTCCTCCTTCTCCACACTTTGGCAGGGCCTATCATCTGTGGCATTCACTTACACACATGTTGCCTGAAGAAATTTAAACTCCCAAAGCCACAGTTTCCTCACCTATAAGATGGAAATCATAATTCCTTCTTCACAGGGAGTCTTGAAGATAAATTGAGAAGTGTATATAAAGCACTTAGGATGATGTCTGCTTAGTATATTCCAGGAACTGTTCTAAACTATTAACACCAGAAAAACATTGAACTTCATGATAATTCTGTGAGGTGAGTACTTTTATTCTCCTTATTTTACAGATAAGGAGACAGAGATACAGAGAGATTGACTGATTTGCCCAAGTTCACCACAGCAAGTGAAGGGGCAACCAGAGGTAAGCACAGGTGCCTAACTGGCACATACCCATTTTTTTTTGTGATAGGAACACATAATGTGAGATCTACCTTCTTAATAAACTTTTAAGTATAGAGTACAGTATTATTACCTACCGGCAGTATGTTGTACAGCGGATGTCTAGAACTTGTCTTGCTTAACTGAAATCTTATACCTGTTGAACAGCAATTCCCTGTTTCCCTCTCCCCCACAACCTCTGGAAGCCTCTGCTTCTATGAGTTTGACCATTTTAGATACTTCATATAAGTGGAACCATACAGTATTTGTCCTTCTGTGCCTGGCTTACTTCAATTAGCACAGTGTCCTCAAGGTTCATCTTTATTGTCACATAGGCAGGATTTTTTTTTTAAGGCTGAATAATATTTGATTGTATGTATTTAGAAATCGGAGTCCTGTTGGTAGGGGTGCAAAATGGTATAGCCACTATAAAAGCCATTATGGAAGTTCTTAAAAAAATTAAAAATTGAACTACCATATGACCCAGCAATCTCACTTGTGGATATTTACCCAAAAGAATTGAAATCAGGATCTCAAAGATATACTTGCACTCCTGTGCTCATTACAGCATTATTCTTAATAGCCAAGATGTATAAATAATCTCAATATCCATTGATGGATAAATATACGAAGTACACATTCTTAAATTCTTAAGAAAGTTCACATTCTTAACCACATGCATTTGGTGGTTACTCAGCAATGGGACAGTGAAAGTGGTTATTTCTGTCTCCCTGTCCCAGCTTCCTAGTGCCTAGCCAATTGTATGATTGCATATATTGACATACACTGGTTACATACTTTTCCTGTCAATAAGCTCACCTGTAGGTGCTGTAGTTTGGTTGGAACAAAGGTACCCTCTCCATCCCTGCTGGCCAGCTTGGATGTTTTGGAACAAAAATAAATCCAGATTTTTTGGTGAGGAATTATGGCCTTTTTCATGGCCTTCTCCATCAGTAGACAAATGGTCCAGACATCTTTCTACCCACCTGTGACATTAGCAGTTCGTTATGGCCATCATACTTTGTTAGCTGATGGAAATAGGAAAGAATTCTAGAGCTAGAGTTAGGAGACTGGGTTAGAGCTCCTTGATTTACATGTGTGCATATCATTTAATCTCTCTGAGCCTCAGTTACCTCATCCATAAAATGGGGACCAGCACGTGAACCTCATAGAGTTGTTCTAGATTTGAATGGAAACATGGAAAGACCTTTCAGACTATTGGTGTTCAGAACATAACTAGAAGCACCAGTAGACGATGAGGACTTTGAGTGTAGAGAGACCATATGTAGTTATTGAACATAACATTGTGTCCTTTCTTTTACTTGAAATTAGATCCCAAATAGAGTTCATATTACTGGTCTGTATGACTACTTTTTATCACTACATTCTGTATCCTTGGGTTGATGTATCTCAATTAACTAGACCATTTCTACTAGAAAGTGACATAGTGAACATCCATAAGCATCTTTGTCCCTTTTGCCCCATAACTTAGGATAAATTCCTAGGTGAGGGATTATTGGGGGTAGGAGAGAATATTATGCTCACTATTCTGATTCTGTAAGTGCATTTTCATTTTGCTCTCTTATAACCTTGTGCAGATTTTATCATAACTTCACTAGCATTGGGTTTTTATCATCTTTTTTAAATTAAAAAAATGCCTGCATTTGTATTGTTATTTTATTTTTTAACAAAAAACATAGCTCAGGTGTCACCCAGTCAGCTGAGTACCTTTTACATACTCATATAATGCACTTATCACATCAAATATCAGTTTATTTTTCAGTCTTTCTCCCAGCCCCCCACCTCACCCAGATGTGAGCCACATGAAGATAGTCTGTGGTCATCTTTCACAGCTGGAACATGGTAGGTTTATAATAATTATTTGTTGAGATGATCTCTTTTATCTTGCTGAACACAGTGGTCACCTTAAGTGTGTTAAAATAAAACTTAAATTTAGTTTTTCCCTGGGATAGTGGGTGTTGAATTAGAGCCAAGGCTCCATTGGACCCCAGAGTGTTTCGGGAAATGGAGAGTCTGAGGTTCTCAAAGCACAGCCACCTTCCTATGTGGAGGTGCAAGTGAAACTCTCAGCCTAATGTTTTGCATAGGAAATTTGGGTCCATAACCCAATAAACTGATTACAGATGAGACACTTCCCATCGAAGGCACATAGACGGAGGCTGAGAGGTGTCTGCAGCACACGTACCATCAGATTGAGTCAAGTGCATTTCCTGGTCTTAAGAGACAATGGCTGAAAGTGCAGCCTGGATATTACTGCAGCAAGGGAGCCTGTTTTCAAAGGAGGATTTTTAATAACTTAGTTTAAGCTGGAAACTAGGCTGAGATAAGGGCTTGGTTGATGAGGAGGCTGTGTGTAAAGAATGCACGTGCTGTGGTGTCAGGAGGGGTGATGCAGAAGCTCAGGAGGCTGCCGGGAAGGTGGAGGCTGGTAGGAGGATGGGTGATGTCAGTCAGGGCTCAGTTGGAGGATTCTTTGAAATAAGAGAGATGCTTGATATGTTACAGGAAAGAAAAATAGATAAAGCTAGGAAAGACTAGCTGCTAGATACCAGGAAATGGGAGGAGAGAGAGTGATGATGGGAGAAGGCACTTGTGCGACATCTCCTGCTGGGTCAGGGAGTGGGGTGCAGCCCTCTGCTCCAGACATCTTCTCTGCGCGGGTGTGCAGAGGGGAGAGGCAGCCTCAGGCAGGGTGCTGGGGCAGTGCCTCCTCGCACCATCCATCTGCCTCAGCCCCTTACCCTCCTTTCTAGCCATCTCCCATCCTTCAGCTGCAAACCCTGGACTCTTCATGTGCCAGCTGGACTTTTGCCAAAATATCTTGAGTGGTTGCTTCATCTCTATCTCTCCAACATGCCATCTCTCTAGCTGCTGCCCAGAGTAAATGACCTTTCAAAGACATTCATCTGATCTCATTATTTCTCCATTGAAAAACCTCTGAGTTTCCCCCACCACTGCCAGGAAGTCTCTTTGGTGTGGCATTCAAGGCCTTCCACAAGCTGTTCCCCAGGGCCCTTTTTTTTCTCATTTCCAACCATGTCACTCCACACCATGCTTCCTTCTCTTCAGGCTCCTGCGAGGGTTTCCTTTTCTCAGATCTCTTGTGCTTTTGTGTGAGTGATTCTGTCATCCTGGAATTCCCTTCCCCCTTGTCTACCTGGAAAATTCTCACTCATCCTCTAAGGACCAGTTCAAATGCTCCCTGCTTTAGGGACGTTTCTTTGTTCGCATTTTAACAAGAACACAAATAGGTTGAAGGAATGAAGGTCTTTTCTCTCTACCCAGTAGAATAAAAGGTAGAGAGAACTTTGTTGAAGGCATAGAAAAAATGGAAATGGGCATAGAGTACCTATTATGCGTTGTGGAATTCGCAAAGCTCATCATTATTTTGACATTTTAAGGACACTAAGAAGTAGAGCAAACTGAGCCCATGGTGGTAAAGTGACCTGCCTGAGGTCACCCACAGCATGGGGCAGAGCTGGGACTGGAGTCTTTATCTTTCTGACTCTGAGGTCCATGGACATTAGGCAGCATCCTCAGCAGCTCTGATATTATGACATGAAGGCACTGCTTATTCCTTTAGTGACGATGGTCCAATTTGTCTGTAGGCTAGGAATAAGGAATCTGATCCCCTAAAAAGTCCCAAATCACCCTAAATGCTGTAAGGAGCTCTTGATTCAGTTAAGAGACAGATATTTTAGCAAAACATTTCTACCTTCACTGTTGGAAGATATGTTTCTTGGTCAATTGTCAATTAGGCAGAAGCTTCTGGCACTTGAACCAACTGGTTTCTGAGTACTCTGGGCTCATGACCCTACAGCCCGGGAATGAGACAGCTCATCCCCCTTCCCTCTCCTGGAGGCCTACACACTTTCTGTCCCTCTTTCTACCTAGATGACTCTCACCTCTTTTTCAGGCATCAGTTTGGATACCCCTTCCTCGGAGAAGACTTTCATGAGCTTGGACCCCCTCATGCACTGTCTCCTCCATGGCACTTGCCTTAACAGGAGTTACATTTGGAAGCAGATTGGAAGAGTGGTTTGTTTAATTCCTGCCTTTCCTGCTGAACAGTGAGTGCCACGAAGAGAGGAAACACGTCATGTTGTTGTTCTTTAGCCCACTGCTTTATTTCCAGTCCCTCCTCTGTGCCTGGCACATGACTGTCAACAAATCTTTGCGGACTCCAGGAAGGGCATAGAGTAGATGCTCACTGTCTCCTTGAACGAAAGAATGGCCAAATGGGTGGTTCTGCTTAGTCTCTGACACTAGGGGTCAGAATTGGGAGAACACCTGTGGAAAGTCCAGTCTCAGGATGCTGAAGTTACAGGGGAAACTGTTTTCTCTAGAGGTCCTATAACGAGGGGAGCAAGGAAAAGAAGGAACACAGGAAAGGGGCTGTGGAGAAAAGAAGTCTAGATCTAGGTTTGAGGCTCTGACACTCAATTACTCATGTGTCATTTCCGCCTGTCTCCTCATCTGGAACATGGGCATTTCAACAAAATGACACTTAACATTCTTTCCCACATCTGTAGCTGATGATCGAGTTGGCAGGATATGTTAACAGATAGCCTAAACTGAGGGCTGGGGCTGGAGTTCTAGTCCTAACGCTTCTAACTTTCTGAATTTCAGTTTCCCCATCTTAAAATAGGGCAGTTGAGCCAGATGAACTCCATACAATTTCTATATCAAACATACTGGGCTTCAAGGTAAATTAGAGGCCCCAGAGAGTCTTCATCTAACCTGCCTAGTTTCTACTGGTCTACGTACAACCGAGTGGGATGGTCAATTCTTTCCTTCCTCAGAGTTAGATTCTTCAACTTTGAAACATAGGCAGGAAGCTTAGTGTGGAAAAAACACACTCCAGTGGGATTAGAAGGCTTTGGTTTCTGTCTCGATTCTGCTGCAGTCTGCTGTGTGACCATGGGTTAAATACTTTCTGTCTCTGAGCCTTAGGAGTTCCATTTCCAATGAAGAGGAAGTAAATAATCTGGAAGGCCCCTTTTTGCTTAAAGCACTACTTGACTTTAAATGGCATGTAGAGATTCTAGCACAGCCAAACACAAATAAACCTTGTAGAGGCAGCCTCGTGAGAGCGACCCATACCTGTTTGTGCCCGCTCTGGACACCTGGGTCTAGACTCCAGGAGTCATTTGGGAACCATCCAGACATGGCTTGGCTCTGTCACAGCATCTGGAGGGAGATCTTTTCTTCAGACTTAGCGAAGACTTGGACATACTAAGTTGAGGGTGCCATGTCCACTCCAGCATGAGAATTGGATACAAACATGTGTGTGAAGAACAAATTCCCCCTCACCAGGGATTCAAGAGACGAGATGTGGGCCTGGGGTAGAGAGGGAAGTGAGCACTCGGATAACATTCCTCTTCCTTCAAGGCCCACAGATTTTCTTTTTTATGTTCAGTGTAGTTCTTATTACAGTCAAATCAGTCATTCATTCTGCCAATATTTATTAGGCACCTACTCTGTGTGCCTAGCACAGAAAATAAAACAGAGATCCCTGCTTTGAATACTGCTAGTGGGAGGAGATAGAAAAGCCAACAGAGGGATATACCAGGTGATGGGTGGTGATCGTGCTGTGGATAGCACATCAGGAGAGGACAGCAGAGATGCCAAGGGCAGCTCTTCCGAGGGATGACCAGGCAGGTGAAGTGAGGTGAATGAAATGATGGAGAGTAAGTTGGGTAGGTATCTGAGAGGGACATCTGCCTGCCTCTGCTTTTAAGGGGTTTCTGTTTCTAAGTTGCTGGTCTCTGTATCTCAAGTGTTCAAGAAGCCTTTAGGTTTTTAGGTGCCATCTTTTTTTGTCTTTCTAACATCTACAAGCAATGTGGCAGCTTTTTGTATCTCTCTCCAATCTAATCTTTTAGTTTCTGTTTTCTTTGAGGACTGCAGTCTGTCTGAGAGATAAATGTTCTCTTTGCCTGGGGGGAATGTTGATGTGTTGTTTATAGTCTGGCCTGAAGCGGTTTCTCCTTTGGGCAGAAACATGGATACCACGACACCTTCTGAGCAACATCATTTCATTTCCACCTGATAAAGTGTTGCAGAATTTGGTGGCTGATCACTTCTTGCCCAATGTTGTGAGAATTTCAACATAATCTTTCAGATTAATTCATTTATGATTATTAAATGTCTGGGAGAGAATCGATGCCTGACAAAGTGGCCAGCGTGGAATTACTGAAGCACGAGACTTTGGCACATAAATGAGGGCTTTTCTAGTCTGCACACCTGGCTGCTGAGAGGGGGACACCTCAGATCATGGCGGAAATGTTCATTAGGAGAGGCGGCAAGCACAAGTGCTAGATATTTGGCTCTTGTGTTTGTCAGTGATTCATGAAGTGATTATCAACATTCGAAACCACTTCATGAATCAACCAGGAGCTGGAAAATGATTTAACCATAATAAACTTATTTCTGTAGAAATAGGAGCAGACCCACTGGTGGGTCAAATAGTTGCTATGGCTTAGACTTCACACCCTGCCCTCTTGCCACCTCATTTTTGACAGGCTCATTTCAGGCCTTATTATCTTTCGTTGCTTTGCTTTCTAACCAAGAACCGCCACACCAGGAACCTTGCCAGTGGTAGAATCAGAGTCTTTCTTTGTTGAGTTGGAGTTGGGCATCTCTTGAGGTCTCTTATGAGCTGAATTGTGTCCCCTCTCACACACAATTCATATGTTGAAGTCCTAGCCCCTAGTACCTCAAAATGTGACTGTATTTGGAGGTTTATATGGGATGTGATCTCAAGAAGCACTGTGAGGGAGTGGGAAGATGAGACAAGAAGGGGAGCAAAGCTAATAAATGGGTGTAGATGGGTGACTTACTGCTGTGAGCAACTAGGTTCATTCTCACTGGGGACCCTCTGATGAGTATGTGGAACACATTTTGGATTGTCTCACCGAGGGGCAAGGAAGCTGAGTCCTTTATCTACTGTCTCATGCTCCTCATTGGCTGAGGGCCTTGTTTGAGGCAATAATTCCCTTGCACACTAGCTTATCTTTTTCACAGGTCAAACATGCTCCTACAGCCAGTAAAAGCCCTCAGGAATGTTGGCATATGGTTCCTGGGGTGGGCTGAGGGGTTCTGGGGTGGTTCCCATAGTGTCAGCTACACCAAGACTGTTCCTCTCCAGCCCTCTCCTTCGGTGGGCTCCAGCACATTCAGCACCCAGCCCACCCAGATGCAAAGCATTTTCCTCTCTCTATCTCTGGCTGGGTTTTCAACTTCTGTCCAAGAGGCATTAGCTCCATGAGCACCCGGCATCTGTTTCAGATGCAGGCTTCAAAAGAGACACTTCTGTGTCTTCAGACTCCCTGCTCACCTGAATGAAAGGCAGAGTCTCGCAGAAACCAGAATGAAAGGATCTCTCAGCCAGGTTGCCTTTCTGTTGAAAGGAGCCCTTCTTGCAGAAGAAGGAGCCCCTCTCCACGTCCCACTGCTGCAGAGAACCCTGGATTAGCCAGGCGGCACAGCAGCAGTGGCTGTGTTTGAAAGTGGCATCTTTCTGGGTTCAATTTTGCTGGCCCCTTTGAAAGATTGTGATGTAATTTCAAGAAGATTGTGTTCTTTGAATGGTTCAATAAATGTTTTGATATGGCCAATAAATTTCCAGATTATGGGGTCGAGGAAAGCATCCCAAATGCCATTCATGCTGTATTAAGTCCATTCAGTTTTCCTGTCTGAGAAGGAAACATGTCAGAAGTGATGGCCAAAGTTCTGATGTGGAGGATGAGCCTCCAGGGCACTGTCTGGGGACCCCTAATAGTAAGGAAGAGAGACTATGGTTGGGGATTTTTAGAGGAAAAAAAAAGGAAAATAAAATAGACTCTGAACACAAGGGTATTGAACAGGCCCACCAAGAATAGCCCCTGTTAGACCTTTAATTTGGGTTTCTCTAGTACCAGAGCTTGAGACAAGGACATGGGTGCAGGTTGTTTATTTGGGAGCTGACTAGGAAACGTGTTGGAGGAGCAGGGAAAAAAAAATAGAGGAGGGAGGAAAGACAATAAAAGAGGCATTAATGAGCTGGTCCTTGATGAGGGTGCTTTATGAAGAACAATGTAGAATGCACTTCAGAATTGTCCTGCAGAGGATGGGGAGGCTGAGAATTTATCCACTGACTCCTGTCTCCTAGTAGTTGACACATGTCCCTTGGCATTGATTCCCCTTCACTTCTTGTTGCCTGAAAGGCCAGCTGAGTGCCCTTTTCTGGGGCCCACTTGGTGCGAGATGCTCGGGACTGTCCATCACAGCTGTGTTGAAGTCATGGGGTTGTGGGGGTAGGGTACAGCAGCACATCACAAACCTCTGCTATAGACTTAGTTTGATGAATTAAGATCATTCATCTTTCATCTGTTTTACTCAGATATGAGCCACCTATATTTTGCCAGCTGTGCTAAAAGTTGGAGATAGAGCAGTGAATTCTCATGCCTCTGTCTCTCAGGCAGCGCAGAGGGGAAGGCAACAAAACTTGTAATTTCAAAGTACTCAGAACTAGAAGGCCCTCTCCTGTGGGGAGGGAATCAAGCCAGGTAAGATCAGGCTGCAGGGCCCTTAAAAGTCCCCATATACACTTAGAAAATTGATCTAGAGATGATCCTTCTGGAAGGGGCTCTGTTGTCCCATTTTTGTGTGGGAAGAATGGTACAGGTGTGGATGGAGAAGAAGAGGCTGGTTTTTCCAGGTTATTTGCTCTCTGGCAATCAGTCAGTTCCTCTGCTCTGTTCCAGCTCCCAGGAGCAGATTTACTGCTTATCAAGGAAGGATGCTTAGCTCTGAAGGAGGACTTCCTTGAAGTTCAGGCTGTTCACATTCACAGATGCTCTCAAGGAGATCCTGAGGGTAAGATTAATGAAGAACTGAAAGAACCAAGGGGGACTTGATGAGTCACACTTGTGTGACTGTGTAGATGTTAGGTGTCATTCATAGGGCTGGAGAAGTCAGGCAGAGTAAGAGGAGAAGCAGCCCAGCTTTGACCTGCTGAGTGTGAGATGTCAGGGAGACGCTGGCAGGCTGATGGGGTCCAGCCCAACTGCCCATCTTCCTCGTGCCCTGTCGGCCTGGCCCCGCCTGATTTTCCTTTCTATATATCTTGGCATCACCTCCTTTAGATCCTGGCGGCCCTCTCCCCGATATCTGGCATTATCTCCAACTTTCTGCCTTGCCCTGATAATTCTTTCTGGTTCCCAGTGATACTGGATGCTGTGGAATCAGATAAAGCTGGAGTCAGAGGTCAACTCTATCACTTAAGAGTTCTGAAGCCTGGAGAAGTCACTGTCCTCTAGTTCCCTTTTTTCTCCAGGGCCTCTGCTCAAAAGTCACCTTAGGAGTCCCTCCTGACACCCTAACCAAAAGAGGATCCACCTTATTACTCTTTAATTCTTGCTTTATTTTTCTTCAAGGCTATTATTGCAGTCAGACATTTCAATGCTCATGTTCATTTTTTATCATGTGAATGTGTCCCACCAGATTATTTGCCTATGAAAACAAAAACGTTGTAAAATATTGTTCCATGCTGTACCACTCAATGCACAAAACAGTGCCTGCACATAGTAGGCTCCCAATAAATATTTGTTGAATGAATGAACAAAATCAGCCTCTCAAGATTGTGGATGTGAAGAGGCTAAGTGTGATCCTAGAATACAGAATTACTTAACACTGGTGCTCAAGGACCCATCTCCCCCTGGCCAAAAAAAATAATAAGACCAATCCTCTACTAGCTTTTGTTTGAAACAGAAAAGGCCTACATGAAACACACAGCAAGCATCCATTTAATCAGCTGGACTTACTATACCAGCATGTCTAAAGTAATATTTTGTTGGATTTCACCCTGCTTTTGAAAGCAAAACAATTCGCATTTTAAAATCTCATTACTAGCATCTTGCCTCCAAATCCATTAACGGCCTGAGTGTTTCTGGCAACCGAGATCACCTCGGATTATAGTATGAAATGCAACTCGGGAGAAAACTGTGTGTTTCAAGATGTTTGTACCATTCAATTGTCAAAAATTCACATGGTTATGATTCTCAAAGAAAGCACACAATGTAGGGAAATTGGTAACAAAATAAAAGCTCTGGGATGTATTGAGAGGAGGCAGCTGAAGGATTCCTCCCTGACATACCTAATCCCAGGGACGGGAAATTAAAAACCACGCCAGAATAGCAATGCCTCACACAGAGAGTGCCTTGCTTTTCTTGGAGAGCGAGTCTAGGTGTCGCCTTGCGCAGCAGTCACAGACTTCTTCACCGGACCATCAGGTCTCCCTGTGACCACCTTTCCTCCCACCTTCCAAGCAGGGGCCTCCTCTTCTCCTACCTAGACTCTGTGCCAGCTGAACCTAGCTGTTCACCAATCTCCGGGGCCGTTATGGCCATCCTTGTCTTGGTGAACTAGGATGATATTAGAGACCATTAGATCTGGAGATGTTCTATAAGATTAATGATGAAAAAAAAGGAGGTTTTGAGTTCTGTAGTCAAATCAGTTTGGGAACTATAGCATATGTTACCTTCCTCTTAGATCTTTGCAAATCACGTCCAAGGCTCTGAGACACCATAGTCAAGACCTGTTTATTTAACCTGGTGTTTTCCAAAATTAGCAGACTATGCAGCGTTTAATTTGACCATATAAATTATTCAAATTGTGTAGAAAACTTGTCCAACTACCCATCTTCTTTGAGCAGTTTGACTAGTTTTCAAATTGAAATTCTCCCATTTCAACAGATGAAGAAATGAAGAACAGGGAAGCTACTCAAAGTACTTGGTCATTTGGCTTTTCAGCGGCAGAGCCAGGAAGGACTGGACTATAGGGGCCATGACACTCAGTTCAGGGCTCCTCTGCTGGCCTCCATCAATTGCCTTTGATTCATCCCATCCCGTTTCATCTCAGTCACTCCATGAATATTTCTTGAGCACCTATCATGCCAGGCACTTTTCTTGGTGCTGGGGATATACTGGTGAACCAGATAGACTCAGGATTGAGCACTACAGAATACAACTTTGCCATCACAGAGTTCAGAGTCTAATTTATAGCTTCTCATAATTTTCTTCCTTTTTTCTCTCTCTCTCTTTTCTCTTTCCTCTCCTCTTTCCTTCCTCTCTCCTTCATTCCAGGTCATCCTTCACTTTGAACAAGATAAATGTCCCTCAAATTCCACTTAAATTGCAGCACTCCCTGGGTAAGGACCTTAATTGATTCCTTTTCATCTCTCAGAACAGGTTTATTCTGTGGGACTGAGAGCTCTGTGGCAGCAGGGCCCGTGCTGGTCTCATTGGCTCTGTTGAGCACAATACCTGGCTCATAGTAGGTGCTCAGTCAATACCCATCCCATGGCTGAATGTTTGTCAGTCCCACAAGACATCCTTGAACCTTATAGTCTTGCCTTCTGTGCTCAGCCTGCAACCTTTTCTTCAAGCCAGGTAGTTGACCTGGTAGATTCTCCACACAACCCCACATTCCGTTCCTTGTGAATGTTCTTTGACCTGATTTCTGAGCAAAGGAAAGTAAGCATTTACTCCCTCCCACATTGATTCAAGTTTCACATCCAGCTTAATTTTTCATCTCTTGAAAAGACTTCACTGAATTCCTCCCTCCCTTCTTCCCTCATTCCTTCCTTTCCTCCCTTCTTCCTCCCTCCCTTCTTCCCTCCCTCCTCTTTATCAGGCATTATGCCAGGTTCTATTAATATAAATATGAATCATGAGTAACCTCTGTCTTTGAGGATTTCATGGTCCAGTGGAGAAGACAGTGTAATTTTGCTACGACAGGCATGCATAAGCTGCCAGAGGTCTACAAATGGAGAGTTGGCTCATGCGGGGTCAAGAAAGGCCTCTAGAAGAAGGGGATTTACTAGCTGATCCTTGAAGTGCAGTATGAAGTAAGACAGCAGAACACTTGCTGAAGCTGGTGCAGAGGGAGGGAGTATCAGACAGAAGAGCCCTAAACCAGGGATATCACATCTTCCAAATTCCCAGCTATGGGTGGGGACCTTACCATCTCTAAATGTTATTTGCTGTCAAAGCTCAGACCAAGTCCCAGCTCTGTGATTTACTCTTCTTAGACAAGTTACCGAGTTTCAGTGAATCACTTACGGAATCTGAGTATTAACACGGGAATGGGCACATAGTAGCCCCTCAGTAAAGTTTAATGTTGAACAAATGAAGAAATAGCTACCTGAAAGTGTTTACTATTGAAAGTATTTACAGTGATGTTGATAAAGTTGCTTGTCGTGTTAGTTCCTTATCTTTATTTTTCTTTAATAGATGTATAGAGAGGACAGGATGTTGACTTAGACTTGAGAGGAGTGTGGTTCATATGTTCCCTCCTAAGAAGATTCCTTCACTTCCATTTGCTCCTCTTTTCTTGCTTTCCATCTTCAGCCTTGACCTTTCTGTTTAATATAGATAATAAGCTAAATGGAGCCTATTGTTCACCTCCTCTGCCCTCAACTTTTTCTGAGGAAAATGGATCCTATGCAGCAGCACTGTGTTGGCAGTGACCCTTTAAAAAATTTCCAGGTAATCAGATTTTGCTAAATCTTATGTTTCTTTTTTCATTCTCCTGACCTTTTGCCCTGCATTAAAACAAAATATTTCTGTGTCACAGTTCACTGTCAGTGGCAGGTTACTCCTCTCTCTGCTATCATTTTTTCCTCAAATGAGTTGCTCCAAAGAGCTCTGCCAACTCTGCTGACCCTGCAGTAGAACCATATTTTAGGCATTCCTTTTGTCTTGGAAAAAACTAGGAAGGCATGGGTGGCATTTACCAAGTCAAAACCTGTGCCAGTCACTGTGCCTGGTATCTCACATTCAGTATCACATTTAATCCTTACAGTGACCGTGGTTGTTAGAGCAATTCAAATTCAGGCTTCATCCAGTCAAATTAAATCAGCGTCTCTGGGGTGGAGTCTGGACATTGGTATTTTTCAAAAGTGCTGCAGGCTATTCTAACATGCAGGCAGAGTTTTGAATCACTGCCTTTCACCAGATTGCCTCTTAGAAAGCGTGTTTTAGAGAATTATAGGAACTATCAATATAAATACCAGTTGAGGATGAAAAGATACTTGGTGTGAGGCCATTGGTTGTGATCATAACTTTCTTCTTAGGCAAGAACAAATATTGCAGCATTAGTTACAGTAGGCAAGATGTTAAAGCAATCTACGTATCCATCAATAGATACATTGGCAAATGTATGTGTGTGTGTGTGTGTGTGTGTGTATAGATATATAGATATATATTTATATAGATATATAGATATATATATTTATATATCTATATATCTATATAAATATATATCTATATATCTATACACACACACACACATACATACACACACACACACAGTGAAATAGTACTCAGCCATATTAAAGAATAATATCTTGCTCGTGGACCTAGATGGTATTATGCTAAGTGAAATAAGGCAGAGAAAGATGAATACTGTATGCTTTCACTTATATATGCAATCTAAAAAACAAAACAAATGAACAAACAGAATCATTGATACAGGAAACAAATTGATGGTAATTAGAGAGGGGAGGGATTGGGGGGTGGATGAAAGAGGTGAAAGGTATTAAGGGGTACATACTTCCAGTTGTAAAATAAATAATTCATGGGGTTGTAATGTATGACATAGGGAATATAGTCCATAATATTGTAATAACTTTGTATGGTAACAGATGGTAACTAGACTTATGGGGGGATCATTTTGTAGTGTATATAAATGTCAAATCACTATGATATACCTGGAACTAATAGGATATTGCATGTCAATTATACACCAATAAAAAAATGAACAAATATGTTCTCTATGGAATAATCTAGTCAATCAATAATGCTATCAGAGCTTTTTGTCTAAACATAAGGAGACATGAAATGCTAATAGCAGCAATACCAAGGAAACATTTCATAAAGTAGCAAAGGAAGGAAGTCTAGAATGAATAGCTTTCCCACATAACAAGGGAAAGTTTTTCATGTAGCACACACCTTAAAAGTTGTGTTCATGGTGCTAAAAGTCAGTGTGGCCTCTTAAGGTCTGCACTTAAGATCCACCACTGCAGAAGCTCAGAGACAGAAAATTCAACCCAAAAAAATATTGTGTGCATTTTGCAGATCCCCCACTAAAAAGTTTAACAAAGTCCTTTGTTGAGATTAATAAGACGAGCTTCTTACAAGAAGTAATTGGTCTTTTATGCACTCCTGTGAGACATGGACATCTTGATATTGTTTCAGGATTATTTCCCTAAGCCACATGTGCCTGCGGGTTCCACTCATTTTTTGGTGGGGAGGAACTGAATTAATACCAGAAATGTACAGTGTGATGCTGGCTATTAGTTGTAGTTTGTTTGGTGCATATTTATTTACATAAATCATGTACTATTTTAATGCTTTCCATATTGTAGATTCAGTCACTTCCTGTCTTTATGTTATTAGTCAAAGGAATCCCTCCAGGTTTGTAAAGATAGGTATTTAAGAATAGTAAGCTGAGCTGAATATGTGTCCATGTTCTAACTGCCAACAGGAAAATTAGGCAGGCAGTGCCATTTTCCAGAATCCTTTTGGGGAGAGCACCTAAAATAAGCATACCTCAATCTTACGCTCTGTAGGGTGGAAAAAACGTGTGTTTAAAGTCCATTATTAAAGCACAGTAGATTTATCTAGCCAGACATATCAGTTGGTCCCAGAAAAATTTTAAAAACGTGAAATTTCTTTTTGGAGTCATTAAGAGAGTAGACACTGGAGCTAGGCTTCTAGGGTTAAATCCCAGCTCTGCCACTTAAATACCTGTGTGACCTTTGGCAAGTCACTTCTCTGTGCCCCATATTTTTCTTCATTGAAATGGAGATGACAACAGTACCTATCAGTCAGAAGGTGGCTACGAGGATCAAATTTGTTAATATTTGTAAAACATGTAGAACAGTGCCTGACACATAATAAATGCTATAGATTGTGTGTGTGTGTGTGTGTGTGTGTGTGTGTGTGTGTGTGTGAAATAAAAACAAATGAATTCCCCCTGGTATTTCTCAAATTTCAATGTGCGTATGAATCACATGGGGATTTTGTAAGCAATGCATGCTCTGATTCTGTAGGTCTGATGTGGGGCCCTGGATTCCATATTTCTAACAAATTTCCAGGTCATACTGATGCTGCTGACTCATGGCCACACTTCAGGTGGCAAGGGCTCTACATTCTTCAGCTGGATGAGTGGGAAGGAATCAGGTGTGACTCATTCATTCTACTTGACTTGCCTCAGTTACCTGGCAGCTGTGGGTATTTGAAGTTAAACTCTTGGAACCAACCTCTTGTACTTGCTACGAGAAAATTTGGGCTGTAATGCTCACTTAATTCTCACCCTTAAGCCCTTTAATGCTCCCATTTGTGACTCCACGCTTCTACCACTTCTAATCACCAGTGGCATTCAATCAGCTGGCTTTACTCTGAATAAGAGAGCAGCGAGAGGTGCGGATTCAGATCCCACCCACTAAGGGAACATCTTGGAGACCAGTCAGTCTTTCCCCCTGTGAATATGGGCCTTTCCATAGCAAAGTTTCGGGAGTTACTATTGCAAAAATGGTTTGTTTCATCTCTGGTTTGAGCCCCCTCAGCAAATGCTCTTTTTGTGTTCCTGCTTTGATAATTTTCTGATCCAAGAAAGGTAGGTGGGGAGAGAAATGGTTTACTCCCTATGATCAAACTAACATCCTGGTTATTTATTTTTTGAATGTATATTCTACAGTTAGCTTAAATTTGCTGTCCACCAAGTAAGGTGGTGAAAGTTTCTTAATACTTCTTGGTACATTGCATATATTTAAAGCACCTGAAAATGATTTCAGGAAAACTAGTGCCCAAAACATACAAAAGGCCTAATGTGTTGAGATAAAGAACAGAAGGACTCAGGGTAAACCACAGAATGATCTATGCTGTGGTTGTGTTTTGTTTGTTTTATTATATCTGTCGGCTCAGCATTCAGATGTTCCTGATATATTCTTGGCTACCTGACCCTCAGGTAGGTGACTGTGCCTGCTTGGTAGATGGTAAAAACATATTATGGCTTTATGGTTTGGCCAGCAAACTGTGCATACTTAAGAACAATGTTGTAAACTTAATAGAAAATTAACATGTTTCTCCAGGTAAGCATGTTTAAAAAAAGGAGGGAGAATTACTTACAGTGATCAATAACATTGAAAAAAAAATGAGTCATTAGCAAAAAGATATTTTATCTCACCATGACTTGGTGCTCACCTGTTATTAATCACTGCTTCACTGAGCCTCCATATTTTCTCAGGCTCTTGTACATGCATTTTCCCCATTTCTTTTCCCATTTGTTTAAAATATGTTAGTTTCTTGTTTTTTAAATTGACATAATAATATACAATGAAATGCACAGATCTTAAGAGTACAGTTTGATGAGTTTTTGCAAATGCATATGACCATGTAACCCACATCTCTGTTGAGACACCGAACAGTTTCATCACCCCAAAACATTCCTCTTGGTCATTCTAGTCTGTCTTCACCCTGCTTCCCCCAACCCGCAGGAAAATACTGCTCTAATTTTTTTCAGTAGGGATTAATTTTGCCTGTTCTAGAACTACATATAAATTATATTTTGTAGGATGTATTATTTAGTATCTGTTTTTTTCCAGCATCATACCTTTGAGGCTCATTCATGTTGTTGCATACATCAGTAATTCATTCCTCTTTATTGCCAAATAACATTCTGTTTTGTGATTATAACTTAATTGTTTATCATTCACTGGAAAGATCACTTGGGTCATTTCTAGTTTCTGATTATTATGAATGAAGCCGATACAAATATTCTTGTACAGGTCTTATTGTGCAATACTTTCATTTACCTCAGGTAAATCCATAGAAATGGAATTGCTGGGTCACAGGGTAGGTGAGTGTTTATGGGAAACTGCCAGATTTCCAGAATGGCCACACCGTTTTGCGCACCTGATATTCACGTATGAGCATTCCTGTTGCTCCACATCTTTACCAGCATTTGGTGTGGTCAGTCTTTTAAATGTTAGCCATTACAGCATGTAGGTAATTATATTTAATTTTTGTTTTAATTTGCATTTCCCTGATGACTAATGGTGTTGAGCACCTTTTCCTTGTGTGTACTGGCCACTCACATGTATTCTTTTGTGAACTACCTGTTTGTCTTTTTACTCATTTTAAAAATTGGGTTGTCTTTTTATGATTGAGGTTTGAGGAGTTCTATGTACATTTTGGGCCCAAAGGTTGTCAGAAAATGTTTTGTAAATATTTCCACCTAGTCTGTGCCTGACTTATTCTTTTTCTTAATGATATCTTTACATAATTTAAAAAATTTTTGATAAAGTTTAATATAGTTAATATTTTCTCATTTCTAAGAAAATGTGTGTTTACTTAAAAGTTGCAAGGATATTCTCCTGTGTGTTTTTTTTTTTTCTGGCAGTTTTATTGTTTTAAGCTTTAACACTTATATGTTTGATCCATGTTGAATTAATTTTTGTGTATAGTGTAAGACACGAGTTGAGATTCATTTCTTCCCTTATAGATAGCTATTTGTTCCAGTACTATTTATTAAAAATACTTTTCTTTCCCCTCATTTCATTGCTTAGGTTTTTTGACTGAAAAATTAATTGATTATATAAGCGTGGGTCTTTCTGGACTTTTATTTTCCGATGATCGATGTGTCTTTCATTACCAGTATCATAGAGCAGGGGTCCCCAACCCCTGGGTGGTGGACTGGTACCAGTTTGAGGCATGTTAGGACTGGGGATGCACAGCAGGAGGTGAGCGGCAGGCGAGTGAATGGAGCTTTATTTGTATTTGCAGCCACTCCCCAGCACTAGCATCACCCCCTCAGCTCCACCTCAGATCATCAGGTATTAGATTCTCATAGGAGCACCGGTCCCTGAAAGAGGTTGGGGACTACTGCAGTCTTGGTAACCGTGGCTTTAGAGTTAAGTGTAGAAGTCTGGCAGAGTAAGTTCTTATCATCTTACTCTTTTTCAAGAGTGGTTTTCCTAGGTACTCTGCATTTCCGCTTTAAAATCATCAGTTTGCACAATTAAAACCGAAGATTTTATAAAATTGAGCTTTAAATACAATGAAATGCACAAACTTT
Source organism: Eidolon dupreanum (assembly GCA_028627145.1). NCBI lineage: Eukaryota > Metazoa > Chordata > Mammalia > Chiroptera > Pteropodidae > Eidolon > Eidolon dupreanum. The sequence continues at coordinate 117,942,778 of CM053508.1, read as the reverse complement.
AAGGATACAGTTTAATGAGTTTTGGTTTGATAAACATATATGCCCATATAAGCCACACTATTATCAAGACATTGTAATAACTCCAGAAAGCTTTATTGTGTCCTTCCTGGTCATTCTGCCCTCCTAGAAGTAAGTATCATCCTGATTTCTATCACTGAAGGTTAGTTTTGTCTGTTCTAAAACTTTCTGTAAATGGAACCAAGCAATGTGTACTTTTGTGTAAAAGCTTCTCTCTTAGCATAATACTTTTGCTTTGTCTATCAGTGGTTGCTCATTTTTATTGCTGAGTATTGTTCCACTGGATGAATATACCACAGTTTGTGCATCTCTTTACCTCTTGATGGACACCTGGGCTGCTGCCAGTTTTTGGCTGTTATGGATAAAGCTGGTATGAATAAGTTTGTAAGAGACTTTTTGTGGATATGTGCTTTCATTTTTCTTAGGTAAAATCTTAGTGTGGAATTGTTGGTTGTAGACTAAATATATGTTTAACTCCTTAATTAACTGTCAGAGCTCTTTCCAGAGTGGTTGCAATATTTTACAAATCTACCGCTATGTGTAGGAGTTCTTGGTGTTCCACATCTTCACAAAAATTTGGGGTTCATGTTAGCTGTTTTATGGGTATGTTACGGTATCTCCTTGTAGTTTTAATTTGCTTTTCCCTAGTGACTAAAGATATCGAGTAAGTTTTTATATACGTACGTCTGTTCCAGTCTTTTGCCCATTATTTATTGGGTTTTTATTATTTATTCGTAGAAGTTATATATATGTATATATAATGTTACATATATATGTATATTGCCTAATATATATTTTTAATCTATTACATAGACATATGTAAGCGTATGAATATATGTGTGTGTATATATATTAGATACATGTTCTTTGTCAGATATTTGTTATAAATATTTTCCTCCAGTTTGTGCCTTGCTTATTCTTTTTCTTAACAATATTTTGATAAGCAGAAGTATTTTTTGAAGCATTTTGATAAAGTCCAGCTTTTCAGTTTTTATAGTTACTGATTTATGTATTCTAAGAAATTTTATCTAGCCTACTTTACAAAAATATTCTAATTTTTTCCTAGGCATTTTATGGTCTCAACTTCTTTGTTTAGGTCTAGATATCCTGTGATAAATTGATAAATTCACTTATTGGCTCTATAGTTTTTTTTATTTTTAGATTATTTTGAATTTTCTGTGTACACCCCTACATGGTCTGCAAATCAAGGCAGCTTTACTTTAAGTTCATTCCGTATGCCTTGCATTTCTATTTCGTTTCCTGTTATACTGCCTAGAGCCTCTAGTACTATGTATGTTGAATGAAAGTAGAGAGAGTGAGCATCCCAGACTTTTTCCTGATCTAAGTGAGAAAGTATTAAATTTAATGTTAGTTTTAAGCTTCTCAGCGATAATATTTATTAGGTTTAAGGAGGTTTCCTCTGTTCCTAGTTTGTGAGAGTTTTTTTTTCTCTAAATCATGAATTGTCAAAAGCTTTTCAGCACCTGTTGAGATTATCGTAGCCCCCTCTTCCCTTTATTCTGTTGATGTGAGGAATTTTATTGATAATTTGAATGTTGACCAACCTTGGATTCCTGTGACGAATCTCATTTGGTCATGTTGTATTCTGTAATATATTTTTGGATTTGATTTGTTACTATTGTGTCAGGATTTTTCATGAGGACTGTTCTTGAATGATATATGTTCATGAGATACATTGGCTTGCAGTTTCTTTCCTTGTTTTTATGTGAATGTGACATTAGGTTTATGTTAGTCTCATACATCGAGGGTAGAATTGTGTTCCTCTTCAGTTTTTTGAAAGTTTTTGTTTAAGATATATATATATATATATATATCTTCCTTAAATGTCTGATAAAACTCACCAGGAAAACAATCTAGGCCTGGAGTTTTTTTTTTTGTGGGAAGACATTTAATTGCAAATTCACTTTAATAAATATATGGCTATTTAGATTTTCTATTTCTTGAGTTGTGGCTAAAAAGCAAACATTCCACTCATTCTTTGCATGTAGGATTTAATATTCTTTTTATGAATTTTGTGTTTCAGAGCATCTACTCTGGTATCTGAAGCTCTTGTTTTTTGTTTTTTTGTTTTCCCTTTCTAGAAGACAAGTTTAATAATATCTTGGTACTTATAATTCTTTATTCTGAAAATATAAACTAACATTTGTTAATTAGCATTAACTAGCACATACCTAGGGCTCTTTCTTGAATTTCTGTCTCCAGATGGAGCAGTAATCACCATTATTTCACTATTTCAGAGAGAAAAGGGAGTCTGAGATTGGAGATGTGATTTGCCTATTACCTCTCAGCTGTTAGGTGATGATTTTCTGACTCTAAAGCTCTGTATTCATGGATTTTACTGTCATTTCTACTGTACTCAGATATTTTCAAACTTATCAGAGCCTCAGGCTTCTGAGAGTGAGAGAGGGAGGTTGAATGGATAGAGACCTGTCCCATCTCCACCCTGTTATACCTACTCATTGCTGTTTGACCTAGAGCAGATAGGCTTTTAAATGCTTACTTTATTAGTGTTCCATGAAAAATATCTTATAATAATTTCTGCAGCAAATAAGACAAATCTGTGGGAAACTGTTGTGCTATACTAGATATTAGTTTACCCTTTTAAAATACTGATTTCCTCCAAAATGAAGAAGAAATTGCTAAGAAAGAGAGTATAAGAGAATCCTCTCTCTAGTTTTATGCTTCCCAGTGTGTAATGTTGTAGGAAGTATGTGGGTTCTTCATCTTGAATCCTGGCTCTGTCACAAAGCATAAGGTTTCCTTAAGTTTACTCAAATATCCATGGCCTCAGCTACAAAGCTTGCATAATTAGGAAAAGAATATCTCCATACTGTTTTGTTTTCAATAAACAGATGTAAAATCTCTAGCCCCGTGGGTTGGCAGTCTCTTAGATGGCCTCCCAAATCCCCACCTTCTACCGTTTGTGCCCTTGTGTGAGCCTTTCTTAAATATGAGCCAGACTTAGTGATTTGCTTCTAATGAAAAGAATATGGCAAAGGCGGTGGGATGTCACTTCCAAGATTAGGTTACAAAAAGACTGTGGCTTCCATCTTAGGCACCCTCTCATGCTCTCTCACTGGCTCTGAGGGAAGCCAGCTGCCATGTTATGAGCTGTCCTACGAAGAGACCCTTGTGGCAAGAAACTGATATCTCCATCAGACAGCACTGGAGGCTTGCCAACAGCCATGAACTTGGAACCAGAGCCTTGCAACGACTGCGGACCCTGCCGATACCTCAGTTGCAGCCTGTGTGAGACCCTGAGCCAGAGGCGCCCAGTGAAGGTTACGCCTGGTTTGCTGGCCTCCAGAAACCAAAAAATAAGTGTGATTAAGCTGCTAAATGTTGAGGTAATTTGTTATTAGCAATAGATAACAAAGGTAAACAGGGTCTGGCACAAAGCAGATACTGTTAATAACAGTTCTGTCTATCTCACTTTCTTCCTTTTGCTTGGACTGGAATGGTTACCTCTGCGATGGCCTGACTCATGTCTGTTGGGATCGTGCTCACACTGGACTCTGACTGAATCAGAAGCAGAATTCGCTATTATGAACTCCCCATATTCTCCTTTCTTTTTTGATAACTATTTTATTTGGGTGTGGTGAGAAGCAAAATTTACATGCTAATTGCTCTCACAGTCAAGCTTTCTGATGCACAGATTTAGACACTGCAAGTGCTTGGAGTGCATTGCTGTTCGTCTTGTAGTGTACCTTTCACAAACACTCTAGCTGTACTAGGTTCTTAAAACAGATACACAAAGGTTATCCTGCAGCTTCCTGTGGAAGCCATTAGGAATGTGTGTTCTTTGTGAGATTTTGTTGTTTTTTTTTTAATTTCTTTCTTACATTCTCTGGCTTACTGTAAAATTAGGTCTCTTCCCATGGGATCACTTTGAACTTTTATTTCTACTCAGATATAGATTCTCAGCTTTCAGGCTCCCCCAACCTTTTCCAAGTTATGAATCCACGGATCACAAACTGAGACATCTGAAATCTTCAGGGTATTGTTCGTTTGACAAAATGTCCATCCCTGGTGATGCAGACACTTGTTGAACTTCTGGGGTCTGCTTGCCAGAATGAATCTCATTTGATCTCCCTGGGAATTGAAGAAAGTAAAAGTCTTAGATCTAAAGCTTAAGAACTGAGGACTGGTCCCTTACTTTTTTTTAATGTTGAAATTCCTGAGGTGATATATTTTTTCCCTTGTGAAATCTCACATGGGAAGAAAAATCTACACTAGGGATTTGCTGGTCCCTGGCATTTGTTCCAAGGGCTAAGGAGCAGTTTTATTTTTCAACAAAAAATGTTATTTCTATAACATGATCAAGGTTTAAGAATATACTATGTTCTGGTAGGAAATAGCTTGAAGGATATGGTCCATCCATCTCTTCTTCTAAGGCAGCTCTTAGAACCCTGCAGTGGCCAGTAGGCTGATAAATGTTCCAGCAAGGCTTAGTGAGAGGCAATAGGGAGAAGAGCAGGCTTTTAATAAGTATCATATTGTCTGTCTGTATCATAGTATGTATATGAAGACACATCTTTGCGTATACCAGCACTCTAAAAACTGAGGCTACAAGTCAAATTTATCCCAGTAACTTCATGTCATATCCAGTGTCATTAGATCTCTGGAAGCTGCCCATCTGCAGAGTGACATTTATATTCCTCTTCTCTCCCTGGCCCCTGGTTTGAAGGCTTTAAACTGGATCTTTGATTTGATGCCATCTGACTATATCAGCATCTGCCTCATGGGAGCAGGGTCAGTGCCTTTGTCGTTCATTAGTGTGCTTCTTTTGCTTGGAACAGTGCCAGACTCCTAGTAGGCACTCCGTAGATAGTTGTTAAATGTCGAATAAACATTGCTAAATATGTTGACTAAATAAAGAAGGGCCTAGAGAAGATCCTGTTCACCACATATTATGGTATCCTTTTAAGGACCCTGCAGAGAATGGACTTTCTTATTTCAGAATGAAATAAGAAAACAAACAAACAAACCACTTTGCTTCAATTGTGTGAACATAGATTTGTCTTTGTGCTGGCAGCTAGGAAACTCACAGTGTGCTTTTTCAACCTCTTGCGATTACATAGGACTTTATGGAACACTTTGTTTTATCAATGCCAGTATTACATTGCCTTTAGAAACATACTTTCCTCGATTTGTGATTGTGCTATATTGTATATATATTGTGCTATATTGTCTTTGTAAGCAGTCTTAAGTTCTGGGAAGTGAATACATAAAAATAATGCCATGGAAATGGAGCAGGAATTCCAGGAATAGTTAGAAGGAGAGCTTGGGTGTCATGAAAAACAGAGGGGTTCGTGGAAAAGGAGGAAAACAGTAGGAGAGGAAGGACACAAGGTTTATGGCGAAAAAAACAGGGCTGGGATCCAAAGCCTTTGGGCTTCTTAGGCTATGACAATGGAGGTGGGCCTCTGGCCAGCATCTCTGGGTGAATTTGTAGCCTTGAACTCTCTGAAAATGGGGAAAGAGGCAAAACCATGAGAATGTCCTTTGCAGTCAGATTTATATCTCCACTTTGGCACTTAAAACAGCTACTTGCCTTCTCTGAGACTCAGCTTTTTAATCTGTAAATGGGGCTAATAGCAGTGAGTCCTGCTGTGTTCTCAAGGTTCAATGAGGTAACGAATAGAAAGTATCTGATGACATATCCAGGGGTCAAATGTTAGTCACCGTTATTATTGTGTTGAGCCCACCATGGCTTCTTCTGTCATCTACAATCATCTCATTGCCAGCCCGTAATGGTATTGGAAATGGAGAATTGGGGACAAAGTCTCAATTTCCCTGTATTTACTATCAGGCATTCGTTAAAATTTTTTTTTTAACCCAAATGTAAATGGCCCTCCTTGGGTTGTGCCTACATTTATCCAACATCTTCTATCCATAGGCAAATCTCATGAAACTTGACATTAGTAAAAATCACAAATATTTTCTGAAAGTTTTGAAAAATAATGCTATTTTTATTTAACTGAAGCCTTTCTCTCGGGGGACCAAAGAAGCATATTGTATGCACATTACACAGCAAAACTCTAAGACTCCATCTTAGACACCTCGTTTTCCAGTGTTTCTCTTCATGGCAGTTGCCAGGTCACTCTGCCCCTATTTCTCTCTCTCTCCATCTTTCTTTCTCCTCCCCTCTCAGGCTGTTTTCCTCTGTCTTCCTTCTCTTTCCTGGGCTCTTCTGATTTCTGTAGACTGTTATTTAGAGAAGGAATCATCAAACTTTTTCTGTAAAGAGCCAGATAGCAAATATTTTAGGCTTTGTGGGGTATATGTTCTCTTACAGGTACTTAGCTCTGTCCTTGTAACTTGAAAGCAGTCATAGACAATAAGAAGATGAATAGGCTTGGCTGTGTTCTAATAAGATTTTATTTACAAGAAATAGGACGTGGACAAGATTTGGTCCACAGGCTGTAATTTATGGACTCTAGATTTCAAGCAATTTAAGACTTTTTTTCTTATCTTTATCAATTGATATTTCTATCATCCCAGTTAGCAAAATTGAGGATTCTGCTGTGGATGTATTTGTCTTTGGAGGGCCAGGAAGACAGTGAGGTGCTGTAAATAACCATTAATATTTTTCCCCATCTCATCTTAATTAAACAGGGCAAAATGATTCTTTGCCCACAACTGCCTATAAGATACATGTATTGGGTACCACTGATCCCTGGTGTTAGTGTGACAGGTTTCCCAGGTTCCAAGGTGAGGTGTGTGTGTGTGTGTGTGTGTGTGTGTGTGTGTGTGAGAGAGAGAGAGAGAGAGAGAGAGAGAGAGAGAGAGAGAGAAAGAGAGAGAAAGAGAAAGAGAAAGAAAGAGAGAGAGAAAGAGGGACGTTTGGGATCAGAGTTCTCAACAATGAGAAAAACTAAGGTTCTGTTTATTGGCCTCTTTCACTTTCTCATTCGAGGATCTGGAAAGATCCCTCATGCCAAATTGTGTAATGGAGAAAGTGCTGGACCAGAGCCAGGAAATCTGATTGCTATTTTAGTTGTATAATTTTTTTGTGTTTGGTCTTGGCAAGTCCATTCATTTCCTGGTTCAGTTCTGTCAGGTATTAGAATCTTTAGTTACCAAATATTTGATTAATCAATTCTTATTCAGATGAAATTTTACTTGGAGTTTCGATGTTTATGGGGTGAAATGGAGCTGGGAAGCCAGAGCCCTGTTTAAGGCTCTGTGCCCTGACACTCACTCCCACATGCGGGGGACCCAGAAGCACTGCTGGAATCCAGGGGCTCTCGGCAGCTTAGGTTTAAGATCACATAAACCATGATTCTTTGGTCTTCTGTCCCCTCTTCATCCATCACTCAGGATTCCAAAAACCTCAAAATTTGTTTATGTTTCTTTAGAATGGCAGAGACTTTTCATAAATTTGTTCTTTTTTTTTTTTTTAGGTGAGGCACCCCTTGGTTGACCTCACAGATTACAAGGACCTTGTCAGCTTACAATCCCTTATTTTTTATTTTTTACGCCTACAGCACCTGGTCTTCCTAGGTGGTCTCCCATCCAAATACTAATCCGACCCTGCTTAGTTTCCAAGATCAGATGGGATTGGGCTTGTTCAGGGTCGCAGGGCTGTAGACTTCATAAATTTGTTCTTATATGCTCATTAGGCTCTCTTTCTTGTTGGCTTTTCGCTTTTTCCAATCTTCATGCCTATTTTCTGAACTCTTCACTTGTCCCTTCTGGTTCTACAAATATCCATTTCTAGGGTTCATTTAACTAATTGACTTCTTATAGAAAAATTTGAGAAGATCCACTGATTTCAGAAGAATCTCAAGTCAAAGCTTTCCAATATCCTTGTTTAAGTGAACATTTCCTCTTTACACCTAAGAATTTAAGAAGATCCAAAATCTGACCACAAGTCAATGTGGTTCCAGTGGGGCCCTCTCAGAAGGGAGCTTCATCCCCAGGCCTGGAACATGTCTGACACTTGTTGAATCACTAACCTCTCCCTTTGAAGAAATGGCCACAATGTTACTAAGCTCATTTTCTGTAGGTTTCATTTCCTCTGTGGATACTCACTTCCTCCACCAAGTCATCACAGGTAGAGATGTTTGGGTGAAGAAAATAGAATTCTGTCCATCTATATCAGTGGGCTCTTTGCCAGTCTGGATAGGTGACAGGTTTCACAGTCCTAGCTTTGTCCTGGCTCATCCTGCTCTTCTGTCCATCCTTGGTCCAAGAATGCTGGACCATTCTAGGACTCAGAGGGAGCTGGGATGGAGCTGCGAATGAACCAAACCTGACACAAATGGAGATGGGGGATTCAAAGATAAAAGAAAATGGTCTAGAAAGGAAACCAAAGGAAATTACAATTAGCCGCAGGTTGCTAAATCTCCATTAGCCTCCCACTGTGCTGTTGTTTTGTAGCCAACTTAGATTATCCAAAGACAATGCTTAAAAGCCATTTTAACTAAATTAGTAATCATGTAAAACCTTTACTGAGAACATATGTGTATCTGCACTTTTCCCTGAGCAGTTTGTCAAAGTATCACATGAAAAATTGAGGTCAAAAAAGACTGACAAAGAGGGAAGATATTTTGAGCAAGACATCAAACAGTTGATATTCACTCTGTGTGACTGAATGATTTTCGATTATTCCCTCTAACTAAGGTGACTGTTTTGGTTTGCCCAGGACAGTCCTATTTTTTTTTATCTGTGGCCATGGCATAATGATTAGTAACACCCCTCTTGACTCTTAAGTGTTCCAATCTGAACAGTAAACCGTATGACCACTGTCTTTCTCTCTCTCTCCATATGTATATATGCAGAGGAAAGCTCCAGTCTTTCAGAAGGTGTAGGAGGTGATGGGTAGCCATATCCCTTTGATATATCATGGTCTAAAACTTAGACCTCAAGATCTTAAACCATGAAGCATCTCCTCAATGACAGATGTATTTATAACAATTCATACTTCTTGATAATGTAATACAATATACTAGATTCTTAAGTTCCTTACTACAGTGTTAGGGATATTGTAGATCAAGAACTTTTTATTTTCAAGAATTACACCTAGGTTGATATATTTGTTGACTTGGTAGTCCATTTGGTGCTTTTTGCCCCCTAGGGGGAATGGTTGTGGGTTAGGTCTCTAACTCTGCTTCTGCCCCAACCCCACACCTCAGGGAGGCTGATGGGAGTTTTCCAAGTTGGGCAGGGTTTGTGTCTACTGACCTTCAAGATCACTCCCATGCTCAGAGTCCATGCTTACATAAAAACCGACAGCTTGCTTCAATATATGATAAAAAGAATGCCATGGCCATTTAAGTTTTACCTCTTTCTCTCAGACTGAGCCAGGTTTGACCCTGGCTTTAACCATTTGATGCTTTTGTGACCTAATTGAATGACTTAAACTTTCTGAGTTCATTTTCTGTAGAAGGAGCTAATAGTACCTGGCTCCTCCTCCTAGAGTGCTAAGGTGAGGCTCAGGTCAAGTGTTATGTGGAAGAGGTATACTCTCCATGCAGGTGAAAGGCAGTTTTGTCACTCTGCTTGTTTATTAGAGAGCAGTAATTAGCCAGTTCTTCCTGGCTAATTACTTAACCATGGTTCAGTGTAGGTATTCTTCCATTTATCTCCCCTCCTGTTGGTCAGAGTACTTGGATTTCTTTTGGGGGGCACTGCTTTTTTTTTTTCCTTGTGAGCTTCAGTTTCTTCATCTATAAAACAGGGACATTTACAGCCTCTGTGACCCATACTTGGCCAATTGGACTTCTTCTGTCCTAGAACTTTATGTCACCATTTATTTATACTAGAAAGGAAAAACTCATTCTGTTCCTGAGTGATGGAAGTAGGACAATTTAGCCAGGTCCTGTCTGACCTGTGATGTTCAAATTAATTAATTCTTGCATCGAGCAAATGTTTATTGACATCTTTGTGTCAGAGAATGTATGCTAAGCCTTTCACATACTTTTCTCATTAATCCTCAGTATATATTATGTGTTGGGTCTTGCTGCTTGCTTTGCAAATGAAGAAATAGAGCTCATGGGATTTAAGTAACCTGCCCGAGATTATATACTGAGCATGTTGGGAGGCCAAGATTTGAACTTGGATCTATCTATCTGACTCCAAAGCCTATATTTTTGTTATGGCATTTGGCCTCTCGGCTATGCGGAGAACAGTTGGAAGCATATTTTATATATGTTCTTTGATCCAACTGGCTGCAGCAATAATGAAAGACTTTATGGTGCATGGCGGGGGCCTTTTTTGGTCTTATCTGTTAGCATACTTTCCATCCTTCTCTTCCTCCTCCTCATGATGGTAATAATGGCAGCAGACTCCTCTTTGGGAGTTACACCAGTTGGCCCATTCCATGTAATTCTTGTGAAGTTGTGAGTTACAGGACCAGCTTCTCTGGCCATAGGTTCAAGCCTAGCCAATCATAATATTCTTCTCTTGGCCACAAAAGCTTGGTCCAAGGGATGGGCACATGACCCAAACCAGCCAATCACTTTCTTCTCTAGGTCTTATATATACTGGAGAAGGAAGAGATCTTTTTTTCTGCCTCTGGGTTGTTAAATAAAGATCCTGGATGCAGCATTCTCCCTTCTAGGCAGGTAGACTCATGGGAAGCCAGAGAGAATGAGACTGACCTGCAGGGGGAAGCTGAGGGATACCCTGGAAATATTACTCAACAAATCACCCTCCATTCATACTTTTTTTGGTTTTGCATTTTATCTGTCCATAACTAGTACAATATGCTTCCTAGCATACGTTTTCAGAAGCCCAGGGTCTGGGAAGTAATTTCCTTAACCTGTAAGTGACTAGTAGGGGATAGAGGAGGGGACAAAGGTTGCAAAAGTGGACCATGATTATGGTCATGTGTTGGCGTGTGTGTTTCCTAAGGATAAGTCATTTGTTCATTCGTTTGTTCCCTTAGGTACTGAATCAGATAACCCCTGAGTACCTTCCATGGTCCAGGGGCCATACAGGTTATAGAGGTCTGGTGGTGGCCAGCAGCCATGGTCCCTACCCTTGTGGGACTCACAGTCCAGAACCCTCTTTTCTTTGGAGCCTCCATGACCCTCCTCTCAGCAGGCAGTGTTTTCTATTTAGAATGTACTACTTGGAGTGCTAAATTATTTACAAAATCTTTTTGCTAGAGCATCTAATGGCTTAAAGATAGATTATATTTCTGAGGGCTAGGGGTCAAAGCTCCTTTCAGAGAGACTTCCCTTATCTTATTGCTCTCTTCTTTGCCCTCAATATACCATGGATTTGGAACAGATCTTTTGCAAAATCATTCCTAGAGGAATGTTTGAGCTGAAACTCAAACCCTTTTAGATATGCTCCTCTCTGTTCACTTAAATTTAAACTTACTTATGTGTCCTGATGCATCCTGGGGAAGAGGTTGCACCCACTTATGAGAACAGAAGGGTATGGGGGGCCTCGATGCCACACAGCCTGGTGATGGTTTCTGCCTACCCCTGTTGTGCTACCAGGCCCCCCAGCCCCTACAGTGCCTCTTCTGGCCTTTTTGCCATCACATTTGGCTGGAGTCCTACCCCCGTCACCTCTTCCTTCTCTACTGCCCTTTGCACCTGGTCATCATTGCACCGGCTTGAACCTTTCTATAAGGTCTTTTCTTTAAATGAATGTGCTCCTTTGGACACTGCCCAGGACCTCCTGGCCCCCCAGGGCCTGAGACTATGCTCAGGGAGAGGATCTGAAATAGAGAGTAGAAGACTCTGGGGCCAGGGACACTGAGTGGGAGCGGTTGGAATATCCGTTCAAGGCAAAGATCAACAGAATCAGATTGGGGAAGGTGGTGGTGGGAGTGGAAGGAGAGGAGAAGTGGATAGAAGGAATTGGAAACTCAGTGGGGGTACAGTAGAGAGGGAAGAGGGGTGTGCATAGAGTCACACAACTGGATGGTGCTGGAGCTGGGCTGACTTGTCTACACTGACTGGTCTCCCAGCGCAGACCTCCCCTCCGCTGCTCCCTTCCCTAGGGAGGACTTCTCCAACTCACCAGCCTAGAGCAGTTCCCTGTAATGTGTTCTCACAACATCATGTGATCTTCACTAGGCTGATAACCCCTAAGTAAGTGCTTGGGTGACAATTTGCCTACTTTCTGCCTTCCTCTGGGGAGCCACACTAGTCTTGTTCATCATAGGGTCCCCAGTAAATATCTGGAACATACTAGGTTCTCAAAAAGTGTTTGTGGAATGACCGAAGGAATAAATGTTCAATCTGTAGATTCTTGCTCTTCTTTACAAGCTTTTGGCCCAAGATATTCATCTGCTTACATCAGGACTTCCTGGCAAAGAGAGAGATTGACTGTATAATCACTGTGATTCACATACATTTTATCTCAAGCCAGTGTTATTTTTACTCAACACAAAAATGCAAATAAAAAATATTTATGTGAACTTCAAGAAAGATACATGGGAAATGAAGAAGTCACTTAAAGCCGTAATGAGGGAAGGCATTTGCCATCAGAAATCAATTTGATCAGCTGAGTTCTCTGTGATGGGGAAGGCAGGGACCTGGAATCCCAGGGGAAAGACTCCAGTCTCTATGCCCTGTGACCCATGGCCCGGTAGCTCCCCCATCACATGGCTGTCTTCAAGTTCCACCATTAAAAGTTATTGATATTTTGAATTTTCAGATCCCAATTAAATTTCAGAACTTCTTCTGATGGTGTTACATTCTAAACTCTTGGGAGACCCTGAGATCTCAGAGTAACTGGGGGACCTGTGAACAGATGGAAGTGAGTTCTAAAAGCAGGTTCCCTGAGTGGAGGAAGAAGGCAGCACTAGGGAGAGAAAAGTGGGGCGGAGGGGGAAGAGGGAGAGCACGCAGAGTTGGGTTTCAAACAAGCAGAGGCTGCTTTTAGAGTCCTTTCCCATTAACGGAAGGACCCTGCGGCTGGGAGATGGGAGAGTTACTTAGTTACGCTCACGGAGGAGTGCCTGTTACATTCTAGGCACTGTTCCGGGGACAGGAGTTATAGTGAAGAAGCAACACATAGTCCCTCTTTTCATGACCTCATGAAACTCCCTGCTTAATGTGAGGTTTGGATGATAAATGTACAGAGATGAGTTTAGTGAAGGTCACGGGTTCTTTTTTCCCCCACATTGAATAGCCAGGAAAGAGCTCTTTGAAGAGGTGCAGCTCAAGCTGAGAGCTAAAAGATCAGCTGTGCAGAGAAGGGAAGAGCACCTCTGACCGAAGGGATTGAGAGTGTAGGGGTCCTTGGGCAGAAATGAGCTTTATGGGCTCATGGAGCTGGGAGGCAGTAGTGTGGGTGGAGCAGAGAGTGAACGGGTCGTTGGCACCTGGCAGCACTGGGCAGGTCAGCCGGGGCAGCCCTGGGTGAGGAGGCATGGTGGAAGGTTGGGCAGTCAGGTTGCTGAGGAGTTTTGAACAGAGAAGTGATATGGCCTGGCTTCAGTTTTACAGAAGTCACCCTGGCTGCTTGGTGGGGGAGGAGTGTGATGGGGAGAAGGGTGGTCGTGGGGGGATTGGCAAGAGGCTGCCAAGGAAGAGATGACGATGCATTGGAGAAGGATGAAGGTAGTCGAGAGGGAAGGAAGGGACCAATTCAGGAACTTCTGGGTTTTACTTCTCTTCCTGTTATTGACTGGACTTGGGGTCTTGTCCTCAGTTTCCCCACCTGTAAAATGAGAGCTACTGCTGAATGTCCTCGTAGCTTCGGTGTTCGGAGGGTCTGTTGAGCTTTTCCAAGGTCTTTGCCTTTTAGCTCATTTTCTCAATGCTGAAGATCCCTCCCTGGAAAGAATTGCAGTTTGTGGCTTAAAGATAAATTTTCCAACTTTCTAAAGTTCTGTTCATATTTTAAGCGCTTGACTGTCTTGTGTCCCTGCTTCTTGGTGGGAGGTGGTGGGTGAGGGTGTTACATTATTAATAAAATATGAATACATTAAAACATTTATTTCAGTGTAACTTACGTGGGGAACATGATCTTTAATGGAGCTCTTTGGCAAGCAGTTGGAAATGCGCATTGGCCCCAAACCTTTGAAAGTCCTTGATTAGGCGGGGATCTCTGTTTCCAATAAAGCCCTTGACCCTTTGTGGTTTCAGTTCTGTTTACTCTCTGCAGGCATTTCTGGTTCAAAGAGAGAATCTTTAAAAAGTTGGATTGGGAAAGTCTATAAAATCTTAACGCATCTTTGACATCAAATAGCTCTTTCAAAGCAGTGATTTGATGGAGTAAATAGGAATGCAGCAGCACAAACCATATGGAACACATTTTCCATAACTGCTCTGCACTTGAATAACAAAGTAGAAAAGTTCTTGGCACAGGGAGTTTCGGATTTTAATGACCCTTAAATATTTGGCATAGTTGCCAGATGTGTTTTACAGGCTGAAAACCCCAAGTATATCTGCCCTGCCTTTCTTTTTGGGAGAACATAAGCTAACACGATGTCGCTGTTCCTGAAAAGATGTTTGTGCCTCATCTCAGAAAGCTTAATTCACTAGATTTCCTTAATTATCTTCCCCTTCCCGCAAACTGGCAGAATTCCCCTCCGGCCTCTGAGGCTCATTTCTGATTTGCTATACTAAGCCGTTTATGATGATGCCACAGAAACTACTTTCATTATTTAAAATGGGGATTAAAGGGTGGAAATGTTGGTCAAAGTGAGTCATTGATGGAACTGGGGTGGGGCAAGGGTCCTAGTCTTTTAGCATGGCAGGCTCTTCCCTAATTGGCTGTGTGAGCTGCACAAGTCACATGATTTCTTAAGCTAAAATGGGACAGCGCCGCATTCTTCAAGCTGCTATTGTCACCTTCTGGTTCTGATTACGAATGAACCTACCTGTACTGAAAATATAGTCACACATTTGCTGTCTCTCAGAGTCATCATCCTGAAAGTCCATGCCTGGTTTCTTTAGGCGCTGGCCCATTCCTCGAAACATCTGGATGTACACAAAATACTTTGTCCAACTTTTGTGCACTGGTAGGTACATCGTGGATCCCTAATAACCTTCCCCAGTGGGAGACATGCAATTGCAATTTCAGATGGAAGGGATCTTTGAAGCGATGGAGCCACGCATCCCCATTTCACAGACGAGGACACTGAGGCCCGCAGAGTGCAAGTGGCTTGCCCCAGGCCACATGGCTTTTCAGTGTCAGAACCAAGATCAGAATCTCCCTGATTCTTCAGCAGTTTGAACCCCAGGTGATGCGTTCACAAAAATAAAATGCATCTGCCCAGGATGAGAAGATTCTCAACATAGATGTTCAGAAGCATGCACTTCAGGAGGGGATGGGCAAATGGAAAGGGAGCAAACCATGCATCAGGCTCTGAGCTCTGCACTTCCTCTTCTGATGTAGCTTAGTCTTTCATTTAAAAATTACAGAACATTTTAAAAAGAAGCAGAGGGTTTAGAGAAGTTAAATGACTTCGCAGTGTCATACAGCCAGGTGCAGACAAGGCTACAGCAGGTGGCTGCAAAGGCTTTGCTCTTCTTGGGAAGGACAGTCAGCCCTTGCACTTAGCCACACTGGATCTGGATGCCTCGAACTGGGGCTCTGCTTCTTCACTGAATCTGGTGGTTGGGTCACTGCCCTTCTCACTTCTTGTCATCCGGAAGGACACTGCACTTTGCTCTCAGCCTGGCAGGAGCCCTAAGAGCAAATCTGCTTTTCCATTCTTGCCAGTAGATGGGTGTGGATGAAAGCCCACATCCTCAACGGAATAGAAGGTTTAGAGCCCAGACTGAACTCACAGCAGATAATGGAGTATCCTCTCTCCTTCTTCAAATTAAGTGCCAATACTGTTATAAACTTCAAAGTTTATAAGGGAGTAGATCTTAATTTGTCCCCATCACAAAAAGGAAATGATAATTATGTGACATGATAGAGGTATTAGCTAACTCTACAGCGGTAACCATATTGCAATATATAAGTGTCTCAAATCAACACATTGTATGTCTTATACCATGTTTATATGTCAATTATATTTTTAAATTAAGTGCTTTTTGTCTTTAAAAATGACTAAAAACCAAAACCTCAAACAATGAATTTAAGTTTCATTGCCTTATGGTGCATAGAGTCAGGGTTGGGGCTGGTAATGGTCACCAAAGGAGACAGTTACTCAGCTGCCTTGCTGGTTTCCAGTTGTTCCCTCCAAGCTGTCCTCCACTTGCTCCTCTTCACTCTCCTTGTCCCTATCCTGGCCGACTCCCATGGGAATCTCCTCTTGGCTGCCTGCCAACTCCCTGTCCTCCATCTCGTCAGTCATACCCTTGGGATGGACAGTGCAGAGCATGGCGTTCCATTAGTGAGCAGATGTCCTCAAGGGGAAATGAGATCCAACCTGAGGGATGCAGAGAAAAGACTTAGAAATAAGGAGTCAGATGAGGTAGAAGAAGAAAGGGTCAGGAGGGTCCAGGACTGGTCTCTAGCCAACCCCAAGGTAGGGGGAAGGGGTAGGTTTTCCTCCCCTGCACCGTGTCTTTACCACTGAGAGGTGGGGCAGCATCCCTGTTTCTAGGGAACCAGGAAATGGCTTGGCCCTGGTTTTGGATCATGCAAATTCCTGAACATAGTTTCCAGACTTTGCTCTTCAGAGCAGAGGCCAGGAGTCCTAGGACTCTCCAGCAGCCCCAACCTAGAGTGAGGAGCCGGCTCTGGGATGCTGAGCAGAGCGAAGGATGATGAGGACTTGAGGGACAACTGGGTTGAAAGTGGGCGGCTTTGCCGTGTTGCTGGCATTTTAATTAAATGTAGGGCTTATACACCCCAAATCTTCATAGACAGCAGCTTTACTGAGCCTCATTGCCAGATTCTATACACTCCATCTGAGTGAGACTCATGTTCAGATTAAGAGAGGAGCATTCAGAAATGACAGTGGTGAGATTGGGGGTGGCACTTGTAGATTCCTGAGGAGATGCTGAAGCCAGACAGATTTCCTATGTCCCAAGCACTCTCCAGGCAGATCACAGGAACAGGTTTCAACTTGATTCAGGTTGAACCAGGCCACACATTTGTACCTGAGGGCCCAGGACTTCATCCTCCACTTTTCCTGAAATTCTCCCCTCTGGTTTTCACAGGACCCTCACCTTATGATTTCACCACATTCAGGACTAGTCATAGCACTGAACATGGCTGGGTGTAGATACACACCTGTGTGTGTGTACGTGCGTGTGTGTATGTAAGTAGGTGTGTTTACATGTAGGTAGGTGGAAGTGTGCATGTAAAACTTAAATATAGTTTTCATTTTTATCAAAGGCATAGGTTAAAATGTCAAACAGCAGACCCCTGACCAATTTCCTCTCACCTGCTTCCTGTTCCCCAGAGGGCAAGGACTTTTGACTCTGAGCTGGTTCCTTTTATATTCACCTCTACATCTGCAGATCCATGCATATGCTGTTATTTAAAAATTTTTTTTTTGTATTAGACATTTTATATTGAGTTTCTGCCGTGGATGATGAGGGTTTTGCCCTCTTCTGCCATCTCCCGCCCTCAGACACCTGTCCTCTCCCGCATTCTCCTGATGCATTCATCACCCCCTTTGGTTAAGTGAACAGTCAGCATTGTTATGAGCATGTCAGTATTATTCACAGTTGAGACAGGCATTGTCCCATGATTATATTTTCTTTCTTCTGTGACTGTGACTATTTGCCCAAAGCTAAACTAACTGCGTTGTTCCTTTGTGGGGTTTCCGTGCACGCCAGACTCACCAGGCCCGTCAGTGAGGTTGAATCCAGCAGACAGCGTCAGCTCCTGGAGCTGCTGCCCTGAGGCTCAGTCTGCAGAAGCTGCTCTCCAGCATTCCTGCACCCTTCCCTTGCCAGGCCTTCCTGTCCGTCAGCCTGGGAATTCCCCATCTCCTGTGCTTCGTCTTCGGTTCTCGGATTCCACCCTCTTCCTCATTTGATAGATGTCTTCCTCTCAAAGCGCATGGATGACACATTCTGAATGACTGTGCAAGTCTTAGGAAGATCGTTTTTCCTACTTGAACACTGGATGGATAATTAGCTGGGTATAGGACGCTAGGCTGCACGTGCGCGCGCACACACACACACACACACACAATAGTTCCCCTTTATCTGCAGTTTCATTTTCCATGGTCAACCACAGTCTGAAAATATTAAATGGAAAATTCCAGAAACGAACAGTGCATAAATTTTAAATTTTGCACCACCATGAGTGGTGTGATGAAATCTCGTGCCTTCCCACACCGTTCTGCCTAGGACGTGAATCGTCCCCTTGTCTAGCGTATCCACACTGTATATACTCCCTGCCTGTGAGTCACTTAGCAGCTGGCTCAGTTAAGAGATTGACTTGGTGAGGTATTGCAGTGCTTGCATTCAGGTCAACCTTATTTTACTTAATAATAGCCCCGAAGCACAAGCGTAGTGATGCTGGCAATTTGGATATGCCAGAGAGAAGCCTTAAAGTGCTTCCTTTAAGTTAAAAGCTATCTATATAGGTGGGGAAAAAACAGTATATATGGGGTTCTGTACTGTCTTTGTTTTCAGGCACCACTGGGGTCTTGGAATGTATTTCCCTCAGATGGGGGCGGGCGATACTGTGTATTTTCTGCTCACAAGTTTGAATAACGTTTTAGGTTCCTACATTGCTGTTCACAACACTTTTGTCTAAGTCCTGTTTTTTCTTTCTAGAACCTTTCCGTCTTTTCCCTTTCTCTCCCTGTAGGTGTGATATTTCACAGTGATCTGCCTTTGTAGTGATCTTTTGCTATCACCAGAGCTGAGCTCTCAATGTACCCTTTTAATCTGGAAGTGCATGTGCTTTGGGACATTCTTTTATCTCTTCCATAATTTTCTCTGTTTTTCTCTATTTTTACTTTTTAGACCTTATGACATTCACATATTGTTTTCCTGCATCGATTCTCTATTTTTTCCTACTTTTCTACCTCCATATTCCATTTTTTTGTTTTATTTATTCACATTATTTTTTAAAAGCAAAGTACAATTTCTATTTTTTGGATAGATATAATATTTTCTTATCTCTCTAAGGATATTAAAATTCGTGATAGTTTTTTCCTTCTTGTATATGTGTTTTAGTTCCTTTATTACATTTGTTGACTTTGCTGTTAGACACTTTTCTCAAATGCTTGGTAATGCTTGACTGTCCACACACGTGTTTGAGAGAAATGTTAAGTTGCTGATCAGAAATATTACTGTAGTGGATCAGAGCTCATCAGCTGGGGCTTCGTTGTCTAGACACATCTGTGCCCTGGCAATGTCTTTGTTTCTCTCCTCCCACCCCACCCCCTGAGCTCAAATGTCAGTATCTTAGGTCTCTTCTCTTGACTTGGTCAGTTTGCTAAGGGAGTGATTTTTCCTCCTTGGGGTGTCAGGCTAGGTTATGTGTGGTCCTAGAGTTTCCTAACTTTTGCTTGTTCCTCCTGTTTTCAGTCGGGTACCTCTCCCTAGCCCTAAGCTGTCCCTGTGCTTGTGAGTCCTAAGTCCCTCTAGCTCACGTCCCCAGAGATCAGTAATGGGGAGTGAGGAGCTGGGGCCATAGCAATGCCTCGAACACATTTTCAACTAATCATCCTGTTTTCAGTCTCATCTGCACACTCCAGCTTCAGAGCCTCCTGGTGACTCCTATGTAGTCTTGTGACTAACCTGCGTTCTATGGTCGCATCTTATGTGTCTACTGTGCCTCCTCAAACACTCATGGGCTCACCTGTCCTCTGGACCCTTGGTCACTTATGGGGCCTCTGTTATAGTGTCCGTGACCTACCCCATTGGTCCTAGGCAACTTGACTGCCAGAGGCTGACCAGCTGCATGTCCAACCTTCTCCTACTACTTTTTTTTTTTACTTTAATGGGGTTCTGGTATCCCTAAGAAGGGATCCAGCCAGGGGTAAGAAATAGGATTTTCACAAAAAATTTCACCAGCTTCCTCCTGACTTCCTCTGCCTGGTTGTCTGAGTACACAATAAATGAATCCACTGCAGAACAGCAGGTAAACAAGAGCTTGAGGACACTGGTTGATATACACACCCTTGTTCACGGGTCCCTTCCAAGCCCTTTAGCAGTCCATCCTTTCTCTTGCTTTTATGAAGTCCTCCCATCATCATTGTTTCATTTGACATCAGTGTAGACATTGGAAACTTAAGGGTAATTTATTTCTTTTTATTTTACCTTAAATCATAAAAACAGTTGGGTTGAGCCAGAGAGAAAATACTCTGGGCATCATTTTTGTTTTTGAGATTCAAAAACCACCTGATATAGACATGCATGTGGGGGCTGGGAGCACATTTAGTTTCTCTGAACTCCATTTTTGTCTGATTGTGATATCAAGATCAATGGACAGCACCTTTGCAAGTGGGGGTGGCTGCCATTTCTCCACATGGGCTTCTTCTCCTCTTCCAGTAGGTGTGATGAAGGATAGACTTTATTTTGCTAATCTCATGGCTCCACTGCCTAGCAAAGTGCTTGGGGTGGATTAGATATCAAAAATATTTATGCAGTTGGATGACTGGAAGTCTCTCAGACATTCTCCCAGGGACTTGTGTCTTTGGAGAGCCCTGGTTTAGAGGCAGGCAGGATTGGAGGGTCTGTGAAAACAGACATGTCCCATAAATCCGAAATAGGTCCTTTAGCTGTGAACAAGGACATGGCTGCCAGGAGCAGAGATTTGGTTGCTTCTTTCTCAAAGATGCTGCAGTGTTTTAGGGACTAACGGAAACCTAACCTCAGATATTCCTTCTAGCCCAGGAAAAATTCTCCTCCTTAACCTCGCATCTTTGAGAATGTCTCTTTGCCTCGACGAGATCTGCTTGGTGTGATGGCTGTCAGTCCTGGAACAGTTTCTTTATCTTTCTCAAAGCTCAGACTGTCTCTTCCATGCAGAAAACAGACCCATGCCTGTCTTAAATGGGTCAGCATGTCATTTAAACTAGTCCATTTCTTAGCTTGAAAAACAAATATGCTAAATATGTAAGGTGTGAAATGTAATAATAAAATAAACATCTCTAAACCCCAAACTTGATTTAAAAAAATATTATAAGACTGGTATTATAAGAGCTGAAGCTCGCCCTCCCTTCCACATATGTAATCACTTTTCTGGATTTTTTTATGCATCATTCACCCACCTTTCTTTAGAATGTTACAATATATGTATATACCCCTAACAATGTATTGCTATGATTTCTTTGATTTAACATAAAAATTGTATCATGCTGTAAGTATTCCTATGCAACATTTTTCTCTTACCATTGGTTTGTGAAGTTGATTCATGATGATTTGTGCATTTGACCTTTATTAATTTTAACTGTCATATGCCATCCCATGATATGACCATGCCACAGTTATTTCTTCATTTTTCTATCTGAACATTTTGGGGTCTATTCTAGAAAAAAATCCACTATACACAATCTTGTAAGTATATCTGGGTGCACATGTAGTATGTACCTAAGAATAGAATTACTGGGCCATATGTAAAGCTCAAACTCAACTCTCCTAGCTGATGCCAAATTGCTGGAGTTAATTTACACTCTCTGGTAGTGTATGAGATGCTTCATTACTGTACATCTTCACTAGCACTGTGTATTGTCAGTTTCTTTAATTGGGTATGAAAATATATTCTATCATGTTTCAATTAAAATTTTCTTGTTTATATGACATATATTTTCAAAAGTTTATTAGCTATTCTATTTCCTTCTGTTGAGAATACCTGTTCAAGTCTTTTTCATAGTTTGTAATTGGATTGTGTGACTATTTCTCATTTATTTTAGGAGTTAAATATATATTCTAGATTCTAATCATTTGGTCTTGTTTATATGTGGCTAATGACATTCCCAGTTTGAACCATCTTCTCACTTTTTTTTAGGTGTCTTTTGATGAACAGAAGTTTTTAATTTTAGTGTAGTTTAAATTATCAACCTTCTTTTTTCAAAGGATTTATTGTCCATGTGTATAACTAATGCAGTTGTTCCAGCATCAAATATTGATTAGTCCTACCATCTCCCTTTTACCTGAAAAATTAGCTCTGTCAAAAAGAAGTATACGTTAA
Source organism: Eidolon dupreanum (assembly GCA_028627145.1). Lineage (NCBI taxonomy): Eukaryota > Metazoa > Chordata > Mammalia > Chiroptera > Pteropodidae > Eidolon > Eidolon dupreanum. Next base: position 117,920,761 of record CM053508.1, on the reverse strand, counting down.
TGCTGTAACATGAATAAACTTTATGCTATATAAAATAAGCCAGTCACAAAAAGACAAATATGGTATTATTCTACTTGTGTAAGATAGCTCGAGTCAAATTCATAGAAACAGAAAGTAGAATGGTAGTTGCCAAGGCTTCGAAGGAGTGGGGAATGGGGAGTTGTTCAATGGGTATAGAGTTTGTTTTGCAAGATGAAAAAGTATTGAGACTGGTTGTACAGCATTGTGACTAAACGCTACTGAATGGTACACTTAAAAATGGTTAAGATGGTAAATTTTATATTTATTTTACCACAGTTTAAAAGAATATAAATAATAAATTCATATACATTTAAAAAAGTATATGTAATTTATGTGTAATTTATATTAAATCTATTTTTTGACTATTGCTTCATTAGTCAATTTGCCTAGGTCTGCACCAATATCACATTATCCACAAAGTAAATAATTCCTGATGGCTGGTGGGCAAGTTCCCCTACCTTTGGCTTGTGTGGTGTCTTGACTATTTTTGTTCCCATGTATGTATTTAGAGACTCTTGAAAAATATGCATAATACTATTATTACATCTAAAAATTAATAACATCACATATCCAGTTAACAAAGCAAAATTGTCATACTCTTTCAGAAATGTACAAACTGTTTGTATCAGGCTTCAAATGAAGTTCATCTCAAGAGTTTGCCATAGTCTGGACTTTGCTATTACATCATCATAGTGTCATATAACACATTCTTCTGTTCTCTGAATTTCTTGTAAATAGCTTGATGTTTGATCAGATTTAAGTTCAATTTTGGGAGAAAGAGAGGCAAGGCTACTTTGTAGGTGGTGGTGTGAACCTCCATCAGGAGACAGGTAATATTTTGTCATCTCTCTTTTGTGTTAATAGCAGCCATTGACCATTATGGCCTACATCCATTAATTCACTAGGGATTACAGAATGGTGGCATTCTAATTCTATCATTCCTTCCTACTTATTCGCTGGAGTTATTTTTATAAAGATTAGTTCCCCATAATTAACTATTAAGTACCTTAAGGTATACTTTATAAAGGAAAACAGGACAAATTGGATCACACCAGAATCAATGACCTGCAATGAGCACTGTAAGTAATTCTTTCTTTTCATTCACCAGTTTTCAAAATAATGACTGGTGAGCATCCTTCAAAGGTAACAAATATGTTTTTAAAAATATCATTATGATATCATAGGTTAAATCTGTGTGTTTTAACCCACTGTGGTCATTATTCTCATTGATGTCCAAATGCCCCTCATCTGTGGCTACTAGGAGGTTCTATGAGTTATCCTGAAATCTTTTAATGTGACCCAGTAGTTTTGTTAGTGTCTTTGAAATCTGAAATTACAGGGTGTTCCAGGCTCATATAGATGTTTTTCACTCTAGAACTGGAATTAGCCATTTATCTAAGAAGTCCTGGTTTCTATCAATGCAAAACACTATGTAGAAAAAAACTACCTTCTGAGTGTAAAGAGTCCTTATTGCTATTGGCTTAGGCAGCATTTCTGGACCTTTTCAGTGGATAGATATAGGGAATACACACACACACACACACGCATGCATGTACATTAAAGATACATCAAGGCTTCTTAAATTTGCACTGACATGGTCTTTATTTAACTTCATCAGTCTTCTGTAAGATTTCTTCATGGTGTTAATACCATTTTGAGTTCTTACCAACAGTGCATGAAAGTACTTTTTCCCCCATGTATTTGTGGAAAACTTTTGGATGATAATTAATATCTCAGTGTAGTTTTAATTTACATTATATATGTGTGTTTGTGTGCGTGTGTTTATTTACTTATTAATCAATTTGTCAAGATCCACAAAAAACCTTGTTGGGAATTTTTATTAGAATTATATAGAATCTATAGACCAATTCTCCTCAACTTGATATTTTTTAGTGATATTGAATCTTTCTGCCCGTGAACTTGGTCTATTTCTTTATGTGTTTTAGTCTTCATTAGTGTTTTTAATTTTTAATTTAATTTTATTTATGGTGACATTGGTTAACGAAATCCAATAAGTTTCAGCTATATATTTAATGGTAAGGCACATATATATTTTATACTGTGTGTTCACCTCCCATAGTTAGATTTCTTTCTGTCTATACATATTTGATGCCCTTTATCCCTTCTACCTCCTCCCTGCCCCCTGACTCCCTACCCTCTTTTAACCACTAGTCTATAGTCCATGTCCATGAGTCTCTGTTTGTTTGTCCTGTTCATTTGTTGCTTTAGTTTTATATCCCACATATAAGTGATATCAAGTGATTTTCAACTTTTTCTATCTGGCTTATTTCACTTAGCATGATTATCTCGAGGTCCATCCATGTCATCAGTGTTTTTCAGTAAATTTAATCTCTTTCATAAAGGTCTTGAGCATCTTTTTGTTAGACTCTTTGGCCCTTTATATATTTTATTCCTATTATAAATGGTATCTTTTAAAATTGTATTTATATGTGCTTGATATTAAAATAAATACAGTTGAGTTATATACATTGCTTTCATATGCAGTGATTTTGCTAGCTTTTTTATTCTAATAATTGTAGGTTCTTTTAAGGTTTCCATGAAGACCATTGTCTCGGAAGGCTTATGGTTTTGTTTTACCAATGCAATCCTTCTATGTTTGATTTATTTTTTGAGCCTTGCTGCTGAATGCCTCCAGGATGACACCAGAATCTTAGGTTATCTGTGCTGAGCACTGTCAGCTGTCCCCCATCTGGCTAGGGAGCAAAGTTTATAAGAATAGCTTTACCCTTTTCTACTTGCTCATACCCCATCTCTGTTTGAATTTGACTTCTGTTCAAGGAAGACCTCAGCTGAAGTTTTGCCAGTTGACTTGAGCGGTGAAGTCTCCCAGAGCTTTGTTTAATCAGCTTGGATGGGCAGAGGGAAATGTGGTTGTTTAGACCTCATGTCATTAGGAGCAGATGCCTGGGCTGGGGTCCTAGGCCATCAGGAAAGCCCTGGACTAGGGATTCTTGAACCATAGCTGGGACAAGTGGGTGGCGTGAGCCTGAGGAGCAGGGAGTCTTATATCCCGAAGGTCCTAAGGGTCAGACGTAAGAAGCCATTCCACTGTCATCAAGACATAGGAGACAGTCGACCATAAGGCTAAATCTTAGTATTGGGAGAGACCAGTAGGCCCTAGACCATGGTGTGAGGTCATGAACAAGCACCTGGATCCAGGCCGTGGTGCCTGGATGTTATTTCATCATCCTTAAGTCACGCGTGTGGGTCAGTGAGGTTAGACTCCAGTTTAGTGCTGTGAGGGCTGAGTGCGATTATACATGCAGAGCCTCTAGCTCGGGTGCAGGCCTGTGATAGGAGCTTAGCACACAGCAATGCTTGCTGCCGCAGCACCTCTATAGACATTCAGTGTTGCACCTGCCAAGAACTGCTGTGTATTGCACTTCTGTTGCAGGCAAGGACATGAGCTAGGAGCTTTGCTCTCTGTGAGCTATGGGCTCTCCTGCCAGTTCGGTCATTCCCCTGTGTGCCATGACCCTGAGGTGCTCAGAGCAAGCCCATCATAGTAGCTGTTCTGGAAAACAGTCCTTCGGAGCCTACTCTTGTTTTTCTGGCCTGTGGTGTCTCAGTTTTGCACCCTGCTTTTGATACCTGCCTTGCCGATGTGCTCCAGAGTGATTGTCCAGTTTCTGGGCAGAGCTCAGGCTGCAGGCTCTGTCAACAGATTAGCCTCTGGCCATCACAGGAGTTGGGGGATCTGTGTTGCCAGGCTTGTTTCAGTCACAGGCTTGTTTAGTATAGAGTAGCTTTTCTGCCAGTCACCCAGAGAATAAATGAACAGTGCCCATTCCCAGGACCCACTCCATCTGGGCCACACAGAATCGTGGCGGTTCTAGATTGTAGCCTGCCATTTGCTGTCTGACCTTAGGCAAGTCTCTTCCTGTCTTTGGTCCTCTGCTTTCCCAATTCAATTGTCTGGGATTCTCTGACCAGAGAGGGAATGTCCCCTCCCTGGTTCCCCACCTCTGGGCATGCTTCTGACTCCAGGCAATATCTGCTGTAAAACTCAGCCAGGAAGGGGTTGGAAAATTCACTGCTCTCATACCTTGCACTATTATCATGACCAATCTCCTTTCACACATTTTACCCTTCATTTTATGATAGCTATTAAAGACTGTTAGGAGCTCTCTCAGTTCCTTGAGGAATATTTATGCATTTTATAGGACTCTTATGAAGGAGAGAAGCCCTTATTAGGAGCAAGCAGAGAGATCCTGCATTAAAGGGGCATTAGGAGGCCTCACCCAGTGGATAATGATGCCTGTGCTCCCTGTTCAGCTCACTAGTTTATGCACCTGTTTGAACTGTTTTCTTTGGGAGGAATTAAGGGATCTTTGAGAATTTCATACAGCACAGAGACTGCTCTTATTGAGACCTAGCTGCTGTTTGCAGTATCGTGTGTGCAGGCTGAAAGTGTGGGAAGAAAGGGAGCCTGTACTTCCTGTTCTGATTTTGCAACTTGTATTTTGCAGTGCGGTACTTCACTTACCCATTAAAGAATTGGCACCTGGCCAGCAGCCTAGATTTACTCCCGTCAATGCTTTAGTCCCTACACCATAATTCACTGCTCTGTCTTCCTAGCACATTTTATATTTCATGGGACCTGAGTAAACTCCAGCTCTGTATTTTTAAAATAAATTAAATTTTTTTTAGAGCAGTTTTAGGTTCATAGTAAAATAGAGCAGAAAGAAGAGAGAATCCTCAATACCCCTGCCCCCACACATGCACAGCCACCCCTATCTATAATCAACCCATCTACCAGCATGGTATATTTGTTATAATCGATGAACCTACATCAAGACACGTCACTATCCCACAAAGGATATAGTTCACATGTGGCTCACTCTTGGTGTTGTATGTTCTATGGATTTTGACAAAAGTATAATGACATGTATCTATCACTGTAGTATCATACAGAAGAATTTTATTGCCCTAAAAATCCTCTGTGCTCTGCCTATTCCTTCATTGCCCCCAATTCCTTGCGAACACTGATTTTTTTCCTGTCTTCGTAGTTTCATCTTTTCCAGAGTGTCATACATTTGGCATCAGACAGTAGGTAGCCCTTTCTTATTGCCTTCTTTCACTTGGCAATATTGCGTTTAAGGTTCCTCGACATCTTCGCATGGCTTGATAGCTCATTTCTTTTTAGCACTGAATAATATTCCATTGCTTGGATATACCAAAGTTTATTTACTCATTCACCAGCTGAAAAACACCTTGTTTGTTTCAGAGTTTTGGCAGTCATGAATAAAGCTGCTGTAAACATCCAATACAGCTTCTTATGTGGAAAAGTTTTCGACTCCATTGGATAAATACCAAGAAGCATGATTGCTGGATTGTCAGATAAGAGTGTGTTTAGTTTTGTAAAAAACTACCAAACTGTCTTTCAGAGTGGCCCACCCTTGTTTTGTCATGTCTGGTCCTCTTGGGAAGTGGGTTACGCATGCCAGGAGCCTGCGGGATTCTGAGAAGCACTCCCTTTCTCTTTCTCTCTCACCACCTACACCTTCCAAGTTCTGCAATTCCCCCTCCCAAGTATACCTCCAAAAGGCCTCATCTCCAGAGGTGCTAATGCAAAGGTCTTTTTCACTGTCTGTCTTCAGGCTTCCTGCAGCAATCCCAGGGATGAACAGGACATGTGGTCATTGCTGTTACCATGGTGATCAGAGGCAGGAGGAGAGGCATACCATGAAATCTCCAGTCTAGTCCTTGCTTCTCAAAGTGTGATCCCTGACCGCCCGCACTGGAGACTTGGGCTGGTGAGACAGGCACATTGCTAGCTCCTCCACAGCTCTAATGGACCAGGACTCTACACGAGTAACTCCCCACCTCCATTTCCCCAAAGCTGATTCTGACACTGCGTTTTGAGAACCCCTGACCCATGCCCTGAGTCCACTGCTCACCAGTACCCCAGGGCCTGGAAAAGGAAATGTCTTAGAGCCCCAGAACTCCCCTCCTGCCGGAGGGGGTCTGCTTGGATTGGGCCCTTCTGCTCTGCTCCCCAGTAAACTGCCCCGCCTCCCCGCCCCCTGTCCTCTTTTTCTCTAGCCGGGCCTGCTGCCGTCCTGTCTCTGTGCCATTTTCTCTGTCTCATTGTAATTGATTCCGAAGTGTTAAGGCATTTAGTGAGTATGAATTTGTGTTTCGCTGAAATCAATCTCTTTTTGCAAGCTTGCTTCCCCCTTCTTTCAAGTCAGCTAAATCTCGCCTCCTCCAAATTAAATGGCTCTGGGCGGAACCAGCGTGGAGTTGATTACCTAGTGCCATAGCAGCTCTGGCGCCGCTGATCTGGCTTGACCTAATTTAACCCAGAAATCCTGTCCACGTGCAAGCAGATATGCTTCAGCCTGTCGTCCAGGGGGCAGCAGTGAGGAGAGGGATGCTTGAGGGTGATGGGGCATTTGCTCAAATAGGTGTGGGGATGTACCCCAGTAGTGGATGTTACTGGCCTCTGGAGTCTGGGGTAACCCCCAAAACGATAAGCAAATGCTTTCCTTTCTCAATTGCTATTTAAAGCTCATTGTCCTCACTGAGGGCCTGGAAACCTGGTATCTCTGCAGTGTGAGAAGCCAGGAGGTTATTTTGGAAACAGACAGGTGTCTCTATGTGACCGTGAGGTAACTGAACCTGTGTCTGCCTCTGCAGAATGGTCACTATCGTGTTAGGCACTTGCCCAGTGATGGATTTGTTATTATTATAGAGGCTCCAATAAACAGGTGTTAACCTGCTCATTTTGCAGTTGCAGAAGCTGACACTTGGTGTGCTTAGGTGGCTTACCTGAGGTTGCCTACACAGTAAATAGCAGAACAGGTTTTGAACCCAGTGCTGCTTGATGAAGTCCTGGGATCCCTCCGCCCCCACAGCAGACCTTCACGTGTGGTGTAGCTGTTGGAGGCAGGGTCCTATGGGCTCGGTTTGCCTCTCTCTGACTTCCGCCCTTTTTTTCAGGGATGGTCATGGCTTATTCTTCAGCTCTTGCCTACTCTTGCAGTTTGCACCCTTGTTTCCTTCGGTATGAGAAAGTGAGAGGTGTCCAGACAATGAAAGAGGCCCTGCCACGCCCATGTCAGAGCCTGCAGGACGCTGTGCTGAGAGCAAAAGCTGAGCTGGGTACATTAGTGATAACACGACACAGATGAAAGGGCGGGATTAACGTGCGTGCGATATAACACTGTCTTAGTTGGTAACTGACCCCCAGGGGCTGGGTTTCATTCCTGAATGTAGCTCCTTTGCCTTCATTCACCTAGGTTCCTGCAGCTATCAAATGGGAGAGAATCATACTACTTCAAACCCGCCCTGCTTCCATGGGGTTGTCCTAAAGAATGGATACGGTAATGGATATGAGTGCACTTAGCATTTTCCTTGGGGCACAGTAGGTGCTCAGAAATTTTTTTATTTGTATCTGTGGAGACAAATGCTGTAATAAAAATCTTTTTAAAAACTGTTAAAATATTTGTGAGAGCCATGTATCGGTCGATGAGTGCAGACAGGGCAGATTTTAGCTGGTTTGACTGCCAAGGGCATGCCTTCAGCCCTGCAGCCCAAGGGACAGGACATGATTCCAAATCATAAGGATACCTGTCTTTACTAAAAACACACACACACACACACACGGTGACTAGGGGATGTGCTGATTACAGACACATGAAAAAGTTCAGCCTTTGTTGGTTGGATCAGCAATTCTTCCTCCTTGTTTTACATCACCCCAGGGTGTCTCCAATTATCTCAAGAAGGGTCAGGAACCACTCAAAATGTTATTAATTTTAATCCATTCTAATTAAATATATAAATGGGCCATGAACCACTTTGTGGAAGGAGAAAAGGGGGAAATAATATCTTAAAATCAAATATGCAGTTCTGGAGTCCTGGTAGTCAGCTTCTCAAGGGCTGAGAATTATGGGTTACTTTTCCTTCTTTCTCTTCTCTTCCTCTCTCTCTCATTATGTGCCCTGCTGGGTGCTCGGATTGATAACAGGCAAAGATTGATTCTATCTAGCGAGCAAGTAGTGCGATGGGAAAAGTGAGGCCGGTTGGGATGTGCGGGTTCTTGTCCCGACTTTGCCTTTTAATGCTATGTGACTTTGGGTGAATGTGCTTTGAGTGAATCTCTGACAAGGCTCATTACCCTGCCCTTTCTGTGTCACTTGTCAAAGTGAGCTTCAGGGCAACAGTGAAGGGGCCAGTGCGTAGTAATCACGACTTTCACTACATTTACTGAGCACCATCTTGTGCCAGACCCTGAGCCACATGTGGGAGAAGAACCACGTGCAGAGGATGACAGCACCCCGCAGTGGTGCAGCCACAGAAGAGAGGGTTAAATTAGGATGTGAGTAATGCGAGGAAAAAGGGGAGAGCTGCTGCCATGGCCTTTGCACCAGGACACTCCTGAACTTCCAGAGGCTGCTTCCAGGGACAGCCAGGGAATATTCCCTGCGCACAATGAGGACCTGTAGGGGAGGACCTGGTCCCCAGGCTTCATTTTTCTCTGTAGGTGTTCTGTTGGAGGTTTTGTGCTCAGCCTGTCTTTTCTCTCAGGTCTCTATAGGGTGGGCTAGAGAGACAGAGGAGGGATCGCAGTTTAGCATGGATTTATGGAATAGGGGAGGGAGGAAGATGGATAGAGCCTGCGAATTGGCTTGGTTTTAAACAAGGAGAAAGATATGCCGGGACTGGGAGGCGATCAGTCACATGGGAAGGGCCAGGTTGCTGGGGAGAGGGTTTGTCCTTCACGCTGAGAAGTTGCCACGTGAACCCAGAATGCCATGTTTCTTGCAGCCTCCCTGCAGGTTACCTGGCTGTCCTCCCCCACTGAGACCTGCAGTGGGCTACTGGGATCCATGGGAAGTCAGGAGATGCTAAAGACACTGGATAAGCAGAGCCTGGAGCCTGCGGGAAGTGGAGTCCAGCTGCTGCCGAGTGGCAGCTGAGCAGGTGGCCCAGGCGCAGGGCCCAGAAGCAGGCCTGGCCGCACCTGCCTTCGCTTTTAACCCCTCTGTGTTTCCGGCACCTTTCACGTGCCACCCCCACCTCTTTTCTGAATTTCTCTCTTGCCTTATGTTCTCTCTGCATCTGGCCAATGCTGGCTCACCCATTACCTCTTTATCTTAGATTTCATTTCCTTCTGGAAGCCACCCCCCCTCCACACACACACACCTCCTTGGATAAGGGTGGGTGGTGTCCCAGTGGGTATTCACAGCCCCACACTCCACATCTTTCATGTCATGATCCTCAACCCTCTAAATCATAATGACCTGTTTTCAAACTGGCTGCATTCGACTGTGTGCTGCGTGTCTTCTGGCTCTGAGCACAGGGCTTGACACCTAGTAGGTGCTTAGTAAATGTTTCTGGAATGGATGCTATACTGAGGTATTCATGCAGAGCCCAGACCCTCCAGGGGTTAGGGAGATCAGTGTCGTGTTAGTAGGAAGTAGAAGTTACCGCTTGCTGTCAGGACTCTGGGATTGGACGTTACTGCCCTGGGTCACAGATGGTCTTGAAGATTCTTGATTGACCTTTCTCCTCCTCCTTGTCCAGGCTGCTCACTCCTGAGGCTGAAGCTGCAGCTACATTCCTAATTCTTTAAATGTCTTTGGTGATTTTTCAAACGTTTTACCTCCAACGTGCTTTGCATACTGCCACACGTTTTAAATCCCACACATAATTTAAGGAACATTTAATCAATAGAGTCTTGATTCATTTTTCCCTTAAATCATCAGTATTATTGTTGTGAAGAGCCCATTTGAAGTTCAGGAAGGCTCTTAAGCATTTTTAATAACCATTTTCTTCCCTTGTGTCCTATTTTTTTTAAAGTATCTTTTTGAAAGATACTTTTTCCAATGGTTGAACAAGCTCAAAATGCTGGATTCCCAATTGCTTAAATTGTGTCCAATATGCAATTCTGTAAGGAAAATAGACTTTTCCAGAATACTTTCATACATATACATATATTTCACTAAAGCAGTTTTTGCTGGTGCTGGTTTGAGGGTTATCTGAGAAGGACTATTAGCTTCCAGTTGTGACTTGAGACTGGCTAGGGCAAGCGAGTCAGGCTTGATCCAAGAACGGCTCACTTCTCACATTTGGATGTTTAACCTTTTTAAGCGCCAAATATATATCTGGCGGGAAATTATCTTCATTTTCTTGGATCTGATGCAATTTTCAGTTCATGTTGTGGTTTGACTATTTACAGCAGTCTCCAATTTTTTTGGCATCAGGGACCGGTGCTCCTATGAGACTCTAATGTCTGATGATCTGAGGTGGAGCTGAGGCGGTGATGCTAGTGCTGGGGAGCAGCTGCAAATACAGATGAAATTTCACTGGCTCGCTGTTGCTCACCTCCTGCTGTGTGGCCCGATTCCTAACAGGCCACAGACTGGTACCAGTCCACGACCCGGGGGTTGGGGACCCCTGTCTATTATTACATCTTTCGTTTACTAAGTGCTTAGTGTATGCCAGATATCCTGCTAAACCCTCCATGTTCATCCTCTCATGAGGTTAAGAGAACTGAGGCAGAGGGCTCATGCATAAGTTTCCTGGGGCTGCTGTGACAAACGACATCTAACTTGGCTTAAAACAATAGGAATTTGTTGTCTCCCAGTTGCGGAGGCCAGAAGTCTGAAATGAAGGTGTCGGTAGAACTGTACTTCAGGGCTCGGGGGGGAGAAGTGCTCCTCGTCTCTTCAGGCTCCTTGTGGCTCCAGCATTCCTTGGACTGTGGTCATATCACTCTAGCCTCTGTCTCTGTGGTCACATTGCCTCCTCCTCTTCATGTACGGTGCCGTCTCCTCATTGTGTCCCTCTCCTATCAGGATATTTGTCATTGTTTTTAGGACCCTTCCTGATAATCCAGGATAAACCTCCTCCCTGAGCATCCTTAACTTAATCCAACTTTTGTTATATAAGGTATAATATTCACTCTCCCACCATGTAGGGTAATATTCACTGGTTCTGGGAGTTAAGGCCTGGATGTATCTTTTCGGGAGTCGCCATTCAGCCCCGTGCAGCTTATAAGGAGCACAGCCAGGACCGGAGCCCCAGCGGCGTGGCTGCAGAGCTGGGCTTCGCGCTCTCTGCTCCGTCGCCAACGTGCCGGGACAGTGGCGACGGAAGCTGCGAAAGCTGCTGGGCTCAGCCGGCCTGGCTGGGGTGATAATTGGTCTGAGGGAACTCATCCCCTGTCTAAGTCTGGTCAGACTGCTGTAAAAAAATGTCACTGACTGGCCGACTTAAAAACAACAGAAATTTATTGCTCACAGTTCTGGAGACTGAAAAGTCCAAGATCAGGGAGCCAACATAGTCACAGTGTTGTGAGGACCCTCTTCCTAGGTCATAGCTGGTGCCTCCTCAGTATGTTCGCAGGTGGTGGAAGGGGCTCGGGGTCTTTCTGGAGCCCTTTTTAAGGTCCCTAATCCCATTCCTGAGGGCTTTACCCTCATCACCTAAGCTCTTCTCAAAGGTCCCATTTCCTAATACCATCATCATTTGGGGTTAGAATTTCAACACGTAAGTTTTGGGGGGACAAACATTCAGACTGTAGTATATCCTTTGTGTGTGTGTGTGTGTGTGTGTTCCCATCTTGACAAAAATATTCAGGTGTTTTCAATTCAGTGTATGAACTCCACAGTTTACATGTTTGTGTTCTGTACTGTGGACCATGGTCTCGCATTGTGGACAGTTATGTGACCACTACTGCACCCCTGACATGGTAGTGGTGATGACTGGATGTGTGGTTATGATGGTACACTAATAGACACTAATATATCTCTTATTATTATTAGATTAATCCATATGAAAGTGTTCTATTTTTGGTCAACAACCATCAAATATCAGCAGTTTCATATGGTTTAATCTTGTATTCAGTTAAAATATATTGCCCATCAACATTCTCATCTCTTCCCTCCACTTGCCTTCATCTTCTGCTTCCTCCAAAGACCAACTAAATATTCCAGTTTCCTGCATATGCCTTTGATTCTAGCATGTGGCTAATTGGACCCATCTCCACTCCTTGGTTGCTTTGGCACATCTTTGGCAGATTTGGTGCTTTGTCACACCCCAAGTCCCATCCTAATTTTGACTGCCCCAGAAGAAGCTACAAAGCAGCCAGCCCATCTTGAAACCATCAGCTTCCATTAAACGTTCAGGAGCATCTGTTTGAAACCAACACATTACTTCCTGCCTGGCTAATCAGCAGCAGCACTGCGTACTGTGCCCACTAATACAAAGCACTTACGGGTAGTGTCAAGTTGGGTCCAAGTCTAAAAATACCCCCTTTCCTTCACCATCTCCTCTTTTTCAGAGTGACCTGGCTCATAACCAGAACTTTGCTTTACTCTAAACATTTACACATTTAATGCATCCTGAAAGATTAACCTATATTATGCATGGGCAATGGTGTAAATGTTTCCTTTCCTGGCAAGAACTGTGTTATTGGAAATCATTTATTGAGATTTATGTCTTAGCAGAGCTGAAGGCTGTTTGCATTGTTAAGTTTTTCAGAAGCCAAGCTGGAAACTCTGGGATGGGGTTTACATGGAGATGTGGAGTCACTAGGAATACTTTTCCCAGGAATAGAGCTGTTAGTCAACCCATTATTATTTATCAATTATGCACTATGTGCCTTCAAAAATATAGTTGTGACTCACTGGTTCTGTGACCTTGGGCAAATTGCTCTATCTCTTTGAACCCTAGTTTCCTATCTGCAGGATGGGCTGATAATAATGACACATGTTTTGTAGAATTGCTAGAAGGACTGATGGAGTTGGTCCAGAGCCAAATCAACCTTCTTTTAATTCTGAATATAGAAGAACATTTTGTAAGAAGTGAGTTCTTTATTGCTGCAAGTTTCTTGGCAGAGACTGAGAGATCGATCAGCAGATTTGCTGAGGGGTTCCCACTACTGAAAGAGAGAAGGAAATTTGCCCATTTAGCTTGAAAATCTAGGATTATGTGCTATCTTGATCTGGGAAGCAGTGAAAATGTATATATATCCTGGCAGGTGAAAGAGGGGAGGGATTATCAGAGACCTTGGCCTCTGGCACCTAGCACAGAGACAACAATGTGGTCAGAGCCTAATTGTTATATAGCTGCTCAGTAGTACCTGTTTACTGAGTACTTACTGAGATGCCAACCCAGTGCACAGTACTAGGGACATATAGATGAATGAGCCTGAACATCTGTCCTAGAGGGACTGTATCTCCGAGTGTCTAATCCAAACATGAAGGATTTGTGGGAAAACAGTGCAGAGAAAAGAGAGCTAACATTTGTCAAAGAACTGCCATGTTCCAAGCATGGTATATATTATTTCCCCAAAACTTTGTCAGTGAGATTGGTATCCCCATTTGTCTCTATATTAGGCAGGATGAGCTAGGTTATGCTGTAGCAACAAACAGCCCCAGAATCTTTGTGGCTGAAAACAGAGGTTTATTTCTTGTTCACACTGTATCAATCATGGGACAGCTATGGGTTCTGCCCCTCATTGTTTCCCTCATTTAGGGATCTTGATCTTTGCCAGGCCAGAGGGAAAAGGAAATGTGGTAGAGCAGGCATTGGCCCTTAGAAGTTCTCATTCATTGGCCAAAGCAAGTCACATGGCCACATCCAACTTCCAAGGGGTGGGAAGATCAGTTCTACCCACTGCCTAAAAGGAGAGTGCAGGATGCTGGTGAATATCCACATTGATTACTGGTCTCTCAGCAAGTGGCAGAGCCAGAATTCAAACCCAGGCCAGGCTCTCAAGTCTACACTGAGCCTCTCTTTTTCAGTTGGCCATTCTCACCTCACAGAAATGCTCTGACAATCAGTACCTTAGAGTTGCATCCATCTGTACTCCCCTACCTCATGCCCGCACATAGTTTAGGACACAGTAGGGTGATATGTGTTGAATGAATGATAGGACAATGAAGTAACAGCAGGAACATAAATAATGTGTTTGGTGAACCGGAGGTCCTCCACCTAACCAGAGCCAGAACAGCTTAGCCTCTACCTTGCGGAAAAGCATGATCAGAGCAAACAGCCAATGTAGGGCAGAGGAAAGGCAGTGAGCTCTGGGGACAGACACATGAGTCCAAATCTGGCCTCCAGCATTTCTTAGATGCACTTTTCAGGGCATGTTCTTAGCCCACCTGTGCCATATTGTCTTGGTCTCTATAAAGTGGAAATATCAGCCCCTTCCTTGTGTGGAAATGAGGACCAATGTCTAAAATGTTTAATGTGGGGGAGAGACTCAATACTCAGTAGCTAGTGCTATTGAGATATTGATCAGCTTCAATGGCCAAGGGACATTTAGAGCATTTGAGAATTAATAACTCTTGCCCCTTTCACTGCCTTTCCCTGGGTTGGGGCTATAATCCAGTGTCTCTCTTATGACTGTCCCTATCATGGTTCCTCCCTAAATCACACATTTCACTTGAGTGCCTCCATCAATGACCTTCCCCTGGGGATTCCCTCCTGGGCTGCTGCTGTTTTTTTTTTTTTTTTTTTAATTAAGTTTATTGGGGTAACGTTGGTTAGTACAATTATATAATTTTCAGGTATCCATTTGACATCTGTATATTCTATTCTGTGTTTACTACCCAAAGTCCAGTTTCCTTCAGCTACCATATATTCGATCCCCTTTACCCACTTCACCCTCCCCCTACTCCCCTATATTTGACCCCCTTTACTGTGTCTATCTCCCCCTCCCC
>CM053508.1:117800727-117905541 GCA_028627145.1 Eidolon dupreanum | reverse complement strand
GCATGATTATCTCGAGGTCCATCCATGTTGTTGCAAATGGCAGTATTTCATCTCTTCTTATGGCTGAGTAATATTCCATTGTGTATATGTACCACAGCTTCTTTAGCCAATCATCTATTGTAGGACACTTCAGTTGCTTCCATGTCCTAGTCACTGAATAATGCTGCTAAGAACATTGATGTGCAAATATCTTTTTGGATGTGGGTTTTCAAGTCTTTGGGGTAAATACCCAGGAGAGGGATTGCTGGATCATATGGTAGATCAATTCTTAGTTTTTTGAGGAACCTCCATACTGTTTTCCATAGCGGCTGTACCAATTTGCAGTCCCGCCAGCAGTGTATGAGGGTTCCTATTTCTCTGCATCCTCTCCAGCATTTGTTTTACTTGTTGGGCTGCTTCTTAAGCTGTGGGTAATGTAGAATCACCATCCTTTAAATTTAGCCAGACTTGTGATGGGAAGGTGTTTAAATTTGACTGGTGGCTTAATATTTTGTCTTAAAGAGGAGGCAGTTTCCCTCAGGGCCACTCCAGTTATGCATCATTGTAATGACCCCTCTCAGAAGTACCTGGAAGTCACTGGGAGAAAAACAGCCCTTTTTTCCAACCTTGGTCTTCTCCATGGGTGTCAATAATGGCTTCTGACAAGTCCTCCTGACGTCTGCAGGTGCTTTCCTCCCAGCATGCCCCAGGCTTTCCATGTCCCTGGAAAGAGCCTGACAGCTGCTCAGTTATTCCATCATCCTCTCTTGATTACTATTCCTCTCTCATCATTATTTTTGCAGCACCATGAGCCATGGGTGCATGAGCCTGTCTGGGTGGAGGCCCAGAGACACTGTTGGATTAATGGACATGCTTAATGGTGTTTGCAGTCCAGATGCCCAGGGCACCATCAGGATGCCCTCAGCCATCTGGGGGTCCTGAATGGCTTTTTAGTCACATTCAAACTAAGTTTCAAGGAGCATCCACTCTTGGGTGAAGTATTCTTGGCCATGTGTCTGCACATTACAATTTACCAACTATACTCTTCTTCATATGTATAATGAGCATTCCCTGTTCAGTCACTCAGCATGTTTATTGAGCACCTACTATATAACTCAGTGTGCACAAGGGCTATATGCTTCCTATTGCTAATAAAATATAAATGAGTCCTTGCCTCTTACAGGTTTATGGGGTTAAAAAAACCCCAAGTATATTATCTCATTTAATGAAGGAGAAAGGAAGGCGTTTTGGGAGCCCATAGGTGAGACATTTAGTTCAGCAGGGAAGAGGTGGGAGGGTAAGGGGTGATATCAGGTAGGCTTCCCAGAGAAGACCCTTCCTAGGCTGAGTGTTTTTTTTTTTTTAATTTTTTAATCTTTAAAAAAATTATTCTATCTATCTATCTATCTATCTATCTATCTATTTATTTATTTTAGGCGAGGCAACCCTTGGTTGACCTCATTGAAGGATCCATAGGACCTAGGTGAGGGATGGCATAGGGAGGAAGGGAGAGCTGGCCGAGGTGACAGCATGGACAAGAGCGTGAAGGGATGAAGATTAGGTGGTAGGGCATTATAGGCAGTTTGGCTTGTCTAAGAGTAAAAGGTTTGGCCAGGGGGTGTCAGGAGGAGACAATGTTAGCTTCCCCTGGAAGGGAGCTGCTTCCTTATTCTGGCTATAAGAACGCATTGCTTTGCAAGGAGCCGTGGATGGGTTCCTGGGTATGAAACCTAGAGAGTATCTGTGGGATGGGCCTTTTCATCCAAAGGACTAAGCAGGACAGTCAATTGGCAGTGCCAGTACAGTGGCACTTGTTACAGCCTCTTCTCCGTCCCAGCCCTGGTCCTGAGCTTCTAGTTATGGGCTTGGACTCCAGAGGGAACTGCCTTGTCCACCCTTTCCTGTTCTGCCCTGTCTCCTGACAGAGCACAAAGTTGGGAAGCCATTCATACTTACGCTGGCCTGGTGAGGTCGCGTCCACTGATCTGAGTGTCTAGGCCTGGGTTCTAGGGTTGGCTCAGCTTCTGACTCTGGGTGAACCTTTGGCAAATCACGTTTCTAGTTCCCAGGGTAGGGGTGAAACTAGATGGACTGTGTCTCCAGGTCTGTCTGTCCAGGGTGTTATGCTTCTAACCAGATGACTAGATCTCCACCACTGAACTAGTTTAATATATGTTACCTGTTCCCAGCAACCTGATTTTTTGCCAACTAACAGGCCATAAACCAATAAAATATTTGACTTCAAAAGCAAAAATGGGTGAGGGAGATTACCACTGTGTTATCCTGTCTTCTAACACCATAATTTGTAGGGGCTTGCATGTTATTTATTTCGTATAATTGGGCAAGTTACTTTCTGTAATCCTCACTTTTCCCATCTGTTAAAATTGATGCTACAAATAGTATTCACCTCATAAGGATAGTGCTGGGCAGGGCTGCCATGTGTGGTTGTGCTTATTGTGCACTGACCAAGAGCACCTGGCTGGAGAGCAAATCGGGGCTGAAATCCAGCCCATGCTCTGCTTACCAAGCCATGGGCCCTGCCCCCGCTACCTGCACCTTTGCTTACTCTTATAAAGGTACAGTAGGAGCTGGCAGCTGCCCTGGTCTTTAGCATAGTGTCTGGCCCAGACGTAAGTTCTTATTTTATTATGAGGAAAGCTGATATTTGAGGATCCACTCGTACCCAAAGCCTCAATTTCCCCATCTGTAAAGTTATGGGAATGAATCTCTTCAGCTCTGTATTCTCATGAGATTGGACCATCTATGTGCTTTTGAATTCTAGGACAGGAGACTTGATCTCAGCTTTGAAATCTGTTATGTTTATTCTTCCTGGACAGTGCTCAAGGTGACTTGGCGGCTGAAGCTTGGGGTGGGTGGGACTTCCTGGCGGCATGGGCCAGTCTAATGAGAGAAGCATCTTTCTCCACCCCAGGTTTGCCACCACAACCCCAACTGAGGTGTATGGGTGTGTCTTGACAGCTGCTGGAGATATAATTCACCTCTTGTTGGTCAGTGTTGCCAAGAAACACTGCTACGAAAGTGTTCGGAGCAGGGAAAACCTCTTCCAGGCTGCTCAAAAGAGAGAGGGTCGGGGGGTGGGTGAACAGAGAGGAGGGTGGTGTGTCTAGCCCTGGAGAACCATGCCCACCAAGAATTTTACCACCTTAAGACTCAATCTGTAAATTTGTAAAAATTCCTTTCCAATCACCATCTTTCCTTCACTCTTATCTCTTGTTGCACAACTTTGCTCAAATAAAGCCTGAGGCTTGAAGTGGGTTAAAGCAGAGTTGTCAGAGCCTCAGCGACTCAGGCCGGAGGAGGTTTTCAGACACAGAATCTGGTCTGGCTGGCTCCTCTGTGCTTCGCTCACCTCTGAGCCCTGACCTGAAGGCTGAAGGACCCTTGCTGGGCTTGGTCTACTGTCCTGTCTTTCATGAGTCATTGGCCAAAGCAGTGAGAACTGCTTCTGGTGCAGTGGCTGTGTCTGCCTTTTGGGGCCCATTTCTCAGACTTCCTCTTCATTAGCCTGGACTTGTTTTGGGGCAAGGAGAGAAGCAGCATTTTGATGCTCTGACACTCGTCTCTGCCCACAGGTCCCAGGACCACTGAGCTCGGCTATGTTCCTCTTTTCCAAAGGCCAAGATATGCGATCTGCTCCACTTTCTCCAGTGTTTTTTCAACTGTGGCCTCATATTCCCTATTTAGCTCTGAGCATGAGTGTTCCAGTTTTGTATAGACTCCAATCCACCCCATTGCTTCTTTATCCTCCTTTCCCACAGGGCCCAGCAGAGTGGCAAATCAATGACTTAAAAGACTGATCCATTAGGAGTGTAGTAGATTGATTATTCCCAAGTCTTCACTCCCTCCTTGTAATAGGTTTATACATCCACACCCCTTGTCATATGACTTTGCTGTGTCTTTCTCTAAAAAAGGTGGAGTATTTATCTCTGCCTCCTTGACTTTGAGAATGGTTATGGGACTTACTTCAGCAAATAAAATACTAGTGAATGTGACAAAAACAGGCTTTCCTTGAACTTGTATGGTTTTGCTTGATGCTTGTACTTCTGCCATTTGCTATGAGAAGAGAATGCTCATATTAGCTGCTTGCTGGTCCTGGAGAGAGAGGTAGAGCAGACCCAAACTTGCCCTTCTCCTCCAAAGCCAGAAACAGAGCTTCCCCAGCAAATCTGCAGAACTAAGAGCCACACATGTTGCTGTACTAAGCGTTTCGAGTTATTTGTTACATAGCAGTATTTCAGAAAAATATCTGATTATCATAGAGATCAACTTGGTGCTGGGTTGTGTCATTTTCTTTTCTAGCTTCGTCAGATCCTAGGTAGACACATAGTAGGAATGATAAAAACAATTTGCCAGATGGAGATAGGGGTAAGGAGGACAAACTCTGGTGGACTCACTCACTGTGTTTGGTTGACAGTCTGCCCCCAGTCTGGGTCCAGACTTACACATTCAGCCTGTCACCCAGTCCAGTGGAATGTACTGCCAAGTTATAGCCTAGACTTGTGTGTGGAATCTCAGTTTTAAAGTATTGAATCAATTTTTTATAGCGCTGTGCAGGCAAAACAAAAACACTCTGACCAGCCCATGGATCACCAGTTTACAACCTCTGGTCCGTTCACCCTGAATGTGCGCCATCTCTGAGCCCTTAACACTGACAAAAATTCTTGTGGAAGGATCCAGTAATGCAGAATAGCAATCAGCCTAATGGCACGTCCTATTTCCCAGACATTGTTCCTTTGGTGCTGCTGAAATAATTCCGATTTGACCAAGAAAGAGTACCAGGCTGAGAATCTAGAGTTTTGAATTTGGATTTGAATCTTGCTGCTAGCTTGATTTGCTGTGTGACATTGAGTGAGTCATTTTCTCTTTCTGGTTCTTAGTTTCCCCATCAGCTTAAGGACTTTATTACTTACAAGCTCAGATACTGAGAATGAATTACTTAACCCCTCCAAGCATTAGCATCCTCATCTATAAAATGGGGGTACCACTGCTCACTCGACCATGTTAAACGAGGATTGAATGAAATAACTGAAGCCTGAGCACACTGCCTGGCATACAGGGTCCAATGGCTGTTCATTGTGGCTCCCTCTGCTGCTACTAATTAATAACAACAATAATAAATGAAAACCATGGCCTGGATTCTCTAGAAGGAGCTAGGGGCAAAAGCTGGTGCACAGAATTCTGGGTCAGCTATCCTACCTGGAGCAGAAATGCACTGTGTTTCGATTTCCTCTTTGTCTAGTACTTGATGTCCTGTTCCATCCTTTTGTTCCCTGTGCAGCCCTGTGATGCCTCCATTAGATGTTTATTTTTGGTTTCTCTGCTCATGGCCAGTTTGTACGCCTGTTCTGCTTGCTCAGCCCTGAGCACACACCTTTCTCAGATTGGCTAATAGCAGAAGGCTTGCTTTTATCTCTTACCTGCTGAAATGGAGGAGGGACCCAACCTGGCTGCCAGTCTGGAGCTCATAATTCTCTAAATCTTGTGGCACATGGGTCTCCTTTCCCAGGTCAGGACCAGTAATCAAGAACTGGGGAAGAAAGGGGTCTGAATACTGTCCCAACCATCAGAGAGCCTAGAGAACATGATGAGGGTAGTGCAGCATTTGATTTTAAAGCAATCTTGGGTTAGCAGACCATCTCTGGAATCAGGTAACAGGAAGAAAAGGAAATAACTGACTCACATAACTTAGAAGATCAATGGTCGAGCCAGGGCCTCTCAGAAATTGTCATCTCTCTCTCACTCCCTGTCCTTCCATCCCCATCAATTCTTGGTGCTGTCTGAAGGTTGCCCACCATACCTTTAGAGAACATGATCAGCAGTAATCCACACTGAAACAGGACAGCCCTTCAGTTCCAAGGAAGGATTCTGATTGGCTGCCCTTAGACCAATCACTTTTGCTGGTGGTTGAAGAACCAAGTTTGGCTAAGCCTGGCTGTAAGCCCATCACTGCAGCAACTGTGCGAGGTTTACTGTCCCTCCAGAAATCCACAGCAAGCTGTGGTGTGGCTCTCCAAAGGACATAAGCTAGGCTGTCCACAAATGCTCTGCTTATCATGTCCAGGTCATTGCACAAAAGCTTCAAGTCACTTTTTTTGGTTCTTCGTAGATTTCATATGACAACTTGGAGTTGGGGGAAATGCCAGCAGGGCTCTTTGCTGTAGGAATGACTAATATATATTGCCAAGGGGAACCAGCTGGATTCAGGGCACCAGTGACATCTGGGATGATGAAAGAGCTACATGAATTTGCATAAGAGCAGAATTGTGTGACACATATGAAAACCAGAGGCTGGATATTGTATAACATAATAGGCCCACATTTGTTTAGATTGCAGGGGAATTGCCCCTGTTTCTAAATGGGAGTTGGTCAGCTAGCAGCCCCTTCTTTGCCTCTGGTCTGTCTGCCCATTCCATTCCCTCCAGACCTCCCCTAGTTTAGGCCTTGTCTTTGCCCATCTGGATTCAGCTCTTGTCTTTGACCTCCTGCCTCCCGTTGGCTCCGTCCTGTCCATGTCCCACAGAGCTGCAGGTCTCACTCTGTCCCTGCTTACAGACCTCTGCTCATTCTCATTACCCAACAGAATGAAGCCTTAGCAACTTTGTTTTGTTTTACATGATCCTTTGTAAGCTCACATTTGCCTTCTGCACAGGTGATAGACCTGAATTTGAGCTTTGTTGCTGCATTATTGCAGCCATGTGATTTTGGACTTGCATTCACCCTCTCTGGGGCTCAGTCTCCTATAATATGGAGCTAAAATCTTTTTCTCTCTTTCCTTCCCTCCATCCTTTGTCTCCCTTCCTTCCTGCTCTCTCTTCTGTCTTCTGCCTTTTCTCTTTTTCTCTTTTTCTCTTCTGATCTCTCCCTTCCCTACACACGCCTTACAGTGATGTCCATGAGGACTAAGCAATGTATAGTGCAGGTCAGAGCACTCAGGCAGCACAGGTGTGGAGAGGGTCTTAGCGCATGCCCCCTGCCACGTGTTCTCCACTGTCTGTGCCCTTGTTGTATAATAAAGAATTTGTCTCATCATGGGTGCTGGCACAGAGCTTCTAAAACCCTTGGAATTTCCCAAGTGATAGGGGCATCTTTGTAATTTATGAGCCCCTTGGATTAAACCTAAGTCTATGCTAATGTGGTGAAATGACTCAGGATGGGGGCTGGTCACCAGAAAGACCAACTGTGTGATTAGAGGGTTGGGGCTTTGAACTAGTCTGAACTTTGGAGAGTGGAGAAGGCTAGAGATCAAGTTCTCAGTCATCCCTATGTCATGAAACCTCAGTAAGAACTCTGGAGACTGAAGCTCAGAGGAGCTTCTTGATTGGTGATCATACTGGTGTGACTGGAAAGCGACATGACCTGTTTACACAAGGAGAGGACATGGACACTCTCTGCCTTTGGGACCCTCCCATCCTAGACTTTGCCCTGTGTGCCTCTTCATGTGGCTGGTCCTCATCTATATCCTTTATGATAAAACTGGAATAATAAACATAGTGCTTCCTTGAGTTCTATGTGCAATTCTAGTGAAATATCAAAACTGAGGGGTCATGGGAACTCTAAATTTGTAGCCAGCAGAAGTGCAGGTGTCATGGCACCCCGTTTGAAGCTGGTGTCTGAAGTGAGGGCAAGCCTTGTCAAGAGGACTGACTCCTTTGAGATCTGTATTAACTCTGGGTGGTTAGTGCCAGAATCAAATTGCAGCTCACCAGTTTAAGTTGAAGCAGAATAATCGTCTACCAGACTTTCCCTCTCTGGGCTCTTCTTCTATGACATCTCTTTCTGTTGGGGTTATTCCTTATTGGATCAGAAACCCTTATTCATCCTGCAAAGCCCACACCACAGATGCCCAGCTCTCAGAGGCTTCTTATGGAAGGGTACAAATACATGCAATTGACAAGAATAATACAACCAACTCACATCTTCATTGCCAGCTTCAATAGGCCCCAGCTTCCTGTTCTTGCTTCTTTTACTACCCATACCCCTAACTTTCAGAGGCTCCTCATGGTCTCTGTAGAGAGAATCAACGTTCCTGCTGGGTCAAGGCACTGAGGACTAGGCCAAGGTCATCTTTCAGGTACTACAGCAGACCTGGGGTTTTGCTGCCTTGCATCAGTGACTTATATACAGAAGAAAATGAAATGAGAAATGCACTTATATAAAAGCTGAATTGGCACGACAGGCAGATTTACAGAGAAAACTGCGTGTCATTTGAAATAATAAGACCAGCATTGTTTGGAAGGTAGCATATGGGAAAGAGTACACGTCTTCTCAGCTAGCATTTGGGCTTATCTGATAGCCTCATGTTAGTTCAGTTTTCCATGAGCAACGGGGCGGGCTGGAATTGACGCCTTCTTGGGGGGCTGAATGTTAGCAAGGAAGTAGTCAGGGGTGGGGGAGTAGTCAGGTTGGAAAGCAAGGTGATTCTAGGGCTTTCTGACATATCTTCTCTTCTTTTAAAAGTTTTTACTCTAACCTTTCTGCCCGCCTCCCTCTTTCTCTCCTTCCCTCCTTTCTTCTTTTCCTTCTTCCCTCCCTATCTTCCCTTCCCTTCCCTTCCCTTCCCTTCCCTTCCCTTCCCTTCCCTTCCCTTCCCCCCTATTATCCTTCCTTTCTTCCTTCCCTGCCTTCCTCCCTCTTTCTCTCCTTTCCTTCTTCCCTCCCTACCTTCCCTGTCTGTGGAGCTCTACTTCTGTGCTAAAGGCTGGGTTTGGTGGTGGTGGTGGTGGTGGTGGTGATAAAGATGATAATAAGCAATAACAAGCATTTACGTAGGGTTTATCATGTGGCAGGCACAGTTGCAAGTGTTTCACATGCATTCACTTAATTAATTCTATACCAGCTCATTGGGGCTAATTATCATCTGGTTTACAGATGAGGAAACTGAGAAACAGAGAGGTTAAGTCACTTATCCAAAGTTACAGAGCTACTAGACATGCTGAAAGGAATAAGGCACGTGGCTTCCAGTTTGCATGGCTTCCTCCAGGGTAATTTCTGATCATCAAACAGAATAGTGCCGTATTTACTCTGTATGTGTATGTGTGATGTATGTGTTTTAGGGTAGTGCTTTTCAAACTTTAACACGTGCACTCACTACCTGGAGACATTGTTAAAGTGCAGATTCTGATTTAGAAGATTGGAGACTCTGCATTTGTAATAAAACCTGATGTGATGCTGCTGGTCTGAGACCATAGTTTGAGTAAGAAGTCTAGATTAAAAGAGATTGAAGAGCATGCCCAACCCAATATAATACATGGACCTTTATTGGCCTTAGACTCAAAGAATAAACAAACGAAACTGCAGAGGACGCTTTGTAATGTTCCAAAAGGACCAATTGGGGGAATTTGAATATGGACTATATATTAGATGAAATTAAAAAGTTTGTAATTTTCTTATATGACTCTGTAGAGGAACATCCTTATTGTTAGGAGATGCAGGCTGAAATACTTTTTCAAGTGGTTTACACACCACACACACACAGAAAATGTGTAAAACATTAATAATTAGTGATCAAATGAAGGTAAAAGGAGAGTTCATTCTACTTTTCTTCAATTTTTTAGCAAGATTGAACATTTTAAAGAAAAAACTTGGGGAAAATAAGGTTGGGAGTAAGGAATGGCCTTTTGGGTTGCTGGGAGGTGAGAGCAGGTGTGTCTTAGGAATTTTGCTGGTGAACCTGTGGGGCAGGCAGGATGGTGCTCAGAATGCAGCTCCTCCTTCCCCTCCCCCACTCCCACAAG
The DNA here is from genome assembly GCA_028627145.1 of Eidolon dupreanum. Classification (NCBI taxonomy): domain Eukaryota; kingdom Metazoa; phylum Chordata; class Mammalia; order Chiroptera; family Pteropodidae; genus Eidolon; species Eidolon dupreanum. The sequence goes on along the minus strand of CM053508.1, from coordinate 117,895,807 downwards.
CTGTGGGGGACTAGTGAAGAACTCCAGAGGTTCTGAGCATTTGGGGTTCCCACTGTGTAAAGAGATTCGCTTCTTCGCTCCCCGCAGGCTTAGGAGCCCATTTCTTGGTATCCAAGTCAGTCAGTTCTCACCTGTATGCTTTTCTGCCTCCAGTGTTTTGTTGCTTGTCTCCTTACTCACTCTCTTCATATTTGTTAGTTTATTTTTTCATTTAATAAAAACTATTTTTTAGAGCACTTTTAAGTTCAACTGTAAAATTAGGTAGGAACAGAGATTTCCCATATTCTCCCTGCCCCGACTCGAGCACAGCCTCCCTCAGTATCGACACCCTCACTGGTGTGGTCCATTTGTTAAAATGACGAATCTGCATCACTACATTATCACCCTAGTCCATAGTTTATGTCAGGGTTCTGAGTGTTGTACTTCTAAAATTTCTTTTACTTTCATTTCAATTTGGGGAGAAAGATAAAGTAAATGTGATACAAAACTCACCTTCTTCCCAGAAGTCACTTCTTTTTTAAATTATTATTTTTTCTCTCTCCCTGACCCCATTGTAGCCTCATTTGCAGGCAGGCGCAAGCACATACCTTGGCTCACTCTGGGTCCCCGGAACAGGGCTTCCTCCAAACTCAGAGTGAGAGCAAGCCTGTCTCACAGCTGGGACATGCCTGTCTCCTGTTTTTCTCCTTCATCTGTGCTCAAAAGACATCCTCCCCCGCCCACCTATTTGAGCCCACATCACGATTCCTTTGTCCTACTTGACTGGATTGTATATTTGTGAGGTTTATTTCTGTTTTAAATTAATTGGCACTAGACCAGAGGGAGAAACAAAACGTGCGTGGGGAGTTGAAGCTGCGGTGGGCTGCTCACCCTGGGGAACACGGTCTGTTGCTGGCCGCAAAGGCTTTCCTCTTTTGAAGTGGCCTCTGTGCTCCGTGAAATCGTTAACGAAGGCATGTTGCAGGCAGGCCCGAGAAGGCCTTCGAACCTCTTGGCCTGTCTTCTAAGGGGCACAGCACCCCCGTTCTGTAACAAAGAGCCCAGATGCGCTGGGAGCGCTGGCTCTGGCTTCCGAGCCCCCTGCGAGGCGTGTCCTCGCCTCTTGGTCAGGTCGTGCTGACCTCTCCAGAACTCCCTGCCGCTGCTGCGCTGACCCCTCACGCAGGGTCTGCATTGTCTCCGCAGAAGCTGCCTCCGGGTTTGTGATCTCCAGAAGGAAATGTTCCTTCCTGCTGTCTGCTCTCAATTGGCCGGGCTTTGCACTTGAGCATCTTTATTCCTTTACCCTCGCAGGGCAGAACGGACACTCCCTGCGATGTGCTCTCTCCGTTTACCATTTTACTCAGTTCCATTTAATTGCTTCTCACCCAGTTTGGCTCTGAAATACAGAAAGCCACCCCGGCCTCCTTTTGTTCTACATGTTGTTTCTTAACTACTCGCCCTTAAGAGATGGTTTCACCGTTTCCCCAAGTTTCACTTTTGCCCAAGGACCCGGCCCCCTTCCCGATCCAGCCTGATTCTCTTGATCATAATTCAGATGAAGGACCCTCTTTCTCAAACCAATTCAGCCACATCCCTTCCTAGCTTACAGTCCTTCTTCGGTTCTACCATGATGACTAGAATAAATCCCAACTTAACCCACGCTGGGTGGTCCAGAAACATTGGTTCTCTGTGTGAATCCATGTCGCATCCACTGCCTGCCTCTCTGGGCTGCAGCTCACGCCTCCCTGACTCAGACTGCCCATGTGAGGATGCCAGGCTCGGTTTCGTTTCCCACTTCTTACCATGCCATTGCACCCCTCTCGTCGGTCAGCAGGTATGTACTGGGTGTGTACTGTGCACCAAGTGTTCTTCCACATCGGCTCTAACAGAAATATAATGCAGGCCACATGTGTAATTTTAAATGTTCTGGTAGCCACGTGAGAAAAGGTAGAAAGGAAGGGTGAAATTGATTTTAATAATTTGTTTAACCTGATATGTCTAAAATACCATCATTTCAACATGTAATCAATGTAGAAATGTTAATATGATATTTCATATTTTTTTTGAAATGCTGTGTATATGTCTCAGCTGTGACCAGTCACTTTCCAGTGCTCATGCTCAGTGTGGCTTGTGGCTGCTGTGTGAGACGCTGTGGCTCTAGGCAATAGGATCTAGCAGTGGACAGGGCATTAGAATCCCTGCCTTCATGGAGTTTACATTCCAGTTAGAGGAAGAGACAATAAACAACAAAACAATATGGGTAATATTTCAAGTGGGCATGCTTTGTGTCACTCTACCCACCTTGCATTAAACCACAAGCCCCTTGAGCGCTGCCTCTCACGTAGTGGTTAAGACCGTGGGGCGAAGGGTGGAATCTCATCTGCCTCTTACTATTTGTGGGAGGCAGAGTAATGGCCCCCAGCGATGTCCATGTCCTAATCTCTGAGACCTGTGACTATGTCACCCCAAATGGCAAAAGCGACTATGCAGGTGTGATTATGACTAAGGTCCTTGAGATGGGGGAGATTATCCTGGATTATCCAGGAGGCCCAATCTAATCACATGAGCACTTAAAAACAAAATACGTTTCCTGGCTGCAGAGAACCAGACAGATGGCGTCATGAGAGGACAATGGTCTGCTACTAGCTTTCATGTTTTAGGTAAGGGGCCATGAGCCAAGAACTGTGGTGGCCTCCAGAAGATGGAAAAAGCAAAGAAAGAGATTCTCCTTTAGAGCTGCTGGAAAGGAACATAGTCCTGCTGATACCTTGATTTTAGTTCAGTGAGACCCGTGTTGGACTTCGGACATACAGAATTGTAAGATAGTAAATGTGCCACTAAATTTGTGACAATTTGTTATGGCATCAATAGAAAAAGAATACACTAGCTTTAGGATTAAGTGATAAATCACCTTTCTGAGATCAGGAATTAGTTACATCTATAGCACGGGATTTCTTAGTGGATAAAGGTGAATAACAGCTGTAAAGCACTTAGTGCAGAGCCTAGCCCATAATAAATGCTCACTTGCTGTCACCTACAACTACATGTATTGTTGTGGTTTCTCAAAGTGGTGGGCTTAGAGCAGGGACTACAGAAACATTTGTTGAATGAACACTGAGTAGACTGGCCTTCTGTCACTACCTTACATGGACACAGTTGTTGACATCTCAGAAATCATCTGCCTTGTTATTTTCCAGTGTGTAGAATCCAAGGATATTTGAGTGGTACACAGTCAAACATGTTCTGTTGGTAGGTAGGCATTTTACTGTTATTGAGAAAATATGGCTGGCACATCAAATCCGTTATTCACAGATAAAGGCCAACAAAATGAACCCATTTTTAAAAAGAATGTTGTATAAACATTGGTTCCCATGGTGAAGGTGGTAGGTAAGTAGCTGAAGCTCTGATTTTGTTGGCTGTATCATTCTGGAAATGAGCAGGCTGAGTCTGAGGGAAGGCGGGTAAGGGGCAGACCGGGAATGACTGTGAAACAGCTCCGTCTCTCTGTTCCCTGCTCAGTGCTTCTGCTTGTATAATGAGCTGTTTTGAGTTGGGATCAGCTCTTTAGTATCCTTCGAAACCAATACTCAATCTTCAGGCATGGAAAGCTTTTTAAGTGACTCTCCCTTATGTTACAGAATTAAGGGACATCCTTGACTCAGTCTGATCCCCACTTATCCAGTTTCCAACCAAGGATGAGGAAATGTGCACACAAGGACCTTCTTATTAGTTTGGACTCTTTTTGGTTGTTCAAGACTAAAATATGACTAGAGCCATTAAGGCAGAAAGATATTTATTGGCTTATGGACAAGGTAGGATTGAACAACCGACCCACAGGAAGGATGAAGATGCAGATGGGCTTTGTGTACTACTCATGTCATGGGCTCTGCCATCTCTCTCTGCTCCTCTGTCATCTCTACTTTCCTGTGAATGACAGCCCATTGCGCCTGACCTTTATGTCTCAGTCTTTGTTCTTTCGTTGCCAGATATCAGAGAGGGTCGGGCTTTGATTTCCAGTTTCAATGTGAAAAATCCCAGAGAATGACTCTGATTGGTCAGGCTTGGGTTGACTGTCCAACCCAGGACCAGTCAACTGCATTCAGTAGAGATGGGGAGGAGCAAGGCCAAGGAAGAGCATGGCTGCCATCTCTCAAGCCACAGGATGCTATTCTACGGAGAGGGTGCTGGTGGGAGGTGGTGGGTAACACCTAACCTCTGGACCAGCTTGTGGACCTACAAAGCTTGCTCTGCTTCCTCATTTACTAGTCTTTTTACCTCAGGAATATTTCTAATTTCTGTAAGCCTCAGTTTTCTTTAAAAGTAGAAATTTTTATATGTACTTTTTAAAATATTATGAGGACTGTGGGGAATATTAGGTGAAAATATCTAGTGCACAATAGGGAACCAATAATTTTTTGCTTCTTTCCCAAGTGGCCAATTTTTCTCCTGGATTTTTGCTTAGGAAGCAGATTTCTCAAGTTATGATTGAAATCTTCCTCTTATTTCCTCCTGTTGATTGGAAAGAAGCAAAACCAGTTCCCTGCTATAATTACTTCTAAGTCTGGTTTTAAAACATACTGGGTTAATGATAATTGGAGAACACCTAGGACATCAAAAATATGTAGGTCATACTAACAGCAACCGCTGGAGCTCCTGAAATAAACATGATAGAAACTGTCTGGGGAAATGAACATTATGCAAAAATGACTAAATGAATGGGGAGTAGATGTTGAAGGGAGGAATCCACATCCTTTGGGGAAAGTGCCCCAGGAGGTTGGCATCAGACCATGGGTCACAAGCCCTGAAGAAGTTCTACACTGTCAAGAGTGGGCTTCTACCTTCAGAAGCATCTTAGGTCTGCTGTCTTGCTGATGTCTGGGCAGTAGCCTTCAACACTTAGCAGACTTCTGAGGTCTGGTTTAGCTGAATAATAAGGCTATAAAGAAAGGACTTTCACAGTGAAAGAAACCAGTCTCCCCAGGAGATGAGGAGAGTCTGGAAAACTTCTGAGTCATGTAGACACTCTACCTGCTGAGGAAAACAATTAGATCCCATCTTTAGAATAGGCTTGGAGAAAGGCAAAAGATAATGAGTTTGGGGTTCTAAGATAGAGAAGAGGTCACAGAGGAGTGGGGCAAGAAGGGGAGTACTAAAGAGAGACCCTGCCCCTTCATTCAATCACCCATCCCTCTGTTTCTTCATCTGTCAACTCTCCATTCATCTGTCCTCTTGTCCTCTGTCTTTCTGCATACATAATTCAGTTCTTCTACGGGTCTAAGGTAGGGAGGGATAGGGTTAACTAGACAATGCTAGAGAAACAGAAATGAATTAGACAAGAACTACTTGATCAAGTTCACAATCAAGTATTTTGTACAATGTGCAGTAGGCAAAAGACTATACATATAGCAATAAGAAAACAAGGAAGAATATTTGGAATGCATAGCACATACTAGAAAACCTGATCCATCAACTCAATTACCCTTGCTTATTTTTTTCTCTCCCTCAGCTTTGTTTTACGAATAGTGTCCTTTTTCCTCTGGGGAAATTTGCCAGATTCAGCTTGAATCTGGGTGTTAACAACAATTATTCTCCCTGAAGTACTGCTTTCCTGCTACTTCCTTACCCTTCAAAAAATATTGCATCCTGATCTGCTAGAAAAGGCCGAGGCCCAGCCAGTCTGGTTCCGACTCACCATTCGTGAGAGGTGATGTGGGTGAGTCAAAAGAAAGCTTGCTTGGGAATTTGGAGCCTGGGCTTCTGGTTCCCTTGAGCAAGTCACTTTCCCTCTCTTGGAGAAGGAAGTGGGGGTGCTGTATAATTCTCATTTTCTTTCAACTCTAACATTCCAAGGTCCTTAGATTCTTCCACTTGACATATCTATGTGCCTTGGCCTGTGTGTTGATACCTATGAAGCATCATTATCCAATCCTTTCCCTCCAGGAGAGGGAATTTTGCATGGTAGATAAGTCAGTAGATGTGTGAATAAGTCGTTGCATGCCACTTCCTTAAGAATCATGTCCCTTTGTTGCCCACAGAAAAAAATAACAAAGCCCAGGACACTTGACACCAAATCTAGCTGTGAGTAGAAGGAAAAGTCATGTGGCCCTTTAAAAATGTCTAAGTGCACCTGTAGTATGCTACGCTCTGCATGACACCCTGGACTCCACTGCCAGACTAAGACCTGGCCCTGACCTTGAGGAACACAGCGTCTACCGGGGAGTTGGGTGTGGACACAAATACAAACCCTATGAATGACGCACATGGGAATGCATCCAGGTGCAGGGGATGAAGTTGGGGAGGCATTCCCAGCTGAGGGGGTGCTAAGCCAGAGTCTCTGGCATGAGTAGTAGCAACACGAGTACAAGGAAATAAGGAAGCGAAAACTCTGTGTGAGGGAAGATGTAGGGGTGTGCAGCTGAGCGGTGGTTTTGATTGCAGGTAGGGAGGTGCTGCTGGCATTTGGGGTTCAAATGAGTAACAGTTAAGAACTAAATTCTTAAAGTCGTTGAACATTGAGCTGAGAAACTTCCATTTGATCCTAAACAGAGATATTTTGAGGAGTTTTAATTGAGGAATGAGATGGTGTCTTAGTTTGGGTTCTTTTGAAAGCAGGAGCCTAAGAGGAGGACTTGGGTACATGTGGGTTATTTGAAAAGTTATCCCAGAAAACAAAAAGGGAGCAAGAAAAGTGATACAGAGAAGAATGAACGGGGGAAACTGTGTGTGTTATTGAGCTGGTAATCACTGTGGGCGTGGCAGATCCTAGTCTTGCTGGGGGTCCTTTCATGAACCGCATAGAACATGCCTCCGAATTGTCCCACTGAAGAATGGGGGCTGAGACACACATCCGCTGACTCCCATCCTTCACTGTTCGAAGGCAGCCCTCAGAAGTGAGGATTCCTTGCACTGCACTTTTGGGCTGCTTGCATGTAAGTTACACCTGTCTGCACTTCAAACCTTGTCCTCCCTGTCTCCATTAGAGCATTTCACACTTGTTGACATGCCGAATAGATGTGAAAGGACCATGCCTGGCTTTTTGCCCTCTACCTGACCTCTCTCTTTTGTGGTGGTCATTTTTAGAGTCAAATGAGTTTTAATCAATCATGGGTTCAGCTGTCTTTTGTAATTTCTTGAGAGAAAGCCCATAGGTAGAAAACAGTGACATCTCAGTGTGCACTTGAGATGGGTCATTGGATATGTTCACGGGACTATTCATCATAGCTGCCCTTAACTTAGATGGGCTTCAGGGACATGGGGCATCTACTACACACAGGGTTAGATTTGCTTTTCAGAAAACCACTTTGGTCTTAGTGAGGAGTATGGATTGGAGAGGCAAGACTGGCAGCAGCAGACATTTTATGAGAGGAATTCTCCAGTCGTTATCTCAGGTCCAATCACAGCTATGTGATTTGAATTTTCTCAGTGTTAAGTTTGGTGCTTCTCTAGAAAAAGCCTGAGAAAATAGTGGGTGTGGCTCTCTCTAAGGGGATGACTGAGATGAGAAGGTAAAGTTACCCTGGTCTTCATTAAAGGGCATTTTCTCTCAACTCACTGGGTCTTGAGACTTTTATCCTTGGAGATGTTCAACAGCAAGATAAATCGGGTCAGACACCAAGGAGGCAATTGAAGGTTGATCATTTCCCTTTTCAAGAACCTCTAAAATGACAGGTAAATGTTTATAGACTTAGAACAACTCCTAGCTGTAGAGTTGAAACTTCTGTCTTCTTGCAGTGATTCAGTTCAGGTACTCACCTTGTTGGAGAGAAATTAAAGATTGAATCAGAGTTTTCAAATATCCTGTGGGGTATATTGCTGTAATGCAGAACATCCATATCAGATGCCTTTGGTCCAGGGAAAGAAAGGTTACATTATTCTTATTTTTTTTCTTGTAGAGAAATGACATTTAGACCCTACAGAGCTTTGTCCTTTGCATTTCCAATGTCTACATGGAATTGGGATAATTCTTCTCTTTTCTACTTTCTACCTACTGCTTGGAAGAAATAGCTCTTTATTGCTTGGAAAAGCTTCTTTCCCTAGATTGTAAGGCAAAGAGATCACTTGCCACACCCAGACCACAAATGCCGGGATGCTCAGGACACAGTAGGGTAAGCAGAGCAATTTCTAAATGTTACGTTTTTCCCTGGAAGTGCCTGGTTCATGGCTATGGAGTTGGCCTTTGTAGGAACTGGATGGAATCTAATCCTGTTTCCTGCAGCTAGGTTGTAAAAGTGTCTACAGTTACAGGTGTGTTCTCCAAACCATTGCTTGCATGTAAACAACACCTGTCTGCACTTTAAGCCCGCTGTCATTGTCTTCATCAGAACACTTTACACTTGTGGACATGCAGAGTACATTACTATAGATGCCAATGGACCATGCCTGATCGTCTTCCCTCTGCCTGACCTCTCCCTTATTTTTATTTTATTTGTTATATCTTTTTTATTTTATCGTCAAAATGAGGTTTAGTCAGTCTTTTTCCCATGGACAGGCAGTTTAATCTCCCTAGAGTAACACTCCAGCGCATTAGTCTGTTCAAGGAATAAAGCAATCAAGGAAGGCATTCTTTCAATGATATTTTCACTGGATTCTGTGATTTGCATGTAGTAGGTGCTCAGTAAACATTTGTTGCATGAACAAATGAGTAAATGAGCAAATAAATGGGAGAAAGCAAGAAGCTAAGCATTGGAAAGGAAGGCAATAAAATGTTAATGGTGACTAGAACCAGCTACATAATTTGTGAGGAACAGTGCAAAATCAAAATTCATCATTCCTTATTTGAAAATTACTAAGAGATTCAAGATGGCAACAGCAGGACCTTAAATCAAGCATAGGACCCTTCTAAGTGTGAAGTCTTTTGTGAGTGCGCAAGTTTAATGTCCATGTAGCTGGTCTTGATGGTGATTAGCTTTGAGGACTGAGATTATGGAATAAATGTAGTCCATATTAGAACACTGTCTATAATGAACACACATGCTTTTAATAATCAGAAAGGAAGTTTATTCAAAAACAAAGCCTGTAGAATAGGAGCAGCTGTATGTACTCTGGACCATGAGTCAGGGAGATCCAGATTCTAATCTTGATTCTCTTGCTACATGATACTTTGTGTCTTGCCAACCATTTATTGATTTCCTCCCAGTACTGTTACTGGGTTGGAAAGGAAGAGGTTGGAGGCCTCCATCCTGCCCTGTTATTCTTGGATGCTGAGATTATCACCAAAAGAAATATATCCTGAGAGTTTCTTGGACACAAAGGTTAGAAAGCTGTGTGAGCATAAGATCTGCCAAGATTTCCTCAGAATTGCCATGGGAAGTATTCCTGGCCAGGCTATCAGGAGCATAGCCCCCTTCACAAAAATATCCTTTCGCCAGAAGCTGCTGGTTTCTAGGAGGATGGATGTGTTGTGTGGTTCTAAGTCAGCAAAGCAGAAGAGGATGAGCCCAGGCAGCCTCTGCCTGTCATTCTCTCCCAATACCTTGCCTGGGGGGGGCGGGGTGGGAGGGGGGGCGGGGTGGGAGGGAGGGCCATTGGTGGCATGCAGTTCCCTGTTTTCTTACAGCAATTGCATGAAGACTGCAAATATTTGAGCTGATTGTACTCATTTACACATAGCAATGAATCATCTCGTGATGAGAGGCCTGAAATATGCTAGGATGAAATTAACGTCAATTGAAACAGAAAATGGATTCTAGCTCTTACCACAATGAGCTTCAGAAGACAGGTCTAGGGAGCACCCAGCCGTCGGCTGCTATTCTTAGTAGCAAAAATGCCTATACCACTAGTATTGCTTTTTCTATTTTTATTTTCTTAAAAAGCTCCTTTTCAGCCCCTCCTATGGGGGCACCTTCTAAGCAGACTTTGTGTGGCTTAGGTTCCTTCTTGACTTCTTAGATCTCTGAGGAAAGGAAATATAACAAAAAGGAAACTAGTATGAACCTTTAGAGTCTAAAGGAGAGGAAAATGAGGAATTGTATCAAAAAAATATTGAGGTTTGCACTTGCCCTAAATGCTAGATGAAGTGGCACTTAACAACTGGAATAATATATTTTGGGGGGATGATACAATTCTGAAGCATTAACCAGTGTTTCCCACTTTTTATTTCCTTTCCATCTGTCATCCATTTTATTTTCTTACTGGTTTTCGTATTTCAAAAATATAGGGCCCTGCAGGAAACAGAGGGAACTCATGCCTAGAGATAGATTTGGGAGAGTTCCTGGGGAGTCTGAGCAAGGCTTCCTGTTCCAAAATCAGAAGAGGATCCCCTAGGCAAAGGAGAGCAGGCCCACGGGGATGCAGAATAAGTGTAGATACTGGTTGGGCTCTGAGAAAAGTCTTGGGGCTCATGAGACCCTCCCCAGCCCTGAGACACCCAGCACGGGCCCCCACACCTGCGTGTTCCAGGCCCTGCTCCCTGAGTTGTTCCACTGCTGATGGCTGGCCACCAGCCACCACTATGTGGAGAGTCCTGCCCACATGCCCCAGCCACCTGGTAGGGTACCTGGGGTGACCGGTGCCAGACCAGAGCCAGCTCAGATCTTCTGGGTAGGGATTTGAGCTTCAGGAGTCAGAGAGACCGGGGGGCCTCCAGTAAGCCCTAGCACTTAACTCATCTGAACTTCAACTTGAAATGGGAATAATGTAACATACTCAACAGGGATGGAGACTGTGATAGATAATAAAACGATAAAGCTCCTAGCTCCCTGGTTGGCACATGGTCGCAGCTGGCGAAGGGCAGCCCCGCCATATGGCTCTCCAGCACACATCCCAATCTGCCTCCAGGGCCCTGGCCTGAGTGCTCGGCCGGTACCTCAGCCTCTCCCCACCCCAGTCTGACTCCATCCAGGCTTCTTCAGGCCCCAGTATTGCTTGGGACTGAATCCACTTAAACGAAAAGGGCCAGTGCCAGAAGCTTCTGGAGACTATACCTTTTTTTTCCCCTCAGTATACATTCCGGAAGTGTGAAGACCCAGCCTCTAAAAGGAGGGCCGTGCCGCAGTAAGTGCCATGTCTGCCGTCCAGTGTGGTGTTCAGGGGATAAAGTGTCTGGGTTCCAGCCTCCACCTAACACTTAACAGCTGTGGCAAATCACTCACCTTAACCTCTTTGTGACTCAGTTTTCTCATTGGTAAACTGAAGACGATGCAACCACTTACCTTGTAGGGTTGTGAGAATCACACAAGTCAACATACACAAAGTATTTGGAAGAATGGCAGGCACACAGGAAATGCTCAAGAATTGCCAGCTGTTACTGTTCTAATTGTGGGATCTGGCTGTCCCTCCTTTTGTCTTGGTTTGTCCTCCTGATCTCATTAAGATCTCCCAGGGGCAAGGGTCAGGTGTCCTCTCTGGCTTAAGGAAGAGAGCTTTCTATAAGGATACCTGGGCCTGGAGACCATGTGGAGCTGAGCCTGTTCAGGGAACTGGGGACCCACTGGCTTCTCCTTCTCCCTCTGTGCCTTTAGCTTCTTCACGCCCCCCTCTGCCTCCACCCCTTCTACTTCCTCAGAACTTGGTCTCCCCATGTCTCCCCATGACCTCTTGCTTCATCTCAGAAAACTCCCCAAGATGGACTTCAGAAGCAGATCCTGAAATAAAAATATGAATGGTTATTTGGGAGGTGATCGCAGGATATCAGAAAGTCGTTGAGGATGCGAGTGAGAGATAAGCAAGACAGCCAGTAAAGGATGTGTTATCCATCCAGTTACCACTTCGGGCAATTGGGTCCTAATCCCTTTGGAAAACTTGGTGCATCAGTGCTAAGCGCATGCCTCCAAGGCAGTCTGTATGAGAGGCAGGAGAGATGGGGTGTTTCTACACCAAATCTCACTATCCACTTTTTAGGGCTGCTTGTGGGAGCATTAGCTCTTCAGTGCTTCCGACTTCCTCTGCATGATGACCATGCTCGCTCCTGCAGGGAGAGTTGTGGGTTCGCAGAAAGCAGTTTGCAGCATGTAGAGGGGGCATCCACAGCACATGCTGTGCCCCCTCACTGCTCTCTGATACCTTCTCTCTGTTTCACAGTTCCAGACAAAAGGTGAGGGAGGGAGGGAGAAAATGAATACTTAGGGAACAAAAGAGGAAGAGAGGGAAGGTTGAGGGAGGAAAGGAGAAGAGAAGGTGGGAGGGAGAATAAGAATGGAATTAATATATGAATCTGTGAGATCCATGTCATCATTTTTCTGTTCCACCCTTGGTCCCATCAGCTATGGCCAGGAGGGAGGGATCATATATTCTACCTAGGGCTGGGGGAGGAGAGTGTTTGTCTGAATGGCCTGTTGACTGTCCCTTTTGGAAATCTTTTCTAGAATTTTCCACGGGCTAGGGTATTAGTAGTAGATTTGTTCTGACAGCTTGAGGAAAAGAGAGGTGAAATCAGATGGTCTCAGTCTTGTTCCTACTTTTCTCAACCTCCGCATCTGCAAGCTACACTGAATTCCTTCCTCCCTCAAAAGCCGAGGTGATGAAAAGTCGTATAAACGCAGATGACGCCCTGGGACCTTGGCCAGCCCAGAGCAGTTGCTTCACTTTAAAACAAGCCTCATCTTGACTGTGTCATCAACGTGAGAGAAGTTACACATGGCCTTGCTGTTTTCTCTCTCCTTTGCAAGAAAGTGGAAGAGGAAGTACCAGCTTCCACTCCTGACATTTTTCTTGCTCCAGGGTAAATCACAGCTAGGAATGGCACAATGTCTTGGCCAAACTCTACTGGAAGAAAAATGAATCAAGATTTCATACTCTGAAAGCAGAATCACTTTGAAGGATGCTTGGGAAGGGCTCTTCTCGAATAATAATAGGAAAACTTAAATGAGCACACAGGTGATCTTGCTAAGAGGCAGATTCTGATTCCACAGCATTGGATGGAGCCAGGGAATCCAGATTTTCTAATGAGCTCCAAAGCAGTGCCCATGCTGCCAGCCCAAGGACTTTGGTTAGCAAGGGCATCAGCTTTATATTTAGACAAACTGCATTCAAATTCTAGCTCTGCTGCTTCCTAGCTGTGGCAAGTTGAGCAGCTTGTCTGAGGTACAGTTCTTTGATATTGAGAATGTGGAACAGAATTCTTACCCTTGAGGTCGTCCTGAGGATGTGATGGAATAGTGTGTGCCAGAGACCACACATGCAATGATTTACACTATAGTTACATTGTAATTCACTCACCCAGAATTCCCTTCTTCCTCTGGTTGTCTCTCCAACTTGGGCAGTGGTATCTGCCAATTTAAGTTACTATAGGGAGGGCCACTGATTGAAGATTCGCCTGGGGCAGAAGTCATTTGGTAACTTTTGTACAAAGCAGCCTTGTGGAGGGCTGTTGTGTAGCTTTGGGCTGGTCACTGCAGGCAGGAAGACAGTGTGGCTGTCTTCATGAACCAGTAAAGTGAATTCAGATAGCAGGTGGGGTCAAGAGTTCAGCCTGTCCTGTGGAATCTGGTTGGGGTCTGGCCATCCCACCCTTGCCCTGCTTGTGGAGCATTTCCCTGGAACCCATATCCTGACTCTCAACTCATTTCCGATTCTATACCTGGTCCCGTATCTCTCTGCCTACTGACTTGCTCAGTTTACAAGCACTCCTGGGCTTGAGTTGCAAGAGCTGCCTGTCCCCAGATAGTCTTACCCAAGCAGCAGCCTTCCTTCTTTCTGGCAATCCCCTCGCTTCCTGGGCAAGGTGCAATTCCCTCCCTGAGTCTCAATTTCCCCATCCGTACAGCACCGAGTCTACTTCAGACAAGACCTACATAACCTAAGCAGCTCTTCCTCGATCGACAGGCTCAGCTATAGCAGCCCCAACACTTTTTTTTTGTTTTGTTTTGTTTTGTTTTGTTTTCTCCTGAACTCCTTTCATCAGTCTTTTTTGTTACTCATCACTGACCATTCGCTCTGGATCCTGCCTCACTTCCAGGTTCTGTGGCTGCAGGGCTGCTGTCCTCACATGAAACGGTGCCCCCGGGGTTGTGCAGTGTGCAGCTCGTACGGATGCACGTTGGGGCCTTGCATGGATCTACTGCTTTGGACACAGTATCCTATGCTCTAGGTTCCAAACTCATTCCTTACACATTCCCAAATCCTAAAGCCCCAGTGTGGCCCAGCCTCCTAGCTTTCTCTCCACCTAGGGAGTTGAGCTCCCAGTATAAGAGGTAGGGTCCAAGTTGCATGTTCACGAAGCCAGGTGACAAACCCAGCACTCAGTACCAGAAGCCTTTCTTGGACCCGATATCTCAGGCTTAATGTCATGACTTAATGTCTTTGTAAATATTGGGATTTGATGCTCTTTGGAAAGCTGTCTTGCCTAGCCTAGAAATGCCATCTCGAATCAAGTAATTTTGGTCACTAGATAACAAGCTCTAGTTGTTTAATAAACATGTCTATATTGTATCTATTGCAAGAAGGCAAGTATCACGCGTCCATCAGTCACTGTGCTTAGTGTCAATCCCCCCAGTGGAATTTACTTTAATAGCTTTGTTTCAGTGTCCCTGTTCATGTTTTGACGTTCATGTTTCAGTGTCATCATTCTTGCCAGTAAGGAGCCCATGAGATCACCCATTTAATTTAATGCTGGAGTTACATAAAATAATTGATAAAATAACCGTATTTGTTAAAAGAAATGTATGATACTTTTCTGACCAAAGGAATACTTTAGAGACATGTGAACAAGGGGAAGAAGAGTTGTGATCTCTGAGTGTGGGACTGGGCCAGCCATGCAGTGGCTCCCCTGCGTCTCGATCAGAACGGCAGACGTATAGCAGGTGTGCTGTGGTGCCCGGAGCTGGCCCGAACCCGTTCCCGATGGCTGATTGTGTGCGTTTCTGCCCAGTTCTGCTTTCAGTGTTTTCATACTCACAGCGCAGAATTGGCTGTGGTGGGAACACTTTTTTTTTTTTACGGTGGAAATTGGCCAGTGACACAAATAGTACTTTTCTTCTTTTTAGAGAACGGTGTTAAATATAACTAGCACACCGCTGCACGTGGATCGCCTCTTCCCTTCTCTCATCCATGGTTGATCTTACCAATGGATTCTACAGCACGTCCCCTCTTGGAGCACAGGTGAGGCTCAGAATCCTTTCCAGTATGTTTTCCAGGCAGTAATGACCAGTGAGTTGGTGTCACCTCAGGGAATAAAGCTCACTCAATAAAATCTACTTATCTTGGTCCAATGTGTTCTGCTCAGGCCTTCTAAGTGGGGTAGAAGAGTATAGCTCAAACATTTGGATGCTAGAAACCTTTAAAATGTTCAAAAATATTTTCGAACACATAGTAATAACCAGCTTCTTATTTGCCTAAGTAAGGACATAAAACAAAGCAAAAACAATAACAAGAAAGTATCTTCCATCACAACCATTTCATTAAAGAAGGACATTTTAACACCACCCTCCAGATATCACGTATCTAATCTCAGAATAAAGGCAACACCATTAAAGTGAATAAATACTTCATTTTTCTCATTTGCTGCATTCCAACATACATTTTCTTTTAGACCAGCCTAAAGTCCGTGGACATGCATTTGGGAACAAGCTTTCAGACTACTGGGAAGATTGCCCGAAGCCAATGATTGCAATATCTATGCTCCTTTCCCAAGGCTGCAGAAATGGTGAATATGATAGTGCATGTGAAAACACTCAGGAGGGCAAAGAGTTTTACCAAGTTTGACAATCTTGCCATTTTGTAGCCACTTTCCTTCATTGGTGCAGATTTCTCTCTAGCCAAATTAGGGAGTGCTGCCTGTGTTTGTAGAAATTTAAAATATAAGTAAATCCTGATAGTTCTACAGTTCACTTGTGAGACCTAGAGCAGTGAGATCAGTCTGTTAATATTATTGGATTATTTATAAGGAATGAAGTCAGTGAATTCAAGGAAGAGGATGACTAGATCATTGATTCATTTGTTTATTCCACTGACATTTCTAAGGCACATGATAAGTGTCTTTCTGCAACACCAGTGTCATCTCCTCTAGTCCAGCCCCTGCCATGTGGCAGCTCAGAATATCTACGAGATAGATCTGCCCAGGGCACTCCGCTGCTTCAAGTCCCCAGTAGCTCCATCTTGCCTTACGGGAAATTCTATACTTTACACATGACATACAAGTCCCTTCATGACTTAGTCGTCACCCCACTCCTTCATCCAAGTGCTCGCTGCTCCCCAGCAAGCACCCTAGCCTGCAGATGTTGCTCACTTTCCCTCCCCAACACGCATCCTTCTCATCTCCTTTCCTTGGTGAGACTACTCTCTCCACCCAAATTACCCATATCATTGTTATTTTGAACAGTCAAATCAGGGACAATCTTCTTTAGAAAGTCTTCGGAGCACTTCCTGGTCCTATAGTGCAATAATAGTACACATCTACTGTACCCTAATTGTTCATTTACTTGTCTCTCCCACTCAGAGTTCCTTGAGAACACATCACTGAATAACCAGCACCAGCTGGCTATCAACTCAGTATCAAAGAACTGAAGCTCAGACAAGTGAGATAACTTCCCTGACTTCCCACAGCTAGGAGGCAGCAGAGCTGGAATTTGAATCCAGTTTGTCTAAATCTGAAGGTGCTGCCCTGGCTTCTCAAAGCTCTTGGGCTGGCAGCATGGGTACTGCCTTGGAGCTCGTTAGAAAATCCAGATTCCCGGGCTCTGGCCAAGACCGTTGAATCAGCGTCTGCCTCTCAGCAACATCGCCAGGCGATTCGTGTGCTCATTTAGGTATTCACATCATTGTTCCAGAAGAGCCCTTCCCAAGCATGCCTCAAAATTATTCTGCTTCCAGAATATGAAATTTTGATTTGTTTTTCTCCTGGTAGAGTTTGGCCAAGGTATTCTGCCATTTCTGGCCACATGGTAGGTGCTCAAACTTTCGTTGAATGAGCAGGTGTACACTAAGCAGAGAAAGAGAAAGAAAATTCCAGAGGAAGGAAATGAGTAAAAATAAGCCAGTGTGGAGGAGAATGTCCTGTTGTGAGAAGAGGGAAACAGCCAGTTGTGTGTGTGTGTGAGAGAGAGAGAGAGAAAGAGAAAGGGGGCACATAGGTCAAGCCTGGGTAGGGTCAGACTGCAAAGGTGGCCTGGAGTCTGTTCCTAAAGGATCTGGAATGAGACGTCTTGGGACTTGGACTTCATCCTGAGTAGCAGAGGAGTTTTAGAACAAGGAGATGAGAAAGACAGGCTTGCCTGTTATAGAGAACATTTTGGAAGCTGACATAGACCATAGAATAATGGGGAGGGGCAACTGGAGTCAGGTAGACCAGTTACTCTGCTGTTGGCATGGTCTGTTAAATGGGCAGTGATCTCATTCAAAGTTAGATATTGGAAGGAAGTGTGGAGGATGGGGCGGGGCACTTGAATCTACAGTTTTGTGCATAGAGTGCGAGAGTATTTCTGGAAGAGGCTTTGAGACATTAAGAGCAGATGTTCCTTTGCAGAATGTGGCAGAGGCGGCAGTCAGGTGTGCTGTGCTGGGGAGACCTGAGGTATAAATCGGTACCACTCGGAAAAACCATCCGAGGAGTCTGACTGTGCAGGTTAACACGGAGCTACTTTTATTGGGCACAAACAGCCATTTCTAAGTGGTGTGCCTTCTCAGGGTTTGCAGATTTGGAGCCTATTTTGATGTTTCTCTTTGCCTGCTGCCCTTTAGGAAAATGTAACTCTTATAAAAGTGTTGCTTTTGCTCAGAATATTTTTCATTAGAGCAAATTTGTTTCAAAATTGATGGTAAATTATATTGCATTTTGTTTGAAAGAACCGTCTGAATTAAAATAGTGAGCCAAGTATGCAGTACTCAGTGTGAAACAGAAGTTCAGTTACCTGCAATTATGAACATATTCTTCTCTGTGTGTGTAGAGATGGCATCACATATGTAAAGAATTTTAGTGCTAGAAGTTGCTTTACAGATTGCTTAGTTCGGCATTCCTAAAATAGAGATGAAAGCCCAGAGAGGGAAAGAAAATTGCTTGAGGTCACATAGCAAATTAACAGCAATGTTGGAACTGATTTAAGTATCCTAATGTAGCTTTTTAATGAGATTAAAGAAAAAAAAATGCATTTCTGAATTTCTATTTCACAGAATATTCAATAGTTCTTGCTCTACAGCCAGACATTAGAATAGCTTTGCATCAAACAGATTCCAGAATAGTTCTAAAGAGAAATTGTGGTCTGAAGATGTCAAGCACAGCATCCCAGTTCACGACACTGAAAATTATAGAAAAGGCAGCATGGCTACCATGTGAGTATTTTTCAGTGTCGTTCAAATGAGCAGCCTACCACAGTTCTGCTTTTTGATCAAATCTAATTTCATGAAGCCTGTTTTATTAGGCTTTGAATTACTCTGCACAGGTGAGCATTTGGATGAGTTCTAAGGCCAAACCTGATGCTTATCTTTCTCACCCATCATAGACAGACAATCCATTGCCAGGTTCTGCTGGTTTTACCTCCTAGATATCTCTAGAGTATACACTCTCCACTGCACCTCCCTGCAGCTGTCTTGTCCATGGTAATAGCCCGCTATTCAATCTATCTCTCCCAACTCTTGACAAAACCCACAGTCCCTGCACAGCAAACAGATTTAATCTTTTCCCCCAAAGCTCAAATCTAACCATGTCAACCTGTTACCCCCTGACTGAAATCCTCACAATGGCTTGAGCCCAGTGTAATCTGACCCCCTGCCATCCCCAGCCTCCATGGCCTCCAGTCCCTAGCCCATTCTCCATTCCAGCCTACAGGTTGCCCTTCAGTCCTTCCTATTAGCCACATCCCCTCCCGCTGCACTGGCTGCACTGCCCTCAGCCTTCTGACCTCTCTTTGGCTATTTAATCCCAACTCATTCTTCAGACTTCAAAACTTATTTTCCTCGTCATGCAAACCTTTTACTGATCCTCAGATAAGATCAGTTTCCCATATTACTCGCTGGCACAGCACAGCGTGAGCACAGCTCCCTGTGTTCATTCTGCCAGTGGGCCAGAGAGGGACTGGTGGGGCAGGTGGCGGTGAATCTAGAAGGTTCAGGGTCTTAACTGATATGACAGTTTTAACGTCTGAAATTCAGGTCACTGGGTGTCCAGAATTCTCTTTTTTTCCTGGGCAAATATAAAAAGGTAGAACCTTTTTTAGATCCCTATGTCAGGTTTTTAAGACCTTCCTGTTCTATTACCAGCAGACCTGGCTTTCACTGCCTCCAAGTGTGGGAAGGTTAGAGATTTTATCCCAACTGCTAGAATAGGAACTGTAGAGGAAGAAGGATGAAGTGCACAGTCCCAGATTTCATTCACCTTTTCTTTTTAAACCATATACTTAGCAATACTTGATGCAGAAAAGAAGGGGTCCTTATTGTTTGCTCTCTGTGTTTTGACCTCTGAAAGCTCCAAAGTTGAGTCGTCCGCGCCTCCCCCATCCTCTGCAAATCACCACACATCAGCAGCACATGCTTGCCTCTGCTTTCCTTGGGAAGACTGACAAGGCCTTCGTAACTCAATGTCTTCCTTCTGCTGTGGCCAACACTCCCTGCTGGGAGCTCTGAATGTCTTAGCAGTTGAAAGAGTGAAATGAAATGGTGTAAATGAATGTGCCATTGCAAATGCCCTGCTCCTTTAATTTATGATTTGGGATCACATTTCACTCAGTTCTGCCAAGTCACAGAATGATTTGTGATAACACATTATGGTGATAATTTAGAAGAACCAAAATGATATTTGAATGGAGCTGTAGAAACCCCAGCTCTGAAGAGTCCCCACAGGACTGTTCACAACAACTGTCATTTATTGATTACCCTTTGGGAAGTTGGGCCCGAACTCACCTGTGCTCTGTCCATTTCATGTTGGCCTCCTGGCCCCTCTGTAATCTCCTGTTCTCCATTGCCTCAGGCCCCCCGGAGTTCTCCTACTTCCTTCTGAAGTAGTCACGGTAATGACGACAGGGTTTGGCATTCGGTGAGTGCTTATACAGAGCAGGTAATGTGCTTATATGTTTCATATCATTTAATACAACAACTCCATAATAGGTAGCTGTTATTACTTTTACTTTACAGAAAAGGAAAGTGAAGTTCTGACAAGTTCATTGACTTCCTGGAGGTTAGTCATGGTGGTAGAGCTGGGGTTTAATCCGCATCTGTAAAAATCCCTGAGGTCACAGGAAGAGTTTTTGAGATGAAGGCAGGGACTTTAGCCTTGGAGAAAAGGCAGCATGAGGGCAGGTCCAGGAGTGCTGTGTGTCTTTGTAGCCCCATGGAAATAAAGGGCAGATTTCAGTTGTATGTAATGGTGGAGTTTCCTGATGGAATGAATGGGCTCCTTTCACTGGAAGTGAACAAGGCGCCCGGTAGGTTGGATAACACAGAAGCTAGGCTTCCTTCTTACTCTTAAATTTTATGATTCTCTTACCTGCCATGGCTCTCTTCTCATGGTTCCAAAATATCTCAGTGTAATTTTATCATGATGTGGGAATTGATTTTTACATGTCTTATACATCATTTCCATTAAGATGAGATTGCGGTACTTCTTTTACTGCTGATGTTGTTACTGGGCATCATTAACTGAGTTTGAGATGGTAGCTGAGGGGATTGGATGATGGACTTAAAATCTATAGGGCTTTTCTTAAGACTCCTGCTAACTATGGCATGTTCTCAAATTTGAGCTCCATTTTCTCTTTCTTTTAGCATAGTAGTTAAGAACATGAACATCAGAAACTGATGGAACTGGTTTAAATCCTGACTCTGCCACTTAACAGCTATATGAACTTGAGCAAGCCATGTCATTTCTCTGAGCATGTCTCCTTACCTATAAAATGCAGTTTGTGATGCCTATCCCATGAGTTGCTGTTCAGAGCAAACGATATAATGCAGATGAAGCATTTAGCATAGTGCTTGGCACATAGTATATTACCTACAAAATGGAACCTATTGTCATTACTATGCTTTACCCCACGTCGGTCACTGTGCAACACACTTTCTATTTTTATTCTTGGTACTCACAGTGACATGAATATTATGTTCATTTCAAGAAATGATCCACAGGCTCAGAGAGGTTAAGTCACTAGCCCAAGGTCACTCAGCTCAAAGAGTGGCCTTTCATCACCATTTTCTAAGCCTCAGCTCTTTTGCTCTCCCCTACAATGTGCCTTCCCCGGTAACACTACCCGTTTGAGGCTGGTGATCTCGCACACATGTCACACCCAGAAAAGATGCCCAGCAAATGCTTTTTAACCGACTGGGCATGGGCCAGGACCTTGTCATCTCCATCTTTCTTTTTTCTGTAGCAGACTGAGCATGCTCCCTCCTTTCCTCTAGGCCCCAGTCTCCTTACATGTAACATAAGAGGGTTTGGACCAAGAAGATGTTATAGTCATTGTTAACTGGTTAATGAATAGCACTGAGCACGGAGTAGGTACCCTATGACTTTGTAGTAAGGCTGGGACTAGAGTGAGGCAAGCAAGGCACCTAGGTCACAAACCATAGGAGGCACGCGCTCTGAGGGTCATGCGGGTGCCTCTCTGCAAGAGATGACAGGTCGTGCAAGTCTCAGTCCTGCTTCCCAAGGTGAATGAAAGTATTAATAACTCAGTGAGCAAAACAGATTTTTTTAAACACAAGTGATATGTACAAGGGTATTTTTAATAAGAGTTGGCTGGTACTTTGGATAGCTCTACTCAAAAAGACATTCTTGAAAAAGGCTATTATTCATCTAGTTATATATTTTAGGCTTCTGGGGAAAACAGTAGGTGTATAAAATTGTAAGAAATAGAAGGATATAAAAGGGGAAAGATGAAATTACTGTAACAACTATTAGGCTAGCCAAGGAAATAATTTCCAATGATACAGTCATTATTTGTACAAATTTCCCCCTCCCGCCAAAAAGCAGACCAACAGAATTTTCACACTTACTTCTTTGGTTTAATTGTCTATTTGTTTCAAAATGAAAGCTAATTAAAAGATTATTTTCATATGCTTTAATCACACTATAGCTAACTGTTGGAAAATTTACAATTAATTGATGTAATAGTTGACATAATGCCTTTTAAAAAAAAATAACATTACTATTTGAATGTACAGAGTGAAGCAATTAGTCCTTCGTTCTGAATTATTTCAAATGCTTTGAAATACTTGTGTGTTTAATGTTTAATCATCAAGGAAATATATCTGGCAATGGTGCTAGCTCCAGCATCATGAATTAAATATTGCCCCTTGGGAATTGGAAGAGTTCGGAAAGAAAGATGGCAGCCTCCTCAGGCCCAGCCACTGGCAAATCCTTTCTTTCTATGGGCCCTGGCTCAGTGAAGGCTTCTCTTAATGTGTCATTGCTTCTCCCATGCTTGTTACTTCCCAGGCCTGACTATGCATGTTGCAGTTGGTTGACCTGGAGTGGAGGTGACTGGGAGGGACAGCCCCTTAGTCTAGAGCCCTCTATTGGAGTGGGGGTATTAGATGAGATGTCAGCAGCCATAGGGGAAGGTGAGGAAGGGACTACAGGTTGGCATGTTGAACGCAGTGTCTAGGTGTGGTACCAGCACTCTTGACAGAAGGATGTCCCTGGAGCCTTAGGGGCACAGAGAATAGGTAAAGGGCATGTTTCCAGCAATAACAGAGCTTGGCAAGGGGATACTTCCTGGGAAGAAAGCTTCAGAGGTACGTAGATGTCAAGAGGCTCATTTGCCAAACAGTGAGTGTGGCTTTAGTGTGTAGGTAGGAATTCAAGGGATCTGTCCAAATTGACAGAAGTTCCTTCCCAGGAATAGCCTTATGGCTCTTAAGTACAACACATACCAGAGCCACGGGTCACATTTCCCCGGGGTCAGTAGAAAATACATCAAAAAGCTAAAAGTTTTCATCTTTTGGAGATATGGCTATAGACAGTAAATAAGCGTTCATTTCTAGGCTCTGTACTGAGTTCTATGTATACATTTTCTTATTTAATTCTCATAGCTGCCCAGCGAAGTATGATACCTACCTATCAGTAAAGAAACTGAGGCATGGAGAGGTTACAGTGTTGTGAGTGACTAACAGAGATATGACTGCACTGGGAGCCAGAGTAGGCACAACAGAGGAGTAGAAATACTTCTGGTCTTGAATTTTCCATGAAGAAAATGTGAAAATGTTAAAAGCTTATGAACCATGTGAGCCAAAGCCTGGGCTAGGAAAGGGCTACCTAGATTTGGAGACCGTTGAGTACTTTAGCATAATAGGGTATAGGAAGCAGGGGCAGGACAGAGCTGAGCTGGTGGATCAGGATGGCGAAGCCTTGGAATTCCATCCATTTGAGGGAGTTGGGTGACTTGTGGCTGGCAGGCTGGAAGCCGGTGGAGATTTGTAAGCAGGGAATGGGAAAACCAGTGTATGTCACTGGAGATCAGAATTAGAATGTTTGTGGGATGACAAAAGCCCAACTAAATGAACCAAGTTGCTTTCTTTTCCTTTAAGGGCCACTTACTTTTACTTACTTATATACTTATATTCCTAATCTTTTTTTTTTTTTTTAGAAAGGAGGGAGGATACATCACATTATGCATTATTTTGCATAATCAAATGCAATCCAAAATGATATAATAAGTAAATGGGGGCATTGGGGCAGGGATTAGACTCTGTAAGAGCACAAGTTCTGTGTGGTTGGGAGTGGGCTCCACAGACAGCACTGAGTTTCCTAGAGGCCAAGGCCAAGATGGAAGCAGAGTCAAGTTCCCATTCCATAGTGGCTACATGACATAACCTAACTGGAATTAACTTTTTTTGATACAGAGGAGGAAAGACTCTTATGGAGTCACCAAAAAGAGTCCTTCAAGAGACATTTTCAGAATTTCAATAAGGTGTTTCTATGGATTCCCACCACGGGGGCTGATGGGCTTCTAATGAAGCTCAGTTTAGCAACAGAGAGTCTAAGGGCAGCAGGGCAAAGGAACATGACCCAGGCTTGTAGATTTCTCACCATCTGGCTTATATCTCACAGAACAAAATTTAGACTATAGTGATGCCTTTTGTTTCTCTAAGGCATCAGAATCCATTTTTTTTAAAAAGGAGATTTCTTATATGTAACCCCAGTATCCCATGTGTAACAGGTAAGATCTGGCATTCTCTGGATTGGGGTATGGGCAGGGGATTGGTTTCTAGGGAGCCTTAGCCCCCCACCCCCCACCTCCCCAGGAATTCCAGGACTCTGAGGAAGATAATCTGAAAAATTGCTGGGGTAGAGGAGTGATGGACAGCATGTCCTTCAGGCAGTACTTTATAAATATTATTCCTCACAGCTGGGGTTTTGACAAGGATGGGAAGATAGCATGCTTGGGCGGAGAAAGGCTGGGCAGATGTTCTGTGCTGCTGCTTGCAGGTGATTTCTCAGCACTGACAGGCAGTACAGGGTCAGATTCTCTCGGCTCACTCAGCCTTCAGTCCCCAGGTCTCAGAGGTTCCCGTCTTCGAGAATTCAAGGCCCTGATCGAGGACTCGCAGGCCATGTCCACCCCAAATCAGCCCTGACAGGAAGCAGTCTCACTCTGACAAAAGTCTCTCAGGACCAGGTTGCTTCTAGATCTTTTTAACTGTTTCTTGACATGCCTTTTAAGCTGTCACACTGAAATGTGATTCCCATCTCTGTTTATCTAATGTCATCAGGGGAGGCACTTGGAGAATTGTTCTGCCTAGACATCAGCCTGTAAACTCTCTCTTCTCAGTTGTCTTTCCTCCACCTTCCAAAATGTCTCTAGCTGCTGAGGAACTGGCATGGTCTTTGGCAGCAACCCAAAAAATGGACTGACCTCGGGGAAAGCAAGTAGCTGGCTGGTTCTCCCTGATGCTTGCTGGTCCTGGAGATCCTGTTGCGCTTACTGTGCACCTACTCTCTGCCGGGCACTGAGATGGTCGGGGGAGATGCTCATGAAATGGAGGAGGATGTGTACTCTTAGGGGGCTCATGGTCAGGTGTGTGAGGCCAGCACCCCCACAGCACCCCTTTTCTGATGTAAAGGGGAGCCCAGTGAGTGTGATGCTGGAAGAACAGTGGGGAGATCTACTCACCACAATACTCCAACCTGCTGTCTGCCTCAGAAGTTAAAACACACAGATGATATCAGTGGGTTTCTCTGCTTCTGCTTCCAACTGGGTCCAGTCAATGGGGAGCCCCAAAAAGAGTTTAAGGGAGATCAGAGAATGCAAATCATCACTGTCACCATTAATAAATAATGCTGACAAGCTGGTACAAACCAGCTCCAAATGTTTTGGACCCATAGTTACAAAGCAATACTATTATTAATCAGTATGTTTCATGACAGCATGAAACAGATATTTTACCAAAATAGCTCAGGCCAATTCTATGTTTCTGGACTTAACTCTCACAGCCAAGAGTGAGGTCAGAGTATTCATCCTGTGGCTGCCTCTCTGCCAGATCACCTCTTGGCTGGCTGTGTCCTTTGAAGGTCATTGCACCTCTCAGGGAAGTTGACTGTCTACCTTCTCCTTCATTTCTTGTAACTACTCCGTCTTTCAGCCTTTTGGTCCTAGGGGTGGTAAAGTTATGCTGCTACTGAGACTCAAGTTAGCATCCTATTACTCTAGTACTTTCTACCCACACTTTTGTACATAATCCCTTCAGAAATAACCACCCCCCAATCATCCTGTTTTCAGTATGCAATAATTTTCTTTTCTCAACCCAGATTGATTCAAGGAGGGATGAATCAATTCTTAAAACAGCAGTTTTTCAAGGATTGAGTCTTAAGGGTAAGTGGAATATGAGTAGGGGAGAATAGGGCCATTGCTTAGTGGTGTGTCATCAACTGTGCCTGGAGCCTAATGGGTACAACGCCACTAACTTTCCCAATTGCCTCACAGGCAGGAGTGCTCTGGAGGAGGACAGCCAGGTGTGGAGAAGTCTTTGGAGAGCACACATTCCTGCCAGACAGAGGCAGGATTCTATTTCCAGTCAGCCCACCTCCAAGGTCTCTGAACCATCCATTACTCCAGGGGTCCCCAACCCCTGGGCTGTGGACTGGTACTGGTATGTGGCCTGTTAGGAACTGGGCTGCACAGCAGGAGGTGAGTGGCAGGCAAGTTTCATCTGTATTTGCAGCTCCTCCCCAGCGCTAGCATCACTGCTTCAGCTCCACCTCAGATTATCTGGCATTAGATTCTCATAGGAGCACCTATTCCTGGAGCGAAAAAAGTTGAGGACCAGAGCATTACTCCATGCTACTATCCTCCATCCCCAGTCAAAGACCTAACCAAAGCCCAAACTAGAGAGGGCAGGAAGACCTGAAAAACAAAGGAAATGCCTTAGAAACCCTAGGGAAGATAAGAGATGACTGTGGCAAGTTCTATTTCTTGGGAGCCTCTGCCATAATTATTGAGAAGCAGTACAGTGATGTGGAGTTCGGGTCTCAAGTCCCAGAAGTGTATATTAGGTAAGAAGTCATTCAACCTTTCATAGCCTCGGGTTCCTCAACTATCAACTAGGGATAATGATAGTGTCTACTTCAGAAGGTTGTGGTGAGAATTAAATAAGGTATTCAACAAATATTGGTTGTTATTGTTGACAAACAATAGATTGCTGGTGTGGTTGCTAAAGCAGCTGAGAGAAGAGATAAGAACATTAAAATTTTATGACTTGAGAAGTCTTGGAATTGAGTATGACCAAGTGCTAAAGCTGGAGGAACATTTAATCAACCCTTTTGTCTAAATTTGCATTCTCAGATGAGTAAAAGGAGGCCAGTGTGGAGAATAAGCTTATTCAAGGTCACCCCAATCTTGAAGGTAGGTTCAGGGCTTGAACCGCTTGCTTTTCTGTCTTAAGCCTCTTTATCCAGAGTCTCCCGTGGAAATACCTCCATTGATTTCTTCATCGTAAGGATCCTGATGACTCTCAGATTCGTTAATGTCATCGTGAGGACTCTTTAAGGAAATAATGTTCACAAATCATGCCAAATTCATTCTTGGAAGGGCAGAAACAATAGTTGATTTTGCACTGGTTTGGTAAAACACCCAGAGTCAAGTGGCGCATAGGAGGGAGAAGGGGGAGGCCGGATTAATTAAGACACTACCTTTCCTGACCTCCAAGTTCTTATTCTTTCCTCTACGTCACGCTCCTTCAGCCATTTCTTAGCTGAAATTAAGAACCGTAGCTTCAAATAGACCCACTTGCTTCATGCACTTACTTCCTTGCTCTAAGAAACCCTATCTTTGTGGCTAACTCATACAGTGTCAGTTGTTAAAAAATGCCAAGGGACAAGAAAACAGAGTCTGAAATGTTTCATCTGGAAAAAACAAACTCACCCACAGACAAACAAGGGGACAATTAGTTTGGGCTGAAGCCAGCAGTATGTTTGTCATGTAAGTGGAAGTCTGTGGAATTTAATAGGATTATTGTAGGGTGAAGAAGTCCATTTGGAGAGGGGGAAAAACAGAGTATCAAAACATGCCTGTACACATTTTTATAAATTAAAAAAATATCTAATCTAGGAGTAACTCATCTGATAGTTGAAATAACGTCACCACCACCAATGGTGATTTCGATGTTAACAAACCACCAATAACCCTGAATGGGTCTTATTTTAAGCACTCTGCATTTGTGGTATTATTTAACCCTTGCAGGGCTACATGGCACATGTCCTTATTTGTGCTTTGGTGGTTAAAGATACCAGGGACAAGAGGGGCTAGGTAACTTAAGTAAAGCTACCAATGCAGTAAATGGTGGAGGTGGAATTTGAATTTTATCCCAAGTCCTCTTCCTCATTTCTGCCTCCTATGAAATGCCATGGGAGCACAGCTGACACGTACGGGGTGTTGTTGGCAGTGTGAACATCTGAGCAGGGCAAAAGTATAGGTCAAAGTCTGTGGGTTAAAGCAGAGTTCAAATCAGATATATTTAAGACAAGACAGGTGAGAAAGTGGGATATACCAACGCAGTGTAATTCTACTGGAAATAGGTTTGTGGTTGCCGTAAGAGTTGGAGTTACTGCTTTCTGAAGCGTGGCTTCTCTCATCTAGCATCTAGAGGGACATATTTTCTCATTCTTTCCCTCCCCAGGTACTGAGCAATAGTTGGTCCTCTGTATGGACTTGTTGATCTATTGACCAGCTTGTTGATTGATTAATTGATATATTTGCAGCTTTACGGTTTGGAGCTTCCACCTGTATTTGGGAATTGATTTTAATCTTCACAGGTTAAAAACAAAAGCTATCAAATTCCTTGGAGGAGATGGTGATAAGACACAATCTTATTAAAGAGAAACTGACAATTTATCATCTCCCAGCAGCTTGAGGCCCAATTTTTTGTGTATTCTTGCCAGGATCTCAGTGTCTTGTTCAATATCTAATTTAGTTGGAGTTTTACTGAGGGAGGAGCATCTTCTGCAATTCTTGTCCTCAATTTTCTGAGTAGTTAAGCAGCAAAAGTTGCTCACATGGAAAGAATTGGTGGCCATCAAGGGTTTAGTCCCTCCGTGTAAGGGGCCACATACCTGATTTCTGTTTACCTTGTGCCACGATGGTTTTCTCCCAAACTTGACTTACTATGGGACTTTTTTCCCCCAACCAAAATATTCCTTTGTTTTTGAGTAGCTCCCTTGATTTTAAGGTTTTATTCCCCCCCTCTGCTAAGAACTGAAATGTTGTGTAGCAAAATTTACTTATTTAATGCATTTCACAAGCCAATTGAACCTTCCGACAGCACACATAGGTTGGACGCTCCAGCCAGTGGAAATGCTAACCTCATTTGGCTTAGTCAGGAGTTTGCTTTGTTTAGCATGCATCACATGAGAGCTGGGTCTCTGAGAAGAAGGTTACTGGGCAAGAGGTTGGGCACATGGCATTGGCTGGGTCCATCCTACGCCCCGTCACTGAGTCACAGTGATTGGTTCTGGGCAGGGGGTGTGAGGGCACAGGATTCAAGCACAGCTTGTTAGGATCATCTTTGAATGTGGTATGCGGGCTCTGAGAAAGATTTATATCCACCAGGTGTGCTAACCTGAGAGGGTAAGAGCAAGCCTGCTGGTGCCCACCTTTCCAGTCACATGGATGGAGTGTTCTTAAGAGCTAAGATGGGGGAGGGCAGAGCTCACAGATGGAAAGAGCCATGACTGCAGTAAGATTCTTGGTTCTTCATTTATGTGACTCAGCGAATTCCTTCTGTACTCTAAGCTAGTTTCAGTTGCATTTCTGTCACTTATAATCAAGAGCCCTGGCCAGTATAGGTAGGTTTATTTCCTCAATTTTGTAAAGAGCTAAACTGAGGCTCAGAGAGGTTAAGACTTGGGGCTCACACAAATGGTAGTTAGCAAAGCAGGTCTGCCTGTCTCAGAAGCTGCTTGAATCGATGTTACCCAGTATCATATCACTGCCCACTTCCTTATTTGAATCATGTCTGTTTTTATCTGCAAGGCCCAGAGCCAGTTCTAAACAGTTAGGCACCTCCCTCACCCTCCCAGGGCGAGCAAGAGACCCTCCACTGTTTTCCCTTTGATTTACTTCATAATCATACTTCTTTTTCTTCTGATGTTTTCTAAATATAAAATTAATTCATGTGCATTGTAGAAGTTAGAGAGCAGCACAAAGAAAGGCAATAAATTTACTCCTAATCTTGCCACCTAGAGGAAACCAGTGTTAAAATGGTGTTCTATTTTTTCTCCTGCATAAGAAACCTAAATATTCAGTGAAGTCATCTGCTTCTTCATGAATAGGTACACTTGGCTCAGGTCTTCATTCCATGCTTTATGTAGGGTCCAGTGTTCTGGACTTGAGTCCAAGCTCTGTTCTATACTAGATCTGTAATCTTGGAGCAAATTTACCTAAGCTTGTTGAGTCATTTTCCAATCTGTTCCCTGAAGCTCAATAGGTTTATGGGAGAACCAAATGGAAAAAAGTAAAAAATACTTTAAAACTAGAAAGTATGGTACAGATAGCATGACAGTTTTTATAAATTTCTTTTTAGTCACAAAAACTTTTCGTAAGAAATTCCTATGTGGAGTCTCAGTATATAAAAATAGATAATGAAGAGCTTTTTTGATTAATGCAGAGTCACCTCTAACCCCAAGTGGCTTGTGATGTGCCTTCAGATAAACCCCAGGGCACAGGGAGCTAGAAAGAGCTTGGTCTATTCTTAGATGATTTCCAAGTGCTTTCATCTAAGAAACCCAAGGGAAAATGACCAAGGAAACTTTATAGGGCTGGAAACAGAGAGGGGTAGGCCAAGTGGCAAAGAAAAACTCAACACATTCTACCCTGTGAATACTAAATTAATGGACCATCCAGCACCTGTCCTCAGAAGATGACACTAAGGGAGGCAAAGAATGGGGACTCTGAGAGTCATCTAAACATTCCCCTTGAGCACTTGTTCTCTGCCAGATGCTTTGCTAGATGCTGGGGATACAGTGGTGGACAAAACCAGCCATAACCCTGTTCTTACGTACCAGCTGGGGAGTTGGCCTAAACCATACATTCCTAAAAGTTAATGTAATCGTGACATGACTTCTGTCACGAAATCTCCCTCTCATAAAGACTCTTATGATTACATTTAAGGCCCAGCCTGATAATCTAAAATAATCTCTATTTTGAGATTCAAGGTATTTACGATTCCTTACTTTACCGTATAAGGCAGGGAGGGAAAGGGATCATAGGTGTTGTCTGGGTTCTGACTGGCATATGGTAGATGGTGCTGAGATGGAGTTAGGGTCACAAAACTAACTCAGTTTTGGTGATATTGAGTTTGAGGTGCCTTTGAGACATCCAAGAACAACAACAACTCTCTGTTAGTCAATTTAGAATTCCAGATCTGGAGTTCAGAAGAAAGGTCCAGGCTAGAAATATAAATGTGAGAATCACTATGGTAGAATGCAGATAATGCCATTGGAAGGAATGAGATTGTGCAGGGAAGGAATACAGAATAAGAGAGGAGTGCCCAAGACCAAGCCTTGAAGAACACTTGGAGGAGAACGATGAAGCAATAACAATTTTCAGGAAGGATCCGGACAGGCAGGAAGGAAACAAATACATTTCTGAAACCTCAGAAGCCAAGGAGGAGATGATTTCAAGGAGAAGGGAGTTACCACCTCTGCCCAAAATGTCTAAAGCCTCAAGTAAATTGAGGACTGAAAATGTCCATGAAATTTATTGCCTGAACTCCTATGGCAGAGTGATGGGAGCAGAAGACTTCTTAGGTTGGAGTAGGTTGAGGGGTGGATGGATGGGAAGAAAACAGAGCAAGTATAGAAAATTCTAGCATATTCATATATATTATTCTCATTATATATTACACATCCGTACTCATCTTTCAGATCTCACTTCAATCATGACTTCCTTAGGGGAGCTCGACCTTCACTTTACATGTTCTCAGAGCCCTGTTTCTCCTCCTATGATGCCCTGATCAAAGGCTATGGAAAAATATTCATGTGGTTATTTTATCTATGTCATTCTCTCCTATTGCCCATGGAAATTCTTTGAAAGTGTGTTCTGGATCAGTTTTTGCTCAACATTACATCCCAGAACAGTCCAAAGCTGGCACATAGTAGGAATATGACTGAATTTAATGAACGAAAAAATGATCAAATGAATACTATAGTTGTACATTGAACAACTGGAAGCATTTTTGATTTCTAGAAAGTAGCTTACTGTAATTAAGAGTGCACAGACTTCGAACTCAGACACCCAGAGTTCTGAATCCAGAACCTCCTTTTCTAGTTACATGGCTTTGGTCCCACAGTGATTCTGCCTTGTCAAGTGATGACAATCAGACATGCAAAACGAGTGATATGTATGAATTTTTCAAGAGCATTAGTTTGGCAAACCATGAACTAAAATTGAGGGAGAGTGAAGGGGTCGGGGAGAGAGACACAAACACAGAGAGACAGTATCTGGTGTATAGTGGCTACTTAAAAAAGGCCCACACCTTGGTCCTGTTGTGTTTCATTTTGTCCTTAGCCTGTTGTGGCTGGGCCCTTGTAGCTGCGTGAGGAATGATTTCCTAATTAGAGAAGATGTTTTTCGTGGTGGATGCTGGTACCTGCTGATGTTGATGCGGGCTCCAAGCGTCTGAGCAGAGAGGTGAGGACTGAGAGAACCAGGCCCTCCTGCACGGGGGCTTCACCTTCCCCTTCCTGACGCCATTCCAGCTGAGCACCTGGCAAAGCAAAGCTAAGCATTCCTCCACAGTGCCCACACCTCCGTGATCACATGCAGGGATGGGCTGCCTGCTGGAAATCTGGAGTAATTCCTGTTTATTAATTTGTACCCCTGTAATTAAACAGTCATATTAATTAGCATTTCTGCTATGTGCCTTCCCTTTTCATGTTAGAGTTGAAGCTCAGAGTAATTATTTATATGATTTCTCAATTTGTTTTGGTTCTGTTTTCCCAAAGTGATACTTTTGCAAAATTCATGTATAGCACTTGTTTTGCATGTCTGATTGTCAGCTCTTGACAAGACAGGATTGCTGGGGGAGCAGATTTATCAGACGGCATCTGTGTTCTGGGTGGTAGGTAATTCAGAGCACCTAGTCTTTCTGATGAATTTGCAGTCTCCATGCACACTGCCAGTGGGTCTTGTGTTGTTTTATAGTGTGGGTGTGTGTGGGTGTGTGTGGGAATGTTTAAGTTTTTTGTTGGACAATTATTCAGTTTTGTTTGGCACAGTCATCACAATGAGCCACCATTTTGTTTTCCTAGAATTGGGTTAGAATAGTGGATGTAACCTGCACAGCATGGAGGGAGATTGAGAATTTCATGGCTTGGTTTGGGGCACTTCTTTTTGACAGATGTTCCCTTTCATGGCTGATGGGAATAATTCCCTCCACGGCATTTGTGGAACATGTCTAAGCAACTACTGTCACTCAAGGTGAGATAGGCTCTGGTCCTTGTCTCTGAAGCAGTTATTACCCCCTAGAGAAATAAGGTCAAAATACTTAGTGGTTCAACACAAGATACCCTGAAACACACAAGAGCAGGCAGCCAATAGAATATAATGCTGTACTGATGATATTCATAACAAAGGGGAAGATACTAAAAAACACTAGGCAGGGAGTTGGAAGAAGAAGGAGGATAAGAGAGAGAAAAAGTTTGGAGGGAAAAAGGAAGTGAGCATTTATAGTATCCTTCGTATGTGCTAGACACTTTGTAGACAGATTATCTTTTCATCTACAGTGACCTGGTAGCTTTGGCGTCTAGCCCTGTACCTTGGTTCCATTTTATAGATGTGAAAGTAAAGGCTCAGAGAGGATTGAGTGACTCATCCAGGACTATCTGCTAGAAGTTATCACAGGCAGGTTCAAACCTCAACCTGTCTGATGCCAGAGCCTGTACACCCTCCAGTCTCCCATGCAGCGGCACTCAACACTAATTATTAGCACGTGTTTTGTAGAACATGAAAGAATTTACCGTGAATTTGCAGTTAGCTGACAATCTACTATATACAAGTTTCTGATGTGGGGATGCACAATATGCAGTGCACTGTGGGAAGAGCATAGATTTGGAGTCAGAATGAAGTAGTCAGAAACCTTTAAGATAATAGTAATAGTAGCTGCTATGGTTGAGCGTTGTGCCAGGCTCGTTTAAAACATTTTGTGTTCACAATCCCATTTGATCTGCACAGCTGCTGCCTAGGATAGGTACCATTATTTATTCCCATTTAATAGATGAAGAAACTGAGACATAGAATGGTAAATGGAGAAGCAGGGAAAAGATGTGTTACTGTTGTCTTCCTGAGCCTGGCTGAGGGAGGCCTGCAGGGAGTGGGGGTACCGTGAATGACTGGGGCTGTTCTAGCTGGGGGCCAGGCAGATGGAGCTGTAATGTCTATGGCAAGCTCTGGGCTTAGTGCTCCAGGTGGTGCTGAGTGCTCCATGTGGGAGGCTGAATGATGCTCTGAGGATACAGGGCCATTCTCAGCAGAACCCAGGCATGCCCAGTGGGATACGTGAAGCCTGGAGAGAAAGCATCAAGCCGTGGTCCAGCAGCAGGATGGTCAGTGAAAAAGACAGGAAAGAGCACAGGCTCTGGAATCAGGCTAAACCTGGTTTGGTCTTGACCTCATAACTTACTCAGTGTATGACGAGCAAAATACTTGGCCTACCTGAGCCTAATACCCTCTTCTATAACATATGGGACCAGGACTTACCTTGCAGGGATGTAATGAAGATTGCACAAAGTTTTACCTGAAAAGATGCCAGGTCAGTGCTTGGCACAGGATGGGCACTCTATAAATACTTGAGGAAGAATGAAAAAGAAAGAAGGAATCCAAATGGGGAAATCATGGAATGCTTCAAGGATGAGATGGCATTTGAATTGGACCTTAAAAGACAGGTAGAGTTTATCTGGCGTTTATGCAAACAAAGGCCAGAGATAAGTGCAGGATGGGCCTCCTCTAGGTACCCTTTGGGGTGGGCAGAACCACCCAGAATGCTCTGTGCGGCTCTGCGAGGTCTGGACAAAATGAGAAGCAGCGTGCTCTGTGGGTTTTATGCCATGGTCCTTGATCCGGTTAATACTGACTGAGAACCTACTGTGAGCCAGACTCTGTGCCCAGCGGGTGCATGTAGTATCCTTTACTTCCCCGTATGAGAGTCAGTTTTAAAGAGATCGAATGGCATGTCTAGGGTCACATTGAGACTAGGTGGCAGAGCAGGTCTGGACTCCAAGCCCTTTCATTACATCACCTTCATCTTGCAGCTTGAACTTGTAAAGATGAAGCCCCAGAGCTGTCTCCAGCGCTGGGGCCATTGTCCTTTTCCAAAGAATGGGGGTTCAACTGGTGCGTGCAGCTGAGCTTCCCGATGAAGACGTGCCCGCCCTTCCAGAGGCAGTCCTCTTGACACCTGGCACAAAATTTCAAATTCTAATCATGGAAATAATTTGGAAGAAGAAGATGAAGGTTATTATTTATTTAGGGGGCTTAATCAACAGAGGCCCTCTCTAGCTTTAATACATGAAATGTGTTGCACAGAACGGGGATCACTGAGGCATGAGATACTGTGTCTGCCCACGAAGGGCTTTGAATAATTTACATTCTGGAACGATATTTTATGACAGTGCTTATAATCTTCTTATTGGTTCAAAACCAACATTTACAGCAGATGTCTTTGAACTGATGCAGCTGATAAGCTTATCTCTTTATTATGTGACACGAATCAAGCCTGCTCAGGAGAAAGAGGTTTGTAGAAATTGATTCCTCTTTGGATCTCAACATTTTATTCTCCAAAAACAGCCAATAGATAATAGAAGTCAGCTATTAATATTTATTTTAATTATTATATTAGTAGAGGGAACTCTTTTAATTTGAAGGGGCACGCAAAAGAGGCTTTGGGTTTTTGTGAAGGCGGTTTACCTGGAGGCTCCACTTCTGACGAAACCTGCTCTGGGAGAGGCGCTGCTGTTCTCGGTCTCGAGGCCCAGGGATCAGCGATCTGGCTGGCGCGCAGCTTTTTCAGCAGAGGCCTCCCCAGGTGCTTCCTCAAGCCTGGTCAGTCTAGCTGAGAAAACCCGGGTTACCTGGTCCCTGGCAAAAGATGAAGGGAACGTTTTGCAACCACAGTTCTGATATGTTTGGAGCCTGCAGGGGAAAGGGCGTGGAAGGACATGAATTACAGTCCCTAAAAGTCCAAATAGCTGTCTGTCTGTGTCCGCATATGCATCACATGCTCACGGGGTGGTGGCAGCTGGCGCATTCATGACAGCAGCGGCCTGGGGCAAGAGAAAGGACCCCAAGCTCTAGAGTTCTGTACCAAAGCTCAAACACTACTCTGCGTTTCACCGGCAAAGTGGATCCACTGCTCTGAGCCTCTGTTTTCTCATCTGTAGCCTGGGTGTTCATCTCACAGAGCTGTGCTGGGAGTTTACTCTCCAAGTTATGTATAAAGCCTTGTGCCATTCTAGGCAGAGGTGTTTCTTAACATTCTAAACTGAGAGGCCCTGGCACCCATGGGAGAGATGGGAACACCTACATGGATTTTGGGAATTGGAAGCTAAAACATCTGGACATTTTGAGTTCTTTGTGCCATGAAACTACAGGCAAAAAAAGGGGGTTGCAGCGGCCCAAGGAAATGATCCCAACTGCTTCCGGGAATCTGGTTGCTGCTGCAGCACAGGGAGGTGAGGGAGGGGAGAGGATTATGCTGGAAATCCAGGGGCGTTGCTGGGGCGCCTCTTAATACTACCTTTCCCAAAGTCCTAGCCAATCTCAACTGTGGCAACCCAACAAAAACAAGACCAGCAAAGACTTGGGCCCCTCAGAAGTGAGGCTTTGTTCACCTCGATGGAAAGAATCCTCCCTGGCAGAGGACAAGGGATGTGGAGAGGGCAACGGAAGAAGAAATTTAGGATTATAAACTGGAACTTATGATCCGAGGGCTCAGGTGAGATGATCAAATCGACATTATGCGTCCCCACATATTTGGGACATGAACTCTGCACTTGGACAGTAGTGGATGGGCCTGGCTTTTTGTCTTGAGGGGCTGATCTTTCTGGAACATCATTTGGCCCCTTTGCCCTCTGGCTTCCTTTTGGTTTTGGTCAATGATGGGACCTTTGGGACATCAGAAGATGGGCGGGGATTAGGGGGGAGAGTGAGCTCCCTTGCTGTGGGTGTCCAGCAGCTGGCTAAATCTATTGACATAAAGTCACAGAGCCCTTGCCACACAGCCTTTTTGTCCAGTTCTGGCAATTATTCCCTCCCCTCCCTTTTCAGGCCTGTGGTGATGGCTCCCAGTGTCACAAGCCCTAGGATCCTGCTTTGAACTGTTTGTGTGGTTTTCCCTACACCCTGCTCACACCTATCAAACTCTCTCTAAATAGCCCATTTGAATGTGCCATCATTTTTTCCCCCAGCAAGGCCCTAACTAATATAGCTTCACAGACATGGGGTATGATCCAATTGGGCAGAATTTGGACAAGTGGGCAGAGGACTGGAGGGTATAGAGGCAAGTCAAGAGACTAGGTGAATGCTGAATATCCCTTATCTGTGGGCCCTTGGGCAAGTCATTTGGCTTCTCTCAGCCTCTGTAACTGCGACTGTAAAATAGAAATTATAATATCTGCATAGGATGATGTGAGATTCAAGATGCAGGGTGACTAAATAAAGACCTCGCTTGTGATTGGTGCTCAAGAAGCTTTTATTTTCTTACCTCTGATACATAGTAGGCATTCAACCAATGTTAGCTAAATCTAGATGAGAGAGAGAGAAAGAGGGAGAGAAAGTATGTGTGTGCACACACGTGTGTGCCCAGGGGGCGGATGAGGGTTAGAAAAGAGACAGGTCTGCCTGCAGATGTCTTTGAATGTGTGCAGAGATTTTAATATAGGGAACATTGAGAAACATAGCTGTTTTGGGGGTGGAGGCATGAGATTAGGGAAGGCCTCAAATGCCAAGGTCAGTTTTTAGGCAACGGTGCTTGGCAAAGGCTGATGTGTGGAAGGGAAGTTGTCTGGACTAGAGGCAGGGAGTCCAGGGAGGAGGCCAGGGGAGAAGGCGGGTCTGGCTAGTGGAGGGAAAGGAATGGGTGCTGGTGCCCTGTGCTTCTACGTGGTGATTTGGAGCCCTGGGCCTCCACCTTCTTGGGGCTCCCTTGTGAGATCAGTGTCTGTTCAGGCTTGAAGCCCCCATGCACTTGGCTAGGGGCTCATCGATGAGCCTGGCCCCTTGTGAGCTGATTCCTAATTCAGAAGCACACTGGGGTTTTGAGGTGAACACAGTCTTCAGGCTTATATATGGAATCTGGGAATTGAAGTACAAGTTAGGAATTGGTGCAGCAGAATCACACACATTCTCACTGTTCCAAACAGGTGGACTTGCAGGTCCTTTTGCTTATTTATTCAGCCCGCATTGCTTTCCATCTGTCTGTGCTGGTCAGTGGGCAGGTTAGGAGGGCTGGGGAGCAAAGACTGAACCGGGCTTACATGGCTGTACTGGAGATGTTTGCTTCATGTAATTAAGGAGAGTGGGTTGCTGAGAGCTCTTTCTCCACTTTCCAATCAAAAACATAACATTAGTCATGCTGCCTTTGAAATCCTTCAACAGCCTGTTGGCCAGTTGGCTCCAGAATGTGCACTGATTGAGAATTATAGAGAAAATTCCTGGCACAACCAGTTGATGTGGCTCTGTTAGATGGAAATGGCAGGTTTGTTCCCTGTGGGCATCCCACGTGGGAATTAGGGACAGACGGAAATGGCCAGAGGGCAGGGCTCACAGGCACAATGATCAGACAGGCAACTTGAAACACCAAAGCAAGATAAACACCAATGTAGTCTCTCACTCACTCACATTTTTATTGAGTGCCTATTCTGGGCTAGGTCCTGCTATGCCCTGGGGATTTAAAGATGGATAGGACATGGCTTTGAGGAGCTCTACTCAAGCTGGGAGAACAAAATAGAATCAGACCAGTGAAGTTCAGTGTGAAATTGTCCTACCACAAGATGGTGGGAGACACCAGATGCCATGGAGACTGGAGACCTTGAACTCCAGGGGAATCAGACAATGTGTCTTTGTGTCCACACACTATGCTGGGCTAAATAAATTCACTGCGTACTTATGGAATGGATGAATGAGTTAATGAATGAACAAATGCAGAAGAGATGTCCGGGAGGCTCCTCAAAAGGTTGATGGGTGAACTGAATCTTGAAGTTCATGTAAGGTTGGCTGAGGTTGAGAGTAGGGGGATGGTTGTCCCAGAGAGAGGGGACAGTAGAAGAGAGTATAGAGGATGACACATTTGAAACAAATGGCACTGAACCCCGGCCTTCAGTTTTAGGTTACCACAGTGGGGCATGATTAGATCTGGAACTCGTGTGGTGCTGTGTGTGCTTCCTAAGTGCTGATGACTATATAATCGTAATGCTGTTTGGTATCTACCAGACCTTTGGAATACCTTACTGAAGTAGCAATTGTAGTTATTTCTAACCTGTTATTTCAGAAGCTTGGCACACTTGGTATAGGGAGAAGTGGATTGACAAGTTAGCGGAGGCATATTTAGGTCACTGACTTGTCTCTTTTTAGTAGTAGTTGAGCAAGGGGTTCAGATACAAGTATGTCTTTACTCAGCTAACCAGCCGTCATTTGCTGGGGTTTTATCTTTCACTCATGTGGTAACACATGACAATTCACTGAACGTCTCTCAGCATCAGCTTCCTCAGCTTCTAAGTGGAGCCAAATGATTCACCTGATTTACAAGGAGAATCCTGTCCAACGCTGTCTCTAGGAAATGAAACTCCTCAGATCCAGGAGGGGTTGACCTCCAGGAATCTGATGGTGTCGCCCACAGCATAAGATGGTTTCAAAGTCTGTTGTTTTATCTTAAAAATTACATGGGTTTGTATTCTACACCTCTGTATAGCTATGTTTGCTTTATTTTTGTATATTTTAAATTATTTACAGTGAGCAGGGCTGGGACTAAGTTGAGGAGAGTAAGGCACACTTGACTTGGGCCCAAAATTTAAGGGGACACTAGAGAATCTCAGTCATCAGAATAAATAAGATGTTAAAAACTCAAACTGGCAAATTGGCCCGCCCCTTCTGTAAACAAAGTTTTATCAGAACCAGTTGCAGGATTAGGATGAGGCAAGTGAGTCAGGGTTATGTAAATGGAGAATGAGATCCTGTCTTTATTTTAAAAGTTATGATGTTTTGTTTGTCCTGGGTCTTTTGGCATTAATTTTGATTTTTAAAAATAATTAAAATTAAAAATAATGAGTTAAAATGATCACTCAGTGTTTTTGGTTCCTCTTAAATTCTGTGCCTTAAGAGAGTACCTCACTTGCCTCACCCTAGCCCCAGCTAGGGTGATGACCGTCACTCCCTTCCCCCGAAACTTGGAAGTGAACGGATCTCCAGGAGGATGCTGCATGTTATTCCTCTGGCTTCGTGGCGTCCCGGAGCATATTTCGCACATGTCTGGAGAAGCATTGGGAGCCATGAGATCCTCAACAGGAGGCCAGGTGCACAGGGCCTCCCCGAAGGCAGTGGCCTGGTCGGTTTCCATCCTGTTACAAACTCCCCTGTGGCTTTTGGGCCATCCTCTTCAGCAGCCTGGGCTTCACCTCTCTTTCACCAAAATGAGGGCGTGGAGACAGATGATCTTTATTAAGGCTCAGTATACTGTGGTTCTCCGAAGCCATTCCCCTGTGGACACTGGAGGCTGGAGACTGTGGCAGGCACGTTCCCCATGCCAGACTTTCCCGTGAGACAAGGACTTAGAAAAGGTCAGTGTAAAATCATTGGTGTTTCAAACAGAAGAGCTGAAGCAATGTCCTTGGGTGTGAGTGAGGGAGGAAATGTTTATTGGTCTCTTAAAACTCTTCGGAGAACATATAGCTTGTCTAGGTATTGAGGGAGGGGCAGAGGAGAGAGTCTGTGCCTTCTCTGGCTGGTGGGTAGGGTCATGGGCAAGGGGTGAGGTCTCGCAGTAAGAAGGGGAGGATGACACAGGATAAATGGTAGGTATAAAGCATGCTTATAATATTTTAAAGCTGATCTGGGGAGATTTTTTGAAAGAGATGGGCTTGCAGAATGTGCTTCAAATGGTGGTTAACATTATGAACCCAAAGAGGAGCCTGGGCCATCAGTCAGTCCTAAAGAGAGACAGATGCTCTCAAATGGGAGGATTGAGGAGAGGTCAATGAATTGAACTATTTATAACAGCTTGTGGAGGGTTGAGGGAAGATGAGTAAGGGATGGGGAAGCACTTTGGGGCTAGCAACACCCAGCAGCCATTACCACCTCAGGCCAGAACAGCAAGGGAAGGAGGGTTTGCCAAAACCCTGAAGGAATTGTCATCATGGGTGAAGGCTAGGACCAGAGCTGTGACTTTCAGGACCAGAGTGCAATTGGAAGGGTGAACCCAAGGAGTCAGTATCCTCTCCCTGCTCTACTTCCACTCTCTGACCTCTTGTTGGCGCTTCCTGTGGGATGGGCCAGGGTGAGCATGTTCACACAAGTCTGCATCCCAGGGCCCAGAGCAGGGCCGGGAGTGGATCTGGAGGGCAAATGAGCAGAGGTAGCGCCCTGGAGAGACAGGTGCAGGAATGGAGTGAGCCTCGCCTGTGCATGTGATCGTGCGGTAAGGGAAGGAGGAGAGACAGAAGTCTCCATTCACTGAGCCCCCATATACCTGCTCATTTCCTCTTCACACGCTGGTGGGTAGCCATTATTACATCCATTTTTCTGGAGAGGACTGAAGCTGGACTTCCCAGTCAGTCATTTTGACCAGCTGCAAAACCTCTGGGTGTTTATGGTGGGGAGAGGAGTTTGACTCTCCCCTGGGGTAACTGCAGGGTGATTGTACTGTGATCTGTTTCTGTTGTAGTGAGACAAAGCTCCCTGATGACTCCTGATTGAGAGAGAAACACTTCCTTGAGGGCAGGGCACTGGGAAGGGGCTGGGCAGAGGATGCCTGCACAAATGAGATGAGAGTATTAACACAGGTTCTGCAGCAGCAGGGGTGGTTAGCCATACTCTGAGGGAACTTGGGGCCTGGATGGGGAAGGCTGGGGCTGACTCAGGGCCGGGCAGACCTTGAGACCTGCGTTCCTGCGTGCGTGCCCCTTCATCCAAGTGTGCTTCCTGAATGCCAGTGAGATGCGCAGTCTGGCTGAAGACTGAGGTTGTGCAGGTAAACCAAAACAGCCCAATGCCGCCGCCTCACCTGCCTTCTCATCACTACCACCATTTATCGATTTATTAGGTTTCAGGCTTTGTGTTGAGTTCTACAAGTCAATCAATGCATTTAATCCTTGTGACACCATGTGGGTCACTGTCATTTACTTACAGGGACATGGGCACTGAGAGGCTTACATTGTGGTGAGAATAGATAAGCACGACCTAGTGTGGGAGCAGTGCCGCCGTCATGAAGTCGTATGCAGACATTCTCGCAGGGCATGTGTCCTTGGTCAGGTTTCTTTGAGCTTTGGTTCCCACCATGAGAAACCGTCTCATTAGGCTGTTCTCAGGGTGAATGAGATGGTCCACAGGAAGCCTCTAGCCCAGTGCGTAGTACATAGCAGCCTTGGATGCATGTCAGCTCTTGTACTATTGTTGCTTTAGTTACCCTTGTCATGCCATCTTTTTGACCTTTTTCTCCTTCTGTATTTTCTTTACCCTTTCCTAGCCCAAGGGCCTCTGTCACTGCCTTCGAGTTTCCCCAAGCACACTGTCTTGAAAAGACTCCCAGTGGCACCAGGTCTGTGAGATGTATATCACCTTGTGTTCTTCCTGCCTGGCCCATGCTGGGCTAGGGATGAGATCCCCAGAGATGGATGGAGTAATGTGTGTACTCTTTCATTCATACCAGGGGTGGGCTCTGTCCCTCCTTGGCTTCCTAGATAAGCATTATGCAAGGGCCTGGGAAGACAACAGCTTCAGATCACAGATTTTCACAGTTCACTGAGCATTTCCCCAGTGGGCTAACTACTTTTCTGCAGTTGTACAGATATGCACACTGCATCTCAGATTTAGAATGTGAGTAGGTCATTCGGCTCATCAGAAGGGAGGCAGGTCAGCAGCAAGTCTGTCTGGCACCGAAACTCCACTTCTTCCTTCTCACTGGACTGGTAAGTTACAGTCCTCTTCCCCTGTTGGCCCTGTTTTCACATTTGGTCTCTCTGAGGGGGCCCCTCCCCTTTGTCCCAGGGCTTCTGCCCAAGGCTGAGCAGGTAGGAGGTTGACTCTTCATGGGGACTAGCCTTGGTAAAGTTCCAAATAGAGGCTGCAGCAATCAGACCTGGGGAGGGGAAACTATGAATAAAAAGAACAAGTTTAGCAGGCAGGACCCCAAGGTGCAGGTGGACCCTAGAGGGAGGCAGCGGCACGGGGAGTCCCGATTGGCTCAGGACGGAAGGTGGGAGGAGCTGGGGTATCTGCCAGCCCTGGTGAACGTGTGCTGTCCTGCAGGCCAGACAGGGCCGGGAAGAATCTGGGCCTAAGACAGTACCTAATAAAGCACTCAACCCTGTGGTTGAGACTTTTTATTAGCTCATGCAGGTACAAATGTAGCAATTTTTAGAACAGGAGAACAGTGACATATGCCCTGGAGGTACAGTGTCTCTGGAGTCCCAAGCGGTAGATTCCTATCTTAGCTGAAGTAAGGACTCTTACTTCCTCTCTTCACGCTGGGCCCAGAACCAAGGGAACAAGCATCTGGCCTGCATTGCTACAATTCCAGGGTTCTCACATTCTCGTGCACCAGACTCACCTGGAGGGCTTGTTCAAAACAAAACTCACTGACATACATAGATGAAGCTTGTGCATCACCAACACTGCATGGTCCCTGCCCTAAGTGCTTTACTAAGGTCTTCCAGAAGGGAGGACAGTTGGAGATTTGTCATACACAGAAATTCAGCAAAGTCAGATTAGTGTTTTTTTTCTTTTTCTGGAGCATATAACATATTGATTTTGCCAACAAAGGCCAGAATCATTAGATACATACAAAGTCAAACTTTAAGTTTTCACATGGCTCAGATGAGATATCTAATATTCATATGATTTAGAAACTGTAAGTCCTGGTCTTTAGTATTCATGATTATCATTGTTACTGAACAAAAGAAGATGGTTCTGTGAATTCCATCTTAGTGGAATGATGCTGCTACACTCAGTGTGTACAAATAAGCGTAAGTTGTAGGTGGTAGAGTGACTCTTTTGTAGGACT
Source organism: Eidolon dupreanum (assembly GCA_028627145.1). NCBI lineage: Eukaryota > Metazoa > Chordata > Mammalia > Chiroptera > Pteropodidae > Eidolon > Eidolon dupreanum. The sequence goes on along the minus strand of CM053508.1, from coordinate 117,852,268 downwards.
GCAAGGAGGGCTGAATATAGGTAAACATCTGTCATCCTTCCTGGTGTGAAATAGTCTCGGTATAGCTCAGAGCCAGATGAGGTGATATGAGCTTGGAGGAAGCAGGAAAGGCTGTATCAAGGTGTGTGTATGTGTATGCATGGTCTCAGGTTCTCTCACTGCTCTCAGTTGGGGAGGGACTCCGCTGTCAGTCACTTGGCATATGGTTCCTGCAGATCAGTCACTTGAAACAAACATGTTGGTTTTCAGAGTTTCCTTGGGTGCATATTTCTCTACCCACACAGCACTATGAATATAGACTAATGACAAGCAGACTCTAAAAACGCATGATTATGTGGCAGCTGATTTACAGCATTCTTCTTTCCTCCATCCTCTGTCTGGGACTGGGAAATGAAAGAGCCAGGCTTTATCTGTTTAGAGTTAGTGAGCCCTGGTTAGACCTCACCTGTTAGCCGGGTGAGGTTTTCCCAGGTTTTCCCAGCCCCCTCTTCAAAGCAGAGAGCTTGCTGAGCACCCAGGCTGGAGGGGAAAACAGTGTCTCTTCTTCTTCTGGTGTTTCTTTTCCTAGCAGTAAAACATAACCATGACAAATGACATTATTCAAGGTATTTAGGTGTGTCTATATGTCTGTGTTTAGAAATGGAAAGACCCAAGCAGTCTACGGCCATGCTACCCTGAACACACTCGATCCCTTCTGATCTCGGAAGCTAAGCAGGGTTTAGCCTGGTTAGGACTTGGATGGGAGACCACCTAGGAAGACCAGGTGCTGTAGGTATAAAAACAAACAAACAAACAAACGAACGAACAAAAAAACCCCCCAAAAACAAAACAAAAAAACAACAAAAAAACCAAGCATTAGGACACCTGGCCTCCAGGTCCTGGTTCTTCTACTGTTTTGCTGTGTGATCTCCAGCAATTCCCTTCTTCTCTCTGGGTCTCAGGACAGGAGAGGATGAATTGGCTTTAACATGTATGTATATATTTTGGACCCCAGGGTTTTACCCAACTGGACGCATAGATGGAGAAAGAGGGGACCCAAGAGTTTTTTTCATCAAGTCATTTATTTTAATGATGGGAAGGTTTAATGCTGGGAGGGTTAGAAAGAAGGGGAGGGACTTGCATTAGCATTGTCATTAGAGACACAAAGTCCTGTGTTCAGATCTCGGCTCTGCTACTTAATCATCAAGGTAGAATTTTCTTTCTCTCTTAGTTTTCTTATCTATAAAATGAAGGTGATAGCAATGCTTGCCTCAGAGTATTATTGTGGGGATTAAACGAGAGCAATTTTATCTGGCAGTCTTGTCTGTACACCCCTTAAGGGCTGGACAGAATATTTCTCCAACCCAGTCATCTTGGTTCCCCAGTTTTTAGCTCAGTGCGTGGCACACAATGACTACTTATTAATAACTGAATAAAAAACAAGATCTACATATGGGGAAGCGGCTCTCCCCATGCCTGGTGCATGGAATGTAATCGCTAATGTTACTTTCCCAAGTCATGTGATCAGTTAATGGTAGAGCTAGGACTGTGTTCACATTTCACTGAAATGTGTATACTTGTTGCATGTGCTAATTTTCAAAGCCATACTCTGTCCTGTCAGTTCTGAAATGAAGGCAGAAAGCTTTTGGTGGCTTCCATATGCTTTTAAGTTAATTTCTTTAGATGGAATTCTTTCACTTTTTTTTTTTTTTGAAACAATACTCCAGATAGTGTTTTCCTTGGTTTTATTTCCTGTCGGCCACTCTGAGTTCAACATTCTTGAGTGTAAAGGCTGTGTAAACAGGAGGTTGGCGGAAGCTCACTGACATTCTGACTCTCCCACCTCATCGGGCTGGGGGCATCAGCCCTGGGCCTGGACAGAGACCAGATGGACTGCAGAGTGGGTGCGGTGCCCTTGTCTGTCCTCGTCAGTGGCTCCCTCCTCTCGGCGTTGTAGACGTGGACTCAGGGAGAACCGTTTTAAAGTTGGTTGTGTGGGCTAGCCTGGGAACTCAGCAGCTAGGTCAGGAAGGAGTCTGTGCTTCACCTGTGCTTTCCTCATGGAAGTGCCGCTTCTTCTCTTGTGATTTAGTGAGTGATTCACCTCTCCAGTTCCTTTTACTGTAAGGACAGTGAGTTTGGGCCATGTTTCCTCTTCTGAAACTCTCATTATAGCTATCATGTTTGAGCAACACTTCTTTTCCAGGCACTTATATAATTTTATAACACCCTTGCTAAGTAATTTTTCATCTCTGAGATGATGAACTTGAAGTCCAGAGAACTTAATCCCTTGTTCAAGAATTCATTGCTAGTAAGCCTCAAAGCCAAGATCTTTGGGGTCTCTAAGTCCATATGTTTTCCAGGACCCCACATTGCTTGTCTGTTCCACGTATCTGCAGTGTTTTTACCTCAGCATTCTCCGGAGGGTCAAGGGACCTGCCTGTGCCTTGCGTGCTTGGTGATGGCCTCCTTCTCTCCAGTGAAATGGCTGCTGTCCCCAGCCCCTTCTCTCTTACACAGATGGGCAACTTGCCATCCCCGAGTCTGCCAGCAGGGTCCCAGTGACTCTTCCAGCCTCATCTCCACTCCTCCCTTCACGCATCATCTATTCTGAGAGCTGGACTCCTCCCTTCTCCCACAAACCCGGAACTCCTACTGCAATTATTACCCACCACCTTTGTGGACAGGGCATCATTATTCTCTGATAAGACTCTGACTTTAATGTTTCTAACTAAAATTTTCAGTCCATTTTTAAAATTCCTTTATTCTAGGAGTCTTCAAGGGGCCTGTGTTGGGATCATCTGGAGTTGTTGCAGGCTTGCTAAAACACAGATTGCTGGACTCCACCCCCAGGGCTTCTGAATCACTACATCTGGGATGGGGACGGAGAGTTTGCATTTCTAGCAGGTTCCCCATGGTGCTGATGCTGTTAGTCTGGGGCTTTTTAAAAAGGCTCTGTTCCTGTTTTTCACTTGACATGTGTTTACTAAGAATCTCCTAGGGCCCTGCTACTAGAAGAAGACTGCATTCGTAGGCCTGTCGATGTTTGAGAAGCACTGTCCTACCGAATGGACATCCTGCCAGTCTAGGTAGCAGTTCTCAAGCTCAACTACACTTTAGAATTGCCTGGGGAGCTTTAAAAATGTTCTCTGCCTGGACTCCACTCCAGAGCAGTTGAATCAAAATCTCTGAAGTGGGGCCCGTTGTTACAGTTTGTTAACTCTCTAGAGGATTTTGAAGTGTAGCCAACTGGGATAGAGCCACTGGTCCAGGGAGGTACAGTCTTGTAAACGGAAAATTACTCTGTTGGAATCAGAGTAAATGTTTCAAGCACCGGCCTTAGGGAAGTTGGGCTGAGTTAGAGGGAGGGACATAAGCTGGCTGTCTGCAACATTGGATTTCATTTAGTCCTATCTCTGCTTTGTGACTGTAGGCAAGTGTCTCACCCTCTCTGATCTCAGTTTCTTCTGGGGTTCAGTGCTGTGATGGGTCTGGAGGATCTCTGAGTGCCTTTCCTCCTACGTTAATGATTCTAAGATGACCGATGACGTGGGGATGAATCTCTGTCTCACTACAGATATTAATAAACTCAGGGATTGGCATAGTACTGCAAACAACAAAAGAGAAGTAAAAAAATCCAGCAAACCTGTTTATTTGGAGGCACTAAATGAGTTCATAGGCTTGAAGGCCCATGAATCTTGTTGCAGCCATCTTGCCTTACAGAAAGAAGCAGGGTTTTGCCAGCGAGGCTTTGCTTAGGGCCGTGGTTCTCAAACTGAGGTCTAGGACCAGCCACGTCAGCATTCCCTGGGAAACTGCTACAAATGCAGATCCTTGAACTTCATCCCAGACGTACTGAATCAGAAACTCAGGGGTGGGGCCCAGCCATCTGTGGTTTAATGTGCCTTCTAGGTGGTTGTGACACACGCTTCAGTCTGAGAAGCACTAAACTAGGGAGACGGTGCTGTGACTTGCAGCTCCTTCCCGGCCCCACTCCCAACTGAGCACGAGGAGCTGATATCCATCATAATCTCCCTGCGTGCTGCCTAGTTTTCCAGGTTTCTTAAAAACAGTGGTGGCAGAGAGGGTGGCAACATGTGTTTGTCGCATTCATTGGCAACTTTTGACCTGCACAAATCATGGGTTTCTTTCTCTACTTGCTTTTGGTTATGGAATTGAATGTCCTTTACTTAACATAGATAAAAGGAAGAAGCCGCTGCTACCTTATATGATGACCAAGACAGTTATTTTTCTCTGAATATATTGTTTTTTGAGTTTACTTTTGTGATTGTCCTGTTGCTATAGTCACAGCAACCTAATCAGGTTACAATGGACAGAAGTCATTATTTAGATATGTGTTGTTTTGTGTAGAGAAAGTGTCAGAACATTCATGGGAATGTCAGTCAGCAGCTGGACCATGATTCTGGCTAGCAAAAGGGTGGGCTTGAAAGGCTTTGGAGGAGAATGGCCACATTGTGTCAAAGCAGTTGAAAGGGAAGGTCTCCTTTACTTTCAGCACAAGAGGGCTGCCTAAAAGGAGTCCAGGTCTGCTTTTATGAATATGAGACGCTAAGAAGTGTGGCGATTGTGAGCCATGGGGGATGATGTCACCTTGATCTACCAATTTACTGCCGCCAACAGTCAAAAGAGCTAAACATCTTCATAGGCTTCTCAGTCCACTTTCATTTGATCACCCAAAGAGGTGCCTGGGACAATAGTGGTGAGATGTGACATTGGTGTGATATGTATTTGCTTCAACGAAGAGGAGCCTGGTGCCTTTTAAGAGCCTGAAAATGGGAGAGGATTCTGATCTCCTTCAGCTCTCTGGTGCTCTCAGGAAGTAAAAATAAGGTTTTGCATTAGTCTGACTCTTGTATGACTGAAGTTTGCCTTAATGACAATCAACTCTGGAACCCCCAAACCAATTGCTGCCTCTTGCACCATCACACATCTGCCTTTTCTCAGACAGATCCCAGAAACCTTCAGTATTGCATCCTGCGTCTGTGTCTGTTCACTTGCAAAGGCTTTTTTGAATTTAATCTCAAGATGATAGCACAAAACCCAAACACTGGGTGGGTAATGGCGTTTTGCTGCCTGCTCTCTTTAATTGCTGTCTGGCTGCTTTCTCCTTCTCCCATCCCTCCTTCAGTTCAGCTCTGGGAACATCTGCCTTTTTATCCACCAATCAAGTCTCAAAAGAGTAGCAAACCTGTTAGATAAAATATCAGATTTATGAATTCTGATTTAATAAATGTGCATTTGAGAGATGATTCATGGCATGTATGATGGCTTTCAATTGCTTTCTCAAACAGTTCATGCTTCATTTCATTAAGAGCTTCAGTCAATGCCAACTGATTAATTATCACAGCACTAGTCATCTTTTGTTTAGTAAACACGTGTGTGGACCTATCTGGGTTTGGCCACGTAGAGCTTTATTTTAAATGCAAATAAAATGTTAGAAATAGATACTTTAATAAATGTTTTTAGAATTCCAGTAAAATAATATTGGAAATTAATTTCTCTGCTTAAAAAATGCCTATCGGGTACCTATGAGTGCCATCTGTAGGCTAAGGATGCACAGTGCCTGCCATCAGTGAGCCTCGGGTGTGGCTGCAGACCCTTTATGTAAATGATTTCAGTCTGAGTCATTTTAAGTCCTGACTGAGTGGGGCTTCTGACTGGGGGTCCCAGCTGGACTGCAAAGTGGCTGCGTGACACTGAATAAGGTACATCAACACTCTAGGGCTTATTTTCTCCTTTTTCAAATGACCTTGTTAGATTTTGCCGCGTTTCATGTCCTTAGCAGCACCAACATTATCTGATCCTAATTTTTGAGGTATTTTTGTTTGCCTCTCACCCCAATTTCAACAAAAGAAACCATAGAATAAAAACACTGAGGCTTGACTAAGACAGTCACGCAATTAAGGAGAATCCTTCATTTCAAAATACCTCTTGATCTTTTTCATATACTTTGAATGTTCACGCTGTTGCCATAATTACAGAAGTCAAAAGGAAGATCTCATTCTGGAAGAAATGAAGCAACTTTTAATAGTTGAAAAGGACTGGCTTTTTCATTTCATTTCATTCTGAGATTTTTCCTTTTTGTTGTTGGTATTTTTTGTTTTGTTTTGTTTTATTTTATTTTTTATTTTATTTTATTTTTTATTTTATTTTATTTTATTTTATTATTTTTTTTACAAATAAGGATAAAAAATAAATTAAAAAATATGGGAAATTCTTCACCAGTGATTCCTGGGGATAACCTGTGTGTTTCTGGTCCTGGAAGAAGTGGCTTCCTTTATGTACAACTTGACTTCCTCCAAGTGACCTTGTCCCAAGAGTCATCAGAGTGGGATGCTAGGTTCAAGGGAGCTCTCACTGGAGTATTTCTTCCCCCAGTTCAATGTTTTACTTGGTTAATTGTGGGTTATCATGATTGACAAGGGCAGCCTTGAAGTTCAGGGGCATTTACTAAGGGGACATTATTGGAGCCAGAACAGAATGCTGGATGGCATAGAGGGAACAAAAAGAGATGCCCAGAGGTCACTTTCCTGGTGGGAGAAGAGCCCAATAAGGCAGCTGTCACTGAGACCAAGGAGCTTCAGAAATTATAGACTACTTAAAGGTACTTTTTGTTGGGCCTGGAGGGCATCTTAGAGCAAGAGCACCATTCCTTCCCAGAGGGAAGGCGGGCACCATGGGGATGGTAGAGGCGGATTGTCATGTACTTTATGGTCAGCCCTGAGTGTGAATCTGGATCTTACCACCTTTAGCGATGACTTTAGACAGATCATCCTTAACTTTTTGCATATCAGTTTCTTCATCTATAAAATGGTTGTGCTTACAGGTAATGGTTGTGCGAATTAAATAAGTTAAAGGTGGTAAAGGGCTTGCCCCAGTGACTTGTAGATAGTAATTAATCGTAATAGTGATGATGATTTCTTCATCTGTGTGTTCGTGTTACCTCCCATGTACAAACATGTCACAGGCTCAGAAGCATGTCTACATCCCAAGTTTCTTTTGGGTCTCCATGATACTTTGAGGAAGAGACTATGAAGTACATTGCCCAGGTGAAGGCGGCCTGCTCGATGAACAGGACCGCAGTTCAGCACAGAGCTGGCAGACTTCTAGTCTGGGCTCTTTCTACCTCATCCCAGCCAAGGGATCCATCGAGAAGCTGGCAAGCAGTTCTATGATTGGCTAGCTGGGTGGCCAGATTTGAATGGAAGCTTTAAACCCAACTTCATTGTTTTTTTTTATGACATGCGTAATGCTGTTTTCCAGTTGTAAAGCAATAAACAATGTATGTTCATGGAAGAAATTTTGGACCACATGGAAGAAATTAAAAAAAAAAGACAAAAATTTCCCATAATTTAATCACCCAGAGATAATCATTGGTAACATATGTGTGTATTTTCTTCATATTTTTCATATATGTGTGTATATAATAATGGTATCATACTATATGAGAATAATGTAATTTGCAAAATAGGCACTATAGCAAATCCTTAACATATTTTTTTAAAAACATTTAAAATTTTATAGTCATAAATTTTAAACCTTTTTATTTCATTAGTTCCATCACTCATCCTTTCTTTCTCTCTTTCTCTCCCTCTGTAATGGTATGTGCATGTATACATGCAAATTTTCATTATTCATTGTCCAAATCATTCTAGAGCAAGTAGTATATACAATACTCTACTCTCCCTAAAAACTTCAGTATATGTTTCTTCAAAACAAGAACACTGTCTAATCTACCCCAGAACAATCATCCAAATCAGAAAATCAATAATGCTCTCCAACCCTATTCATATGTCCCCAACTGCCCCAACAGCTGCCATGAAGTCACTAGATTTATCAATTATAAATCATTTATAATTTAAAAGATTTTGTGGGGGAGATTCTCTGAAGTGACATCAATATCCTGCACTAGCCTTGGCATCCATCTGTTGATGCTCCTGTTGAATGAACCACTACTATGATGGTTGTCAGTGGTGATTTTCTATTTTCATAACCTTTTAAAATTGATTAGTTGGTATTTACTGGTAGGGAAGAGCTTTTCTTTCCCCTTATTTATTTGTTAATTTGTTTATTTATGTCAGCATGGATGCATGGATTCATATTCGATGGGTTAAATATTTCAAGCTGGCTCCTTGTGCCCTTTTAAACATGTCCCCATTATTCTTTGACTAGTTCTTTACTTTCTGGCACAAAAAGATGTTCCAGGCTCATCTTGTACTTTCCCTACCTCATCTCTGGAATCAGTTATTTCTTCAGGGAAATTGGGCTTCTCTGAGTAGAGAATGGTACTTAGAAACCAAGATCTGGGCATGGATATGTTTATAGCTACTTGTGTGTCATGGCTTCTAGGTCTACTCAGTCACTGAAGCTAGGAAATCTATGTATGATTACACACACACACACACACACACACACACACACACAGCTACCTACCTACCTGTAACAGAGTGTCTTCACCAGGGCACTACTGACATTTGGGTTTGGATAATTCTTTGTTGTGGGGCTGTCCTGTGCATGATAGGTTTAGCAACATCACTTGCCTGTACCTGCAACATGCCAGGAGAAGCACCCCACCCCGTTGTTACAACCTGAAATATCTCCAGACTTGCCAGTTATCCCCAAAGGGACGAAAATCAGTCCCTGTTGATAGTCACTGATCTGTATAGATTTCCATATCTATGTATATATTTTAAAAATATAAACTCATACCAGATACCTTTAGTTCTAATCCATCACCTCAGTCAACTCCAATTCTAATCTCTCTTTCCATGTTTGTAAATCCTTTCTCTGACCATCAGAAACCTGGCTCCCATTATGCTCAATATAGTTATTTATTTGCTTAACTCTCTGGTATGTAGCCCGTCTCCCTACTATGCTGGTCACTTCTCAAGCTATTCAGACCTTCCACTGCCATCTCTATAGCCCCTGCCACCTCCCTTGACCTCACAGGCACAAAAGGCCACAGCACCATCTCTGTTATATTTGCATTATCTTATGTTTGTTTTCTATGCTAAATTTTAAATTCTACGAAGGCAAGGAGGTAGCCTCTCCCATTTATAGCTAAGTCCCCGATGCCTGGCATGGTGCTGATATATAGTTGGTACTCAGTACTTATGTGATAGATGAATAGAAGTTTCTCTGCTGAGATTTTCCATTTTATGGCAACAAGGAAATGTCACCTCCAAGCACTCGGTTCTTTGCTTTATGCCCATTTACCAGGGAGGAAAGACTGAGGCTGAGCTCCAAGCTGTTCATACTGTAAGCTGATGTAAATGGCAGAGTGGCTCTCAACTTGAATCTGTTCTGTCTCACCTTATCATTGTATCCTTTCTGACCATACTAGGTTTTTCTCATTTTGCAGGGTTTAAGAGCTGAATTTCCAGCTGCCAGCAAGTGTTTATTTGTGACTCCATCTGACAACAGGGAAGCTCTTCTGTGCTGTCCTTTCCTGCCTGACCTCATCTTTGTAATCCCACCACCACGCTACTCCCTCCCCTCTGTAGCAGCCTGTGATATTTGCTCTTCTTTGCCGAGCCGGCCTTGGGTGGACTGCTGATGTGGAAAAAGACTACTTCTCTGGCACCCTGACGAGTTTTCAAATAAAGCTCCTTTTAGTTGAAAGACACCTGGCCAGCCAGTACCAATGGTATTACTTAACCAAAAAGAGAGGAGCAGGGATGCTGGGTGCTGTTCCACTTCACCCCATTATCTGAGCCTGACGAGTTGATTTCCCTTGTGGACTATGTAAATATTTCTGTGTAGTTCAAGTGCACAGAGACCCTCATGTCCTACCTAGCTCCCACTGTCCATAGCACCTGTGGGCTGCTGGCTTCTGATAGACCTGGATTTGGGGTATAACAGTCAGTATTCCAGAAAACAAGTAGACCCTGACCTGAAATGTTACCAGTCTTGTTTCAAGATCATAGCTTTCTCCGTTCACTGTGTGGCCTTGGGAAATATGACCTCATCTGTGAAACAAGCTGGTGAGTCTAGAGAAATTTGAAGGGCAGTTTGAGCTTGGGATGCAGTGATTATCTGAAGAGTCCTTCCTACTGGGGAAAGTGGCAGGAGACAGAGAAGGATCCAGCCTTTGACAGCAGGAGATCTTGAGTCTAGTCTGGGCTTTGCCATAAGCCTGACCTTGGAGCAGCATCTGCTTGCTCGGCCTCATAGTCAGGTCCCTAGGGGGGTGCCCAGTGGAGAGTAAGCCTGCAGTAAACACCTCCTCAGTGTTTGCTCTTATTGGATGAATTAACATCTCAAAACTTCTCAGGCTCCAGTGTCCTTACCAGTAAAATGGGTATAAGGAAGGATCAAGATGATGTACAGAAACACTGGCCCCAGTATCTGGCACAAGTTACCCTTGTATTACTTGATTCCAGGCTGTCTGCTTCCAAGAAAGGGCTCTTTCTGCTTTTTAAATTCTGGCCTCAGTGTTGGACAGTGAGCGGAGCTGAGAGCCGCTGAGTGCCCACTCTCTGTCCGGCCTGTGGCTTATGTTGTCACATTTCGTCCTCACAGCAGCCCTGTGAGACAGAATTGTAATCATCCCTGGTTTACATGTGAAGTACCTGGCCCTTGACAGGTAAGTCATGTCTGTGAGGTCACTTGGGTAGGAAATCATAGAGCCAGGTTTTAAACTCCAAATTGTCCCAACTCCAAATGCTCTTTTCACTAACCCCACTGCCTCACAGGATGGGGGCTGTTCGTACACTTACCAAAGCCCATCTACTCACATCTGACCCCAGGTCATCCCTGGTGTGCCCAGGCTTGTGCTGCAGGGAGAGTGGGCACTCCAGGAACCTTGGGCTCCCCTAATTCAAAACGGGGGTTCTTTGCTTCTTGCTTTTCCATCTCTTGGTAGACAGAGTGGATCAGGTTGATGGATATTGGCAGAGAAATAACCACAGCATCATCCTATCCTGTAATTGTGTTTGATCCAACGACTAATGGGGTCATTAGCAAAAGAGAGTAATTGTATGCCTGCCCCCCGATGGTTGCCACCAAATCAATGGCTATTTTTCATCTTCTGCTTTCCCCACCTGGGGTGCAGGCAGTGGCATCAGATTGGTACTGGCGTCAATTCCTGGGAAGGTAAACACACTTTATAACCATCCCTGGTGCTGGTCGATGCCCTCTAGGGTCTTCCTGTGCTGGGCAATTGCAGCTGCCCGGGGCCTCTGCCCAGAAATGGGCCTCATATTTCAGTATTCTCAGCATGTGACACACCAGGCCCTGGATGCATACGGGAGATGGCATGTTTGGTCCTGAAGGCACCCAGCAAGCCTCCTCCTTGAAACAGCACCAGCTAGACAGGATCAATTTCCCATTGACTTTCAGCCCCATCTCAGACATCGTGTAATTCTCGTCTGAGGGTTTATAAAGGCCATTGACTGTCTTATAAAAGATTTAAACACTTACCTTGTGGCATGCAGGAGCTCTATATATCATGATGCCTTTTTGACAGTTTGTGGGGGTGGCAGTGAGTTGAGGGAGGGGTGGTTGGCATTCCGACGACAGGCGTGGCTCTAACAGACAGTGCCTGCCAGACCTGGCTGGACAGAAATGTGAATGGAGCCATTTTAGGATCCTCCTAATTCATCACCCAGGGGAGTCAGGCTCCCCTTGCTCCATTCCGTGAACAAATCATGTGCAACACAAGTAAGCCCTTACCCCAGCACTGCCTCTCCTGGAGCCAAGGGCACGTCACTGGGACATGAGTCGAAGCAGAGGCATCTCTTCATCTAGCACAGCTGGTTTTCTAGTTAACACAAAAATGGGAGCCATAATGCTGACCCTTCACTCTTGGTTAGTCCCACTGCGTGAGGCGTGTCCTTGTCTATTCTCTTTTTGACCCACAGAATGATTCTGGAAGTATAGTCAAGGTTGCTGTATTCATGTCACAGGTAGTGAAACTGAGATTCAAAGACGTTAAGTGTATACTTGGCCAAGATAATCTCAATTTTCAGGTAAAGGAGTATTCTCCAATTTATGTCTACTACCCTTCTATACTACATAACTTCTTTCCATTTATCCTCCTATTGTGCAAAGTGTGTGTGTGTGCATGTGTGTGTGTGCACATCTGTGTGCGCGTGCGTGTCTGTGTTAGTAAGGGAGGTGGATCCATGCTGGGTTGCAGGCTGTGCCAACAATGTTAGTGGCACTGTATATTTAGTTATATGGTGGGGGCCACCAGACACCTGGAGTGGTGCAGAATAGTTAAGTGGCTGAGTAGAAAGCTCGTGGGAAGAAAGAAAAAAAAAAACAGTGGTTATCTGACTGCCTTCTGCTTGGTATTCTAGGGCTGGACCAAATGCTCTGGTGAAAACACTTTCTGGCTCAGAGAAGTCACTCAGAGCTTCTTAAGTCCGAGTCGGGGACAGAGTGCTCAGTTTCCTGGGAGGCCAAGCTTGAGGGCACAGTACGTCCTGCCTCCTCCTCCGTCCTGGGCTCCCTGTGCCTGGGTGTGGCATCCCAGGCACATCCCATCTCCACTTCTCCTTTCGGAGGCTCCTCCATGATCTCCTCTTCCTTTCCTTCCTCCCCGTCATATATCGGTGTGATTGTTAGTGGCCCCCAGGCCTTCATATTCTTCTCCATGCTAAGATACATGTGGCCAAACTGCTAAGGGACTTCTCATATTGGGCACTGTGGACCCTGGGCCACTGTGGGCAGACACCTCGCATCACAGAGGCAAGAGACTATAGGTTTCTGTCTCATCTGTGCAATAAGAACTGGACATGGGACCCAAAGAAAATCTCTTTTTGGAATTTCAGGGTTCTCGTCTGGAAAGGAGCATTGTTATGACCACCGCATATATCTAGTCAGAATGCTGGGATCTGAGGTTTGAGGGTTGGAGCAAACAGTTGGGTACACAGTGGACAGGAGGAAGGGACCCTTTGACCTAGACTTGGAAATATCATATGAGATAACACCCAGGTCCTATGACAGTTGCCTTTCACAGCATCTTCTCCATTGAGTAGTTCCTTCTATAGTAGGAGGACCAGTTCAAGAAATAACCACCTAAAATTTGTTCCTAAGAAGGATATTTCCATTATGATATGAAAATATTTTCCTTTGGGCCACATTTGATGAATGTCCTTTGAAAGTTTTGAAAAACTTTTCTCTCCTACTAAAAGCATTTTACAAAAGAAGGAAACAGATATGTGCCCTGACCGAGAAGAGCTCATGTCCAGTTAGATTCTCAGCCAACACAATTCAGTTGGCCCTGATGGCGACCAAGTTAGAATGATGAGCAAGAAGAATAACAGTCTTATTTTCTCTCCTTAGTATGGAGTAGGGACCAGATTGGGAGGTGGGGTGAATTAGATGTCTTTGGCTGAATTTGGAAGGATGGAACACTCATCACTGATAGTGGGGAGGAGGGATGGGAAGGCTTTCAAAGAGATTAAGCAGGTAGAGTCAGAATTGATGGAGCCTTGAATCATTGGATGGGAGAAGTGAGGAAGAGGAGGGAGCCAAGTCCAGCTCCATGTTTGTTATTGACATTTTTAGAGTAATTTCTTGGGAAGCCAGACTGCAGAACCAGGGGAAGGTGAAGGAGCAGAGATGGAGAGTGTAGACAGAGCTGTGAAGATAGAGGGTCGAGAGAGATTTTTCTTTTCTTTTTAAGCTAAGGGAAGTCTGAGCATATTTATGTGATGAAGGGAGAGGTCTTTGGTGAGGGGGAGCTTGGTAGTACAGAAAATAGAAGGGATAACTGTCAAGACTCCTGAGTGATGCATGGTGCAGAGGATGGTGGAGGCAGATGCATCTTCCTCTGAGGAGGAGGGTGTAGTTAGAAGGGAAGTGGAGGCTTCTAAGTTCGTGGGCAGTGAAACCAAACCCTGAGGGAGTTTCCACCTAACCCTGCTACTGTCACTTTGAAGTAGGAAGCAGAGTGCTCTGCTGTGAGACTGGGGAGAAGTGGGACTGGGGGCTGAGGACAGTGGAGCAGGTCCACTTAGAGCAATGGAGGAGAGCTGCCTGGAGACTGAGGTGTGTTACTGCCACAGCTGGGATAGGGCCCAGGGTAGGGAAGGGCTGCGTCATTCCCTCTGGCATGAGGAGAGGGGACCAGTGGGGCAGCAGGAGGGGCAGATGGTTGGTTGGGCCCACGGATGGGTTCTTCTGGGAGTGTGGCAGAGGAGACAGAGAAAAGACCCAGAGAATGATTAAAGTGACAGCAGATTATAGTGGTAGGGAAAAGAGAAGGATTAAGCAGGGAGGTGACGTGCTTAGAGAACAATTCAAGGGTTTGGACATCATGATGAGGCCACACAAAAGATGTCAGATGATTAAGGAAGCTGAGACGAAATGGGCTATTGTCAGAGTCAGATTTTAAAATTTCAGAGCCAGAAGCTTTCTGAGTGACTATGAGATTCAGGCTGTGCCGTGGTGAAATGGTCACTAACTTGATGCTCAGCACAGCACAAAATGTGTTAGGTGGATTTTGTCACTAAGTCTTCTAATAATCCTTGTTTTACAGATGAGAAACTGAGGCAAAGAAGGAAGGAAGAGCTTGATCAAGGAGTCACAACTAGTCATTGTCCAAGGCTGGGATGTGAATGAAGGTAGGTGGTCTCTTTCATTCTCCACTGCTATTCAGCACACCCACTCAGTATGTCACCCTGTAGGCTGAGTTAACTCTGCATATTAATGTCGCTCAGGATGATGGCTATGGTTGGGTGGGGAGGAAAGTGGTAAAACAGAGACTGACGTCTTCCTCGAGATGTTGACCTACACCAAGATGGCAGCTGCAGCATCAGTCTGCCCACGCCAGCCCCACCGCTATCCACACTGGCCAAGTCCTCTCTGGGCTTCAAAGGGCTGATAAGCGTCCTACTGGGCATACCACACTTTTGTTCTGGGCACTCGGCTTCCCGATGAAGTGGCTCTGCGTCTGGTAATTGGAGGCCTGTGCTGGCATCCGAGTCAGGTCGCGGCCATCGGTGGGAGCGTGGGAAGGATAGTGCTGCTGCTGCTGTCACAGGAAGGAGTGTCTCTCACAGGCACAGTCCTGTTGGACGAGGCTGTGCGTCGACCTGAGAGAGTGGGTGGCTCCGTGCTCTTCGCCACACTCCCTCGTCGGGCCAAGGTGTGGAGTCCCCCTGGGGCTGTGTTTTCTGAGAGGTGTCAGTGCCCCAGACACATGTCACATCGGGCGGTCACCTTCCTCGCTGGTGCCATCTGGGTCCAGGCGAGTGGAATTGGGAATACTCTCGTCGTTTGCCAAGTTTGTCCAATTATTTCAATTGTTTTTTTTTTCCCCTCAAGTTTAAATTCTTTCCCTCTTTGTGTATCCCCCCATTAAAAGGATAGCATGGTGTGATAGAAATACCTGTATTCACTTGTTTATTTGGCAACTGGTTTTTGGATCCTTCAGCAAATACTGGAACATGAGTTTTGGAGAAAGGTGGACTTGGTTTAATCGTAAATGTGTGCTATCCAGGTAGGCAGAGGCCACGTCACAACGTACTTTCGATGTCACAAATGAGCTGTGTTTAACCTGTGAATGATAGGGACACTCTGTGAGTGTGGGGAAATTACCCTCTTGGATTCTCAGTTTCTTTTTCTGCACAATGGTGCTTTTGTATCAACTTGGCACAATGTTCGAGAGAAATCACTGAAAATATTGTTAGGAGCCCAGCGCAGTGCCCGGCATAGGGCTATGCCCACACCCATTGGTTCCTCCTCGCTCAGACCCCCTGTACTTTGTAACTGACGGGTGAATAGGCGTGCTGGTTGCATAGCGGTGGCCAGTAGGGCTGTAGTTTTTGATATCTGCATGGCAGGCACCATGTTCATGCTTGAAGGCAGGGGTCAGTTATTGCAGCTACAGGAGGCTAAGCGTCCAAGTAACCCAGCTGAGAAATGTGGACATTTTGGGGAGAGAAAGGCAGAGTTGTGTTCCAGCCAAGCTTATCTTGAAGAACTGAGCTCCATAGATGTGGACATTTTGATTGCAATAAGAAGAGAGTTTTAAGGAGTTCATTTTAGACCACACTTATTCTGTTCCTGTTCTCAAAGCTCTGGGGTCTTCTCTGCCTAGTGTCGCTGGTCTGGAATGGGCCTGGTCCGGGGATGCGGTGTGTTCTGCTTGGCCCCAGTATTTGCACGGTGATTCTTGATGCTGGGACTGAATCAGGTGTGAAATAGTCTGTGATGCCTTACAATTCAGGAAACTGAAATTGCATTCTTCACACCAGGTACATTTTCCGGATGATCTAGGCCCATTCTGAGCTGGCAGTTTCCATTTCAGCATTTCTGGACCCGTAATATGATCATTGGATGTGAAGGGTATATAAGTTTTCTACCTTTACTTTGGCTCTATAGGACGTCCCAGTTCTGCCTTGGCCTTGTCGGGTGTTTCAGCTGGGATATTATATCACTTGGCTTCACGTCATGTTTCTTTTCATACCGGTCGAGCCATTTGTTCAAACATAAGACACACTGTGATTATGTGGAGGGAGCAAAAGGTTTTGAATGATGCCACGTGGGGTTGGCTCCTGGCCTTCAACCTCTCTCTGAAGTCCAGTGACATAATGCATGTGCAAATGCCATTAAAAATGCAAAGAACTCTCTAGATATTACAGTTTATTTATTATTATCCTTCAGTTTATAGATCAGCACCCACATTTGGAGGGTAGGCTGCAAGATTGTCCCAGAGTATTTGTTAAAACATTCTTAATTTGTCAATTAATCAGGAATAGTAATAAAAATGTTTATGCACTCATTACTTTTAAAAACAGTATTTGGTTGGTCTGATCTGCTGAGCTAAAGGTAATAGAAACATTTTGAGAATCTATTTTCAGAGTTTTTTTCTTTTTAGGGGCATTAGTTACAAAAGTCAATGCATCATCCTCAATGACTTTAATGGAGATTAAGTGAATGAAGTTCACCATATTGTCAATGTTAATTAAAAACATCATTATATCTGCCAGACTCAGTGCATGGGGAATGGTAGGAAAAGGTGATGATCTGGATTCAGAGCCGAAACAGCTCATTTCCCAAGGTTTCCTTTCTCCTTTGTCTCTGCCTCACCCACAACAGCACACACTGTGTCTGCACTGTATCTCGTCTCCTCAAGCATCTGCCATGGCTCCCCAGTGTCAGATGAGTTCTCCGGAGTCTGGATCTTCTCTCTCTCTTTGACATCCTTTCCTGCTTTCCCCACTCATGATCTATATTCCAGCATTTTTGCATTGTGTTCTCCTTGAGATTTATTGTCAACCTACATGTTAGTTTTTGTAAGACTAGCACCCCTGAGGTGCACCTCTGTCAGAATGCTACCATCATGACACTCTGTGCCGTTCCTCCTCCAACAGTGATCTACCTTCTAACCTTTACTCTGTGCCAGCCCCACTTTCTGCAGAGATTTTTCCTAAGTAGACTAGAGAGGAGGACCATGCCTTAAGGTAATACATTGTACAGACACATAGCCAGTTGGAACCTTCTCATAGAATGAGTTACTTTAGAAGATAATGAGGTACTTGTGACTAATTTTGTTCCAACAGATCCCTGCTAGGGACAACTGCTCCTCTTATGAACCTGCTTTTGTCACTACACATGTACCTCGTATATCCTGTAGACTGTGATTGAGCTGGGACATACTTGACTCTGTGTAATCACATAGCTCTTATCACAGTGTCTGCACAGAACATACCTGCACTAAAACTCACCAAGTGCATTAATATTATGGGTTTTCATGGATCTTAAGAGGCCCAGGTCTTTGAATCAGGAGAATGCCCAAAAGTTGGTAACCTTAGCTATCCCTCCCTTGCACCCATGAAGTAAGGCTAAAGCATGAGGGCAGTGATTAGGCGAGGTCTGCTTAGTATATAAGTTTTATATAATGGAATATAAGTTTTCTGTTGCTGTAACAAGTTATCACGAACTTAGTGACCTTCAACAACAAAAATGTGTTATCTTACAGTTCAGTGGATTAGAAGTCTGGCACAGACTCATTGGGCTAAAATCAAGGGTTAGCCTTCTTTTCTAGAGGCTCTAGAGGAGAATCAGTTTCACTGCCTTTTACAGCTTCTAGAGAATGCCCATACTTCTCAGCTCACAGTCTGCCTCCATCTTCAAAACCAGCAATGTTACATCTCTCTGACCCTTCTTCCATCATCATATTTACTGTGACTCTCCCTTTTGCCTCCCTCTTCCATTTTTAAAGGCCTCTGCAATTATGCTGGGTTCTTCTGAATATTCCAGGATAATATCCCTATTTTAAGGTCAGTTTATTAGCAATGTGAATTCCATCTGCAACTTTAATCCCCCTTTGCTATATAATCTGACATATCCATGTATTTCAGGGATCAGAACATCATGGATATCTTTGGGGCGAGCTACTATTCTACCAAATAGAGATTGGGATATATGGTACCCAAATAGAGATTGAGACATATGGTACCCAAATCCACTTTTCCTTTACCCATAGTGAAAGCACTCATATATGCAAGAGATATCCACACTGAGGTCTAATCTACTGAGAAAATCTATTGAGAAAATAGGTCTAATCTATCAAGGGTTCATGAAAGAACCCTTGACAAGTCACTCAACACACCAACTATCAACCAACCACCAAACAACATACATTTACTGATATCTGCTACATTTAGAGATTCCAAGGCAACTGTCTCTCACCATGAGGCCTAAGAGAAAAGGAGCTAAAGAGACACAGCACTGGGATGAAGGCTTCATAGAATATAGGGCACCTCAGCTGACACCTGAAAAAGTCAAAGGTGTTCACTGGACAAAGTAGGAGATGCATTTCTGGGAGAGGGCACAGCATGTGCATAGCATAGAGGTGTAGACCAGCAGAGCATGTACAAGAATCAGCCAGTAGCTCTCTCTTTTGTCATCTTGGAGCCTGTGGAGGCCTTCTGGGATCATGACTTCTTAAATGCCAATTATGTCTAAAAGGATGTGGATCAAGGGCATTTTTTGCTGGCTCTAAGCAAGGTCTTCCAAACCGGAGGAAGCACACAGCTTGTCTTAAAACTGAAAGTACTTATGTCTGAGATAAAACTGAATTTTAATTAGGCAAGATACATGTTTACGTGTACAAAATTGTGAATCCTGAAGGCAAACTGAACAGAACCAGTGTAACCTAGGGGATAGGAAACACTTCCATGGAACAATAGCATGGTTTGGGCCAAATATCGTACCAACCTTCTTTCTAAGGCCATTGGACACAGAATCTATGTGATGTCGTATCCCTTAAAGATTTAACTTGTTTAAAAGTCAGTAAAATTCTGAGGAATGAAAGTGGTCAGACTATTTGACCAGAGGTGGTTAGGAAGCAGCTGATAGTGGAAAATAATAAGCAGACTATATTCCAGACTGAATTGTGCCTCCTTAAATATGTCAAAGTCCTAACTCTTAGTACCACAAAATGTGACTGTATTTGAAGATAAAGCCTATAAAGAGGTAATGAAGTTAAAATGAGGTCATTGGGGTAGGCCTAATCCACCGAAATTAGGACATAGTCACATGCACAGAGGGAAGACCACGTGAGGACACAAGGAGAAGAGAACCATTTACAAGTCAAGGAGGAAGACTTCAGAAGAAACCAACCCTGCCAACACTTTGATCTCATACTGCTTGCCTCCAGAACTGAAAGGCGACAAATTTCTGTTGGTTAAGATGCAAGTCCGTGGTGCTTTGTTATGGCAGACCTAGAAAACTAGTAGAGTAGATCATAAAAAAACCATAAAGTCATTGAATACCACATGTGCTGGATGCTGTGATGTATCACTCAGATCTCCTTTCAGGTCTATTGGCCTTATTCCTCTAGTTTCTGGGAATAATGCTGGCAGACAGCCCTCAGCCATCAGCTTCTTTCAGGAACTCGTCTTGGATGGAGTTGCCTTGTCCAAGGTCATGCCCTCTTTCCCAGGGTAGCCTCTGTATTCAAGACTTGTTGACACGCAGGTATGAAGGCTTAGTCCCTTTGCCTGATTTGGGTAAACTCTGAGAGGTCATCTGGCTTTAGAGTTTCCCTTGGGGTTGACTGAAGCTTTTGTTGGGACTGCATCACAGCCTCTCAGCTTCTGCTCAATTTTTCTTCCTTCTCATCCTTTCCTTTCCATGTGGATAGATACCAAGTGTGGTCTGTAATACATTCCTATATACTAACTGTTGCCTCAGGGTCTACTTCTTGGAGAATACAACCTGTGATATCATAATAAAGGAATTGGGCTTTATCTTGAGAGCATTGGATATTGAAGCATTATGTTCTGATGTGGTATGATTTGTAGTGTGGCTGGCTTAAAGGCTGAATTAAAAAGGGTCAGATTGGATGCAGGTATACCAGTTAGATAGGGGTAAGTAGGCCACAGAGAAGATGATAGAGGCTTGATTGTCAATGACAATTCTTCACCTAAGTCTTCTCTTAGTCTCTACCTGCTCAGAGCCATTCCAATATAAGGAATGCATTGTCCTGGCTTGACTGGCATTTACTGCTTGCTCACAGCATTGAAGGACGTTCAAGTTTGGTCTTTTTTCCAGGATATGAGAGCCATTTAAGACCACAGGTGAATACATCATGGATAATGATGATGGTTTAATGCTCCAGTATATACTCAAGGATTTACAGATGAATCAGATGATAAAACATGAACTTTCTTCTTACCCCCTGCAAGTGTCTCATAAACTTAATCTGATGGGATGCAAAGTCTCATACACCAGCCCTAACCACCTGGGGCTCTCACCTCACCTCTTGCTGTGATTAGCCCCTGAACATTTGCTAATGGAGTTGCCTCTGATGAGACTGTATTCCCTCTTGCTCCATAACCTTTATTTACCTTATTCATCATCTGAGTCTCTTTTATGCATTCACTGCTTCCAAGATACCTTTACTGATGACTCCCTCAGGCTGGGTTAGGTATATTTTTACAATATCTTTTTTTCCCCCAACTACTAGACCATAAACTCCAGGGCGATAGAAACTGTCTTCTTAGGGATTTGGAGCAAAAGAAGCACTGCATTCTTCTTCAATTCAAAGTTTGACCGGTAAAGAATACATACACACAGAACTGATTACTGAATGGGGATCCCTCTGTCTACTTTAATAACGGCTGCACCACACTCAATAATCATCAGATCTAGAGACTCTAGTAAACTGTGTGGGAGCTTGTGGCTTAGAGCTGGGGCCAAGTGATATCTCCTACCTGTTATCCTATAGTTAAACTTTAGGATCTGCAAATTTGTGCAAACCACAAAATATATAGCATGACTTGTAGGGTAGACCCCAAATTCCCAACCTTATGAAATAGGACTGTGGGCCTGCCTTCATCAACCATAGATAGATGTCAATAGGGGAACAGAGAAGAGAGAGGGATGATGGTACGTTTGTCCCCTGAGAGAAGTCCTTCCCTGCTGGGTTTGCAGTAGACAGGCCGAAAGGAGGAGGAGGATGTACTGAGCCAGAGCCTGGACGGAAAGGGAAAGAAGGGTCATGTCTTTGAGACGGTATTTCTGCCCACTAGAAAAATGTAGCTCATTGAATCTAAATTGACTAACTGGAGTAGACATTCTTTCCACAGTGAGGGAGAAAGTGAAAGATGGAAATTGGATTGAGTTCCCTATGAGGCACTTCCCTGTATAGGGCAAGTAGATGGAAATGTGGCCTTATGAAGTGGAAACATGGGGGAAGGAGCACATATGACACTCCATCCAGGCCTCTTGATGTTCATGTCCCCCAGAAACCAGTACGAAATGGCCCCAAAGTAGGTATCAGTTAGTGCTCACTGACAGAACGGGTGACTGGATAACTACATGGATGAGTAGTGACAGTTGCTGACAGATCTGTGGCTATGCACCTTTCCCCATTTCTCTAGTTAACTAATCGATATCCTTGGGCCTGTGTAGTTTTGTAAATGTAACTCATTCTCAACTTTGCCGGCCTGTCACTAAAAGCCCCCACAGAATCTCTTGCACCCTCAACCTCTAGCCACATCTATTGCAAAGATGTGTTGTTATCTAAAATGGGCTCCTGCCAGGGGGACTGTGGGATATGGCCAGAGTGAAGACTGGGTGCCTGGCGCTGCTGCTATCCCAGGCCGTCAGGGGCTCCTTGCCAATGTGACGGGGCGAGTTCCATTTGGAGTCAAGCAGGCCTTGTTATCCGACAAGGGTCGGCACAATAGAGAAGGTAAATTCAGGGAATAGATGGAAACCAATGGCAGGTAAGTGCAGTGCCATGGCTCCCTGTGCTTCATTCACTTGCGGAGGAATGGAAACTGGGTAGATGACCCGTGCAAGGACCAGGTAGCCACTGACCAGGGATTATGGCCCCTTGAAGCAGGTGAGGATTCCAGACCCTACTCCCATCTCAGCACAGAACTAGAAAGGCTGGACAAGGGTAATAGAGCATCCCATTGCCGGTCCACACAGACAGGGACTTGAAGGGGGCTCTTGGAAGGCAGCATCTCTCATGGAATCCACAGTATGTAGCCAACTCACTTGTTGGTTGCTCTGAGTTGGCGGCTTGGATGTGAAGGGTGTCCTGGTTCCCCACATCGGGGGAGATGGACTCTTCATTATGTTGCAGTAGAGGCAGTGCTGTGCTTCTGAAGTCCCCTTTGAATGAGGACTTACTGTCTCTGCTGTCCGCACTGTCGGCAGACAACCTTGGGATCTGTCACCTTCTTTAAGGGTTTCAGAAAGCCACTCATCTGAGATCATACCCCTTCTTGGGGTGGGGTGGCCCATCCAACACTGAACATTCAACATGGGAGTACACAGTGTTTTGGCTCAACTTAGAACAATGCTGAAGGGTCATTCTAAATCTCAAATGTCCCATGCGGTCAACCATATGTGTCATTGAGCTTGCAGTGCAAGTGAACATCTGTCTCTGCTACCCACATGTGTTTCCTTCCCTTCCCCAAGTTTTGATCTGAGGGGCACTCTTAATAAACATCTGAGATGTTCAAAATCTCAGTGTTTGCTTCCTGGGCAGCATGACCATGACTCTCCCCTTTGTATTGTGTATTCTAATCTGGTTTGGGAAGAGCCAGAAGTGAGTTTAGGTTGATCACGAAGGGGTAGTTCTGGGAGTGGTAGGAGAAGGAGGGCCAGGCTTACCTAAGATTGGATCTAAAGTAGCATTTGTTCAATGGTTGATGGTGCTAGTGCCATCTTATTCCAGTAATGTTCCTGAGGGATGCCATAATGTAGAAAAGGATGATGGTGGTAATCCAGAAGTGGATGGCTTGTGTTACCTGGACAACGTGACTTGTTTGACCCTGAGTCTCTTAGGAAAATTCTATCTCAGACAATCAGATGGTCCATCAGTCAGGAAAATTCTATCTCAGACAATCAGATGGTCCATCAGTCAGGTATTTCTTAAGCACTTCTTTGATGAAGTTTGGAAAGTTGCACAACTGATTCTGAAAATTACAAATATAATTTTCATGGTTACAATCTTAGTGTGGCCTAGAATGTGCAAGTATAGGTTTGAGACAAATCCCATTTGGAGAGGAGGGAAGCAAACTGGAGAGACTGTTCTGAGTCCAGGGTTGAAGTCCTTCTTTGCCAGGTTCTGTCTTGGGTAAATTCCTTTCCTCTGAGTCCATGAATCTGCATGGTGGAGTGTAAAACTACTATTTCTCAAATTTGTCATGGAAACTGAAAAAACATCTCCCTTTTTCCTGCCTCCATCCCACACAGCCTCTGGGAGGTTGCACTCCTCATATATTAGTTTCCTAGAAATAAGTAATTCTTTGAGCACTTATGTATACCAAGTACTGTGCTGAGAACTGGGAAAATGGAAAACAGAAACACACAAGTCTACCCTTGAATAGCTCTCAGCTTCCTGTGGGAGGCAGACACAAAAATGGTTTATGATTAGGAAACGGAAGAGTGCCTATGAATGGCTCAAGCCCCCAGGTGCCCCCTTACCACAAGGGTCCCATTAAGGTGTGTATATATGGCACGCATACAAGGGAAGGAAGCAAAAGGCCACAGAGTAACACAGTTTTGTCAGCTGAGTAAAGAGAAGACCCAGGAATCCAGACTGAGCCCTGCTGAGCTCCCCTATTTCCTAATATGCTAAAGATTCACATAAAAGCAGGCTTTGGAGTCCGCTTTGTCCCAGCATCCCCCATGCCCAAAGCCATGTCTCAGATTTTGCTCTCTCTGGACACAAGGTGCCCACAGGGAATTGTAAGCCATTTGTGCTGCTGGAGATTGAAGGCAGCAGAGCATCAAGAGATGAGACTGAATTCCCAGGCAGGTACCAGTTCATTCACCAGGCGCACAGTGATGATCTGTAGTTTCTCATAGTCCTGAGAACAAGTATATTCATTGAAATTGCTTGGGGAGCCTTAAAAGAGGTGGCTGCATGGGCTATGGCCTAGACAGTGGTTCTCGGGTAGGGAGCAGTGAGAGGTGGTTGGCAGGGCTGCAGGAGAGTCAGGGCTGTAGGGCTACCAACCCTTGTGTGTGGACTCGGGAGAATGATGGTGTTTGGATATCACATGACCGGCTGTCTAAGCCCACTGGAATCAGGTAGACTAAGATCGTCAGTCATGGAGATTCCTTAAAGCCATGTAGGAATAAGCTTTTCATGAGAGACTGGCACCTTTCCCACATCCTTACACTGATTTGGCTTTAAAGGTATTAGGACAAACTAGGAAAACAAATAAACCCAGTAATGAGGACTCACTTCCTTGAGATCACGGGTCCCATTTTGGGATCATTCTGACTGTTAGAAAGGCTTCCTCCTCCCCCCAATTCTACCCATTGGTTCCTGTTCTGTCCCTCAGCACTGGTGGAGTGAGCCAGAATCTGTGATGCTTGAGGCCTGTTTTAACTGAAATTAGTAATCAATAAAACCTATGGTCGATAGGCACAGGGCAAAATAAATAGTCACATGAAGATGACAAACCCTAATTTAATGAGAGTGATTCATCACTTTAAGCAAAGTGCTATTGGCCCCAGATATCGGAATCAGATCCTTTAGCAGGGCAGTGGAGCTGCCTGGGGAAAGGAAGAGTGGCAATATTTGTGGGCCCACAGGTGCCTTAGTTCTGCTGATGCCCCTGCACATGAAAAATTGGCCTCTTAGCAGCACACCTGTCACTGAGCAACATTTATAGGTTACATTTGGATGAAAAATGATCAGCATAAATACATTTAATGTCCAGAAATACAAGCACTGATTATACAGTGGAGAACGTACTAGGAAACTCATTAAGAAATATGTTTTTGTCTTTGCATTGGTCTAAGCATCACAGTTAGCATCCATACCCACACAAAATGCAGATACAGTTGTAAAATGAATTTGGAAAATTGAGTCCCTCAAGCTTTCCTGTTCCCATGCCAACTGTGTACATTTGAGGTCACTTGGATCTTGATTGCATGAAAAATAATTCATGTTCCAGCACTTCCACAGCTTCCTAAAACATGGGGCTGATACTTTGTGCTTTATGTGTGAAAAATGAGGCTTTATATTTAAACCACTTTTGTAAGACATTTTGTTACTTGCAAATGAAAGTATCTGTGCTCTTCTTCCAGACACTGCCTTTTGTGGGGATCTTCTGCTCAGTAGATCTTTCCTTTTTTGCCTGTTCAAGGTCTCAGCTTGCACACCTACTCATCCTACTTCGTCCCAAGCCACCACCCCTCTTCTTTTTACCCCGAACTTACCAAGTTGACTTGCACACTTGCATCCTTGGCCTTCTAATTGCTTGCCACTTCTCCTCTGGTAATATGACCTCCATCTCTATTAGAACTGCTCTTGAAAAATCTTTAGAAAAGCCCAAGTTCCCAAACCCAAAAGATCCATGCCAGTCCCCCTAATCTAGCATTCTTCTGTAGCCCTCTTTTCCCCAAAGTTTTTCCTTCTGTGGCATTCATGAATGCTTCAGGCTGTGCACCACAGCCAAGCTCTCTTTCCTTTCTCCTACCTTCACTCAAAAGTAAGCTTCCTCTGACAATCTTCGGTCTTCTTCTCTTTCTCTATTTCCTTTGTTGATCTCATCTCTGGGTTTCAAGAAAGACCTTCATGTGGGTGATCTCCTTATCTCCATACTAAGTCCTTACCTTTAGAAGTAGGAGTCTCACAGCTCCAACCTGCATTTCTAGATGTACCTCAAATACAGTATGTTTGAAACCAAACTCTTTGCTTTCTCTCAGAGCCTATTTTTTAAGGGCCTGATAATGGGGCTCAGGCCTGGTTTCTGGGTCTAAATCTACAGTATGCATCTCAGTTTTGCCACCAGATTCGTTTACAAGCCAGAGAGCCCTGTCTCTAGGCCCTATGGTGTCAGATCAAGGCAGAAGTCTGGCTGTCTGGATGCTGGGCGCTCTGGGTGGCCTTGTGTCCTACCATGGAGTAAGGGGCGTTGGAGAGATTGGGAAACAAGCAAGCCCTGAATCCTGACTTATTCATTATGTGTATCACCTCTCTCCTTGTGCAGGCAAGGGTGTTTTCTCTGCTTCACTGCTTAATCCCCAGCATCCAGAACAGTGCTTAGTGAGCGTGCAACATACTTTTGTTGAATTAATATATTGAATTTTTAATATAAATTATCATCAGATTCAAATATAGCAATAAATTCCGGCAACTTGAGGTTCTTGGATGGTTAATTTCTTGGATGGTTAAATTTGAGGTTTTCTATTTTAACCCTTTGGTCCTAGGTCATCACTGAGGCAAGCATCAGGAATGAAGCGGGGTGGGTGGGCATGGCTTCTTCAATGAAGAAGCTTTTGAATACCCTCTGGTCAAATAATATGAGAAAAACCTCAAAATATGCATGTCAAGTGTAAACACCATGAAGCCATCATCAGGAACTTTTTTTTTTTTTAATCTGAGCTTTTTTTTTCTTGGTGTTAAATAAAGATGAAAAACACGTACAACCCATAGAAGGATGGGACAAGGGATTTGAAAAGCTTTGTGCATTTCATGGCACCTTGAAATCACTTCTAACTTCTCCTTCCTTGTCAAAACTGCATTTGTGTGTGTTTCGGAGAAAATGGTTTTTGTGGGAAAAGTGTAAGTCCAGTGACACCTGAGTTACCTAGATGTTGCCTGTCCTTGGTGCTTGAGCACACTGCTGAGACCACAGACTGGCAGCTGAAAAGGTATTAACTAACCTTTTGAGAAACTCATGCACAATAAAGTAGCATGTGGGATGGCAAACCCGGTGAGTCCCCCTGGGTGTGGGGTTCTCAGGAAGCTTTTGGGGTGTGCTGTCCTGTTCTTCTACTTAGGCCCAGACTCTTTATGGAACTAGTTTGATTTGGTGCTTATAGTGTTACCTGAGGATTTTCCTTTACTTAATGAAGACATGGGGACTGGCTGATGCCGTCTGGATTCTCACCAAGGCATGTTCTGGATAGGGGTTTCAGTGTCACTCTAAGCCCTCAGTGATAGGTGACTTGCACAGTAGTTCTCATCTTCATTCCTGGCCTTCACAGGGCAATTGGTAAAACCTTTAGGTAGCAGTGGTCCTGGTCTCTTCTCTGGACTGGTCAGGTCCTCTCTATTGCTCCAGACTCTTCTCATTTCCTGATCTCTTTCTCCCCATGCTTCATGTTGAAACGTCACTTATCTTGGGTAATCCCCAGACTTTCTGTCTGCAGTTATGCAAAAAACACAAAGCTCTGTCTTTGTTGACAGTAACTGGGTCAAATAATTTCAAGGCGATTAGTAGACACCCCAAACTTCAGTGTGTACCCGTTCCCTTTGGCCACATCAGTGAATGAGAGTAACCGTCTCACCACAGCCTTGCAAGCTTTGAGTATTATTTTTTATTAGTCTTTGCCAAATTAAAGGACAACAATTACTGGTTCAGTTTTATTTCTTTAATTATTCAAGAGATTGAGCAATTTTTCATAAGTTGATTGGTCATTTGCATTTCTTCTTTGGAATTTCTCTTTAACCCCTATGAATTAATGTTTTTGGTGTTCTCGGATGAACACATAAATCAAAACAGCCAACAGTCAATCTGCATTAGTATATTTGTGCTGCATTGCAACTGCATATCATTTTCTTCTTTGTTCACCATGTGCAGAATTCAGCCTAGACTGAAAACTCAACAGGAGTTTGCAGATGGAATACCTCCTATTATTTTATTCATTCATGTATGTATTTGGTATATGTATGTGTGTATATGCACATATATATATATATAATATATATATTCAATATATATATTCAATGTAAAGTGTGTGTCAGACTTTAATGGGGAAGGTTAGGTTCTATAGCTTCAATAAGAGAATTTTCTTTCTTTTTATTAAGTTTATTGAGGTAACATTGGTTAATACAATTATATAATTTTCAGGTGTACATTATAATTTGACGTCTGTATATTCTATTGTGTGTTTACCACCCAAAGTCCAGTTTCCTTCAGCTACCATATATTTGATCCCCTTTACACACTTCAGCCTCCCCCTACCCCCTATACTTGACCCTCTTTACTTTGTCTACCTCTCCCCTCCTCCCTCACCCCACTAGTAACCACTACTTTATAGTACTCTGGTAACCACTAGTCTATAGTCCATGTCCATGAGTCTCTGTTTGTCCTGCTCATTTGTTGCTTTTAGGTTTATATCCCACATATAAATGATGTCATGTGATTTTCAATTTTTTCTGTCTGGCTTATTTCACTTAGCATGATTATCTTGAGATCTATCCATATTGTAGCAAATGACAGTAGTTCATCTCTTCTTATGGTTGAGTAATATTCCATTGTATGTATGTACCACAGCTTCTTTAGCCAGTGTATCATATGTCACTTCGGTTGCTTCCATGTCCTGGCCACTATGAATAATGCTGCTATGAACATTGGTGTGCAAATATCTTTTCAGATATGGGTTTTCAAGTCTTTGGGGTAAATATTCAGTAGAGGGATTGCGGGATCATATGGTAGATCAATTCTTAGTTTTTTGAGAAACCTCCATACTGTTTTCCATAGGGGCTATACCAATTTTTAGTCCCATCAGCAGTGTATGAAGATTCCTTTTTCTCTGTATCTTCTCCAACATTTGTTATTACTTGTCCCGTTGATTATAGCTATTCTAACAGGTGTGAGATGGTATCTAATTGTGGTTTTGATTTGCATTTCCCTAATAGCTAGTGATGTTGAGCATCTTTTCATATGTTTGTAAGCCATTTGTATGTCCTCTAGGGAGAAGTGTCTGTTCAGGTCCTCTGCCCATTTTTTTGATTGGATCATTTGTTTTTGTTGTTATTGAGTTGTATGAGTTCTTTGTATATTTTGGATGTTAGGCCCTTATCGGAGGTGTTGCTTGCAAATATATTTTCCCATTTGGATGGTTGTCTCTTTACCTTGTTGACGGTTTCTTTTGCTGAGCAGAGCTTTTTAGTTTGATGCGGCCCATTAATTTATTTTAGCTTTTATTTCCCTTTTGAGATCAAATTTGTAAAATCCTCTTTAAGTCCAAGGTCCTTGAGTTTAGTTCCTATGTTTTCTTCTATGCATTTTATTGTTTTAGGTCTTATTTTTAGGTCCTTAATCCATTTTGAGTAATTTTAGTGTGTAGTGATAAGACAACAGTCTAGTTTCTTTTGCAGGTGGCCTTCCAGTTTTCCCAGCACCATGTATTTAAGAGGCTTTCCTTTCTCCACTGTATATTTTTGGCTTTTTGGTCGAAAATTATTTGCCCTTAAATATGGGTTTACTTCTGGACTCTCGATTCTATTCCACTGGTCTGTTTTTATGCCCCTGTACAATGCCGTTTTGATTACTTTGTTGCTTTGTAGTATAATTTGAAGTCTGGCAGAGTGATGCCTCCAGCCTCTTTTTTCTCAGGATGACTTTGGCAATTTGGGGTCTTTTGCGCTTCCATACAAATCTAATCATTTTTTGTTCTATTTCTTTAAAAAGTGCCGATGAGATTTTGATGGGGATTGCATTAAATGTGTATGCTTTAGGTAACGTGGTCATTTTAACTATGTTGACTCTTCCAGTCCAAGAACATGGAATATCTTTCTGTTTCTTTGTATCTTCTTTGATTTCTTTTAATAGGGTTTTATGGTTTTCATTATACAGAGCCTTCATTTGTTTCATTAAATTTATTCCTAGGTATTTTATTCTTTTTTGTTGCAATTGCAAAAGGAATTATTTTTTCCACTTTTTTTTCTGACACTTCATTGTAAGAGTATAGAAACACTATGGATTTTTTGAACGTTGATTTTGTACCAGAGACTTTACTGTATTTGCTTATTGTTTCTAGTAGTGTTCTTGTGGAGTCTTTAGGGTTTTCTATGTAGAGAATCATGTCATTCGTAAATAGTGACAGTTTAACTTCTTCATTTCCTATTTGAATGCCTTTTATATCTTTCTCTTGTCTGATTGCACTTGCTAGGACCTCCACTGTTATATTGAATAACAGTGGCCTCACCTTGTTCCTGATCTTAGAGGGAAGATTTTTAGTTTTTCACCATTAAGTATAATGTTGGCTGAGGGTTTATCATAGATGGCCTTTATTGTGTTAAAGTACTTTCCTTCTATACAAATTTTGTTAAGTGTTTTGATCATAAATGGATGCTGTATCTTGTCAAAGGCTTTTTCTACATCTATTGATATGATCATATGATTCTTATTTTTTAATGTGTTTATGTGGTGTATTATATTAATCGATTTGCATATGTTGAACCATCCCTGTGCCCCTGGGATGAAGTCCACTTGATTGTGGTGTATAACCTTTTTAATATGTTGCTGTATTCAGTTTGCTAGTATCTTATTTAGGAATTTTGCATCTGTGTTCATGAGAGAGATTGGTCTGTAGTTTTCTTTTTTTGTGTTATCTTTATCAGGTTTTGGTATCAGAGTAATATTGGCTTATAAAATGAGTTGGGAAGTATTGCCTCCTCTTTGATTTTTTGGAAGAGTTTGAGGAGAATAGGTATTAAGGGTATTAAATCTTCTTTGAATGTTTGGTAGAATTTACTGGTGAAGCCATCTGGTTCTGGACTTTTACTTTTTGGTAGGTTTTTGGTGATTGTTTCAATTTCCATACTGCTAATTGGTCTATTTAGATTTTCCAGTTCTTCTTGATTCATTCTAGTAAGGTTGTATTTTTCTAAGTACTGGTCCATTTCTTCTAGGTTGTTAAATTTGGTATTATATACTTTTTCATGGTATTCTTGTATGATCCTTTGTATTTCTGCAGTGTCTGTTTTAATTTCCCCTCTTTTATCCCTGATTTTTTTTATTTGTGTCCTTTCTCTTTTTTATTTAATGAGTCTAGACAGGGGTTTGTCAATTTTATTAACCTTCTCAAAGAATCAGCTCTTTGTTGCATTTATTTTTTCTATCTTTTTTTTTTTTCAATTTCATTTATTTCTGCTCTAATTTTGATTATTTCTTTCCTTCTGCTGACTTCAGGCCTCATTTGTTCTTCCTTTTCTAGTTTTTTTAAGGTAAAGTGTTAGGTTGTTTATTTGGGTTTGTTCTTATTTTTGGAAATTGGCCTGTAATGATATGAACTTTCTTCTTATGACCGCTTTTGCCGTGTCTCAAAAGTTTTGATATGTTGTACTATCATTATCATTCATTTCTATGTATCTCTTGATTTCTCTTTTTATTTCTTCTCTGACGCAGTTATTCTTCAGTAGCATGTTGTTTAATCTCCATATATTTGTGATTCTTCCTGATTTCTTTCTACAGTTGATGTCTAGTTTCAAAGCATTATGATCAGAGAATATGGTTGGTATGTTTTCAACCCTCTTATATTTATTGAGGCTATCTCTGTGTCCCAGTATGTGGTCGATTCTTGAGAATGTTCCATGTGCACTAGAGAAGAATGTATAAGCAGCTATTTTGGGATAGAAGGCTCTGTAAAAGTCAATTGTGTCCAGTTGGTCTAATGTGTCATTTAAGGATGTTATTTCCGTATTGATTTTCTGTTTGGATGACTGTCCATATCTGACAGTGGAGTATTTAGGTCCCCTATTACAATAGTGCTTTGCTCTGTTTCTTCCTTTAGTTTTGTTAGTAATTGCTTTACATATTTTGGGGCTCTCTGATTGGGAGCATAGGTATTAATAAGTGTTATGTCTTCTTGGCACATATTTCCCTTTATCATTATGAAATGTCCCTCAGTATCTTAATTTACCTTTTTTTATTTTGAAGTCTATTTCGTCCGATATTAGTACCACTACTCCCTTTTTTCTCTGAATGCCATTTGCTCGAAATATCATTTTCCATCCTTTCACTTTGAGTCTACATTTGTCTTTGGAGCTGAGATGTGTCTCCTGGAGGCAGCATATGGCTGGGTTTTGTTTCTGGATTCATTCTGCAACTTCGTTCCATTTTATTGGTGAGTTCAGTCCATTTACATTTAGGGTGATTATTGAAATATGAGATCTTCTTATAGCCATTTTATCCTTTGCTTTCTGGTCGCTCGGTGTTTCCATTGCTTTCTTGTCCTTATGTTTCTGTTTTCTTTATTTTTGCTGGCTTTTGTGGGTGTTCCCTCTGGTCCTTCTTGTTTTATGTTATATACTTCGTTTCTAAATCTTTGGGTGTGGTTACTATTACGAATATGTATAGGATAGTTATATATATAGTTGTCCATTTTCATCTGAGCTTGCTTTATCTCCATTCCCCTTTGCAAATTTAGATCTTTGAATCCCCCCTGCCTTTCAGTCATTGTTATCTCATTTTGTCCCTATGTATGCTGAATGTTCATTACTATCTTGTTATAACAATTCTCTTTTTATTATTTAAGCTTATAATGCCCTGTTCTTAGTAAGTGTTGGACTCCTCTGCTTCTATTTACCTGATAATCACTTTACTCCTAATTGTGGTTTTTTGTTGTTGTTGTTGTTTTAGGTGAGCTGACCCCTTTCAGAATTTCCTGTAGTGCAGGCCTCATAGTGGAGAATTCCCTCAATTTTTGTATGTCTAGAAAGGTCTTAATTTCTCCTTCATATCTAAAAGAGAGCTTAGCTGGCTATATTAGTCTAGGCTGGTAGTTCTTTTCACTTCATAGTTTAAATATTTGATTCCCTTCCTTTCTGGCTTGTAAGATTTACGCTGAGAAGTCCAAGGATAATATTATGGGTTTTCCTTTATAAGTTACCATTTTCTTCTCCTTGGCTGCCCTGAGAATGCTGTCTTTGTTGTTGATTTTTGATAATTTTAATACAATATGTCTTGGTGAAGGCCTTCTTGGGTTGAGATAATTGGATTTTCTGTTGACTTGTTGAATTCCAAGCTTTAGCTCATTCCTTAGATTTGGGAAGTTCTCGTCAACTAGTTGTCTGAAAATGCTTTCTAGTCCCTGCTCCCTATCCTCACCTTTTATAATGCCCATTATTCTTATATTTCCTCTCCTGATGGTATCAGCTAGTTCTTGAATTTCTCTTTCATTATTTTTCATTCTTCAGTTTCTTTCTTCTGATTCATTTCTAGATTTCTGTCTTCAATATCACTGATTCTTTCCTCTATTTGGTCAACTCTATTTCTCAAGCTTGCTATTTCATTTTTCAACTCTTGCAGTGTGTGTGTGTTTTTTGTTTTGTCTCCAGAAGATCTATTCTGTTCTTTTCGTGGGTTGCAGTCTCCTTGCTCTGCTCATCTAATTGCTTTTTCAATTCCTGAATTGTTGATCTGACTTGTTTTGGAACTCACTGAGTTTTTTCAGAAGTACCATCCTGAATTCTCTGTCATTTAAGTCACATATTTCGATGTCTGCAGGCTTATTTTTTGGAGATTTTTCTCTTTCTTTCTGAGATGCCTTGATACCTTGGTTGTTCATGATGTTTAATGGACTATTTCTCCATCTGGGCATTAATGGAAATATATTCTGCTTTTTTTTCCAGAAAGAAGATTTATTATATAAAGGTCGCTCTCTTTTTATCCTGTTGCAAAGAAAGCTCTTTCTTTTTGGTTTCCAGTAGGTGGCGTGTAAGCCTCTTGGATCCCTGCTTTATATAAAGCTTTAAAAATACCTTTTTATTTCCTGATAGATATTTAATCATGCTTGCTACCCCCATTTTCAGTCCCTGTCAATGTCAGCGACAGTCTAGTCAGCGTTTGCTCAGATTCCCCTGGGGCTCTGCAGTGATTAGTCTCAGAAGGTATGGGGGAGAGGGGCCTTCTG
The DNA here is from genome assembly GCA_028627145.1 of Eidolon dupreanum. Taxonomy (NCBI): domain Eukaryota; kingdom Metazoa; phylum Chordata; class Mammalia; order Chiroptera; family Pteropodidae; genus Eidolon; species Eidolon dupreanum. Next base: position 117,818,182 of record CM053508.1, on the reverse strand, counting down.
GATTGAGGGCTGAGGACTGAGGCTCAGTCTTGGTTTTGCAGCCGTGGTTGGTAAAAATCAACCATTGTTTCTCTACCAGCTGCTTCTCTGCTTTCTGCCCTGATGACTGGGCCCTGCCTCCTGCTGCATGGAACTCACAGCTCTCCCCGGCAGGGCTGTTCAGGGAACTTGCCACACCTTCTCCCCTCTCCCTCCTCCTACAGGGAGTTCTGGTGGCTGCGAGAGGCAGCTTCTTTATTTCTCCCAGTCCACCACCCAATACCCGGAGTTCTGACCTGTGGTAGCTCTTATGCGCTGATCCCACGTTCAGACATGCTGGTGTGCAGTATGGGTGTTTTTGTTGAGCTTTAGATGTTCAGCTTATTGTTGTTTCAAGGGGAGAGATCTGGGGATGTCTCTCACTCCGCCATGTTTCCAAAGATAGTACGAGTATTTTCAAGTTGAGCCAGTATGAGAGCCTGTGAGTCAAAAAGTATTTTTATAATTTCTTTATAACCCCCTGAAAATTAGCGTCCGGATTCAGCATAATAGAGAATGGACTGGTCATTAATGGTAACCCCTGGCGCGCTTCTAATTATGTGTTGGAAAGCCCTCTGGTCTCCGCGCCCTCAGCCAGCCACTTCCCCCATCAGATGAAAGGGTAGGAGCCGGTACTTTGGTGTTTAAATGATGTGCTCCTGTGAGTTTCTTCACAATCTATAATGCTATATTTATGCCACTTCCTGGTGAGTTTTCTCAGCTAAAAAAACGAGTATGTGACGAGCACTCTTTTTTCCACAGACATTTATGCCTGTTCTGGGGTGTGCACTAGCAGGCCTGTCCCAGGCAGGGTGGGGTCCTCTGGAAGCAGCTGGGGCTCCAGACACAGGTCCTCTGGGAAAACTTCCTACCTGGGCTTTGTAGGAAGGCAGCGGGACCTATGGAGGATTTTCAAGGCACACACTGTAGTGACAACACTGCTGTGTTTACCAGGCTGCAGAGCCGGAGACTAGGAGTAGAGGGAAATGAAAATCTATTTTATGGTAAAAACGACTTATTCAGTAAGCTGAGTTTATTAAAATGCTCACAAGGTTGATGTCCAATGGTTTTCCTCTCGCTCACCGTACCTCCTGCCTCTTCTTTCTTACTTTTACCCTTTTGCATGCTGCATGCACATGCTTCCTACCCTCCACCCCCCTCACTTTCTCTTCTTCCTCTTTCTCTCACTTCATCTTTCTCTCCTTTCTTATTTGTTCCGGGAAGCACAGGTGGCAGCTGCCACAGAACAAGCTCATGTGCCTCTGGCCTTTGTATCCACAACTGGCCACAGATGCCCACACGTGGTCAGAAGTTCTCTCCCTGCCCCAGTTTTTGACTTAGCATTTCCTCTCAACCTGCACACTTGACCTGCACCGTCTGTTCCCTCCGTCCTCGCTCTTTTATCCTGTCCCCAATTTACTCCAATATCATGTCATCCCCCGCCAACCCACTCCACCCTAGGATCTGGCCTCAGCCTTCCTGCTAGGGACAGATAGGAACTTCTGTCTCAAGCTGTCCTTCTGGGAACTGTCACCTCTTGGTCTCCTCTGTGGCTAGCAGACCTTGGTCTTGCATTCCGGACCTGGCTTTCCACACTTCTAGCTTCAGCTCATTCCCTGATCCAGATAAGAGATGGCCAATCTTGGTTTCTGTCCTTTGGGGCCCATTCCAGGTCGACTCTCTGCTTGGCCAAGGACATTAGTAACTATATGCTTTTAGAAGGAGAAAGGTGATAGCCATTCAGGAAATAGTCATCATACCTTCCTGGATACTTACTATGTATTGATGCTCTGAACCGTTGAGCCTGTGCTGGATTTGTGGCTCAGCTCCAAGGCCTGCACTGAAGAGGGGAACCCCAGAGAGGAGGAGTCAAGAGGGTGACCAGGTTATTAAAGACTTGTGAGCAAGGGTCATTAACCTTGCCCCTACAAGGCCTTTCTTTTCCTGTCTCTGTATCCCATGGCTCCAGAGCAGGTCTGTTCAGTTGAACGCATCATCAGTGCTTGCTGAGTTGCTTAGTGAACAAACCATGTCATGAGCATGACAATTGAAGGATTGGTGTTGTCTAACCAGTGGAAAAAGAAAACTGAGGGAATCTAATGGGATACTTGAAGGATTGTCATGTCAGTGTTTCATATAATCCCAGAGGCCCGAGCTGGGATTAAAGGGTAGGAATTATGGAGATACAGATTGCAACTCCATATCAGGAAATTATAGCTGTTTAACAAGGAAATGAGCTGAATCTCAGGCTGATGAACTCCTCGATGCTGGAGATATTCAAGTGTAACACGTCACCTGACCTCCTAACTATTATTCTATGGAAGGGAATTTTTATGTGACCCCAATGATACAATAATTAACTGGATGCCTAATGTGTGTAAGAGACTTATCAGGCTCTATGAATGGAGAGACAATGGAGCTCTTTATCTTCAAGAAGTGTTATAACAGGCTCCTTAATTTGTTGGCCACTGTTAAATAGAAAAGGTCTACTGGACTCCCATTGTATAGATGGGAAAACTAAGGTCAGGAAGGTGAAGAGCCTTTCTTTAGGCATTGAATGCCTGTGGTGTACCAGGCCCATGTGAAGGGCTTACTTGCATCTTCTCATTTAGTCTTCTCTTCAGCCCTGGGATGAAGATACGAGTATTAAGGCTTCGATCCAGCCTCAAACCCCATTCATCAGACTCCCATTCTAGTGCTCTTTCTATTATAACAATTCACAGAGATAAATTCCAAACATTCAGTCATGAAGTAACACAGACTTAGAAGCTCAGGGCAGGGAGTAAGCAGGAGATTTTAGATAGGTAGAGGCTGACAGGAAAGGAATGGAATCCTTTCTGAACCAGCTGTGAGCCAGGCAGAGCTTTAGCGATAGTATCTGATTTTATCTGGACAAGATCCACGAAAGTTAGATGTTTTTCTTGCCGGTTTACAAATAATGGGCCTGCACGCAGCTTAGAGAGGTTAAATCACTTGGTTTACATCACACAGGTACTAAGACACTAATATTCCTATTACCACCATTCCCACTGTCACTATTATTCTTATTGCTACCACTAATACTGGTACCAGTGCTATTACTACCATTACTATTGGTAGTATTACTTACTGCTATGATTATTGTTACCACCACCACTACTACTACTACTACGATTACTAGTCACACTACCCTGGTTACTAGTCCTACTGCTGTGATTGCTCTTAGGATTACTAGTGTTCTGACTACTGTTTGCTTCTCTTCCTCCTTCTACCAATGATAAAGTCTTGAGTTATTGCGTGCACATTCTGTATGAGATCCTGGACTATGGCCTTTCAAATCTCTCTTATTTCATTTTCAAAACTATTCAGTGAGATTTATGACTTAAGATACAGTTTCTACCCTAAAGCTGATGGTTTGCTCCACATTGCGGGGTAAATGAAGGCATCCTTGATCTACGAAGAAGTGCACAGGCGGTGGAAACCAATGAACCATGAACTAGTTTCCTCAGGTCATAAAGCACACTCATGTGTTTGTCTTAAGTTTGCAATTTTTAAAAAGTTCAGCTTGTATTCACTGGATTTTTTTGCTTAGATTGGTCTCTTCAGAATTCAGGTTATGTAAGGTCTCCAGAAAGAAGAATAAATAATGCTCCTGTCAGGAAGAAGGGCAGTACTGATTTTTGCCTGCTGCTCCCTAGTCAGGGTTCATGTCACATGCTTTGTGGATGCTGTCTCTTAAATTCTCATGCTGCCCTGGGAGGAAGGCCCCGTCATCCCCATTTGACAGATCTGGAAGCTGAGGCTCAGCAAGGAAGGAGCTTGTCCAAGGTCACGTCTCTAGGTGGGCATGGACCTTCATGGGAACTGGGTGTCTCTGGCCGCTCCCACTTTAGCATGGGGCCTCAGTAGCAGAATTAAAATGTAAATCAAAATATAATTGGCTTTGTGTGCACAGTTTAGATAAGATTTACTTTTGAAGAATGACTTTGTGTTCTAACCCAGCAGGCCCAGCTTCACATGGCCCAGTTGCACTTAATAACAGCTGGGGAGCAGGGCCATAAATATTGCAAACGATGCAGCTTGAACGAAACGCCCTATGAACCGTAATAAACCCCCCCGTGATTAATTCCAGAATGTGCTTTGTTCATATTAGACCTGCAGTGGCTTCCCTGATGAGATCAATACAGCGTGGCGGAGTGATCCTAATAGAAGTGTTATTATCTTTTAATCTCCAGGAAAATGCCAACTTCTCGAATCCGTCACCAGGCTGCCTGCTTTATTTTCCTGGTGCAACCTTGAAGGCAGTTGTTTTCCCTGAAATGAAGATGCATTAGACTCTTTTCCAGGATTTATCATTAATAGGACCTGGTCCTTCTTTGCAGGGCCCACAGCTAAAAGGCGCATTTGTATGCGGAGAGTCAGAACTGGTCACAGTGACCTTTGCTGTCCCCCGCTATTTTCCCAGCAGACAAATGCCTCTGGAGAGTGAATGGTAAAGACAAATATTCACGAGAGGGAGGGAAACAAAGGAAGACAGAGGGGAAGAAAAATAACACTATCAACAAATAACCTCGGGAGGATTTTAGGAAGCCAGGCGTGTTTCCGGTTTAGGATTCCAGTGGCAGAACTGGACTTTGTGGCCGTGAGCAGGCAGCCATCACCTTTTCTGTGGCTTCTGCAGGTCTCCAGGGACTGGGGCATGGTGGAACTGGCTCTGTTCCTCAGTGGCAAATGAAATGTCTTTGCCCTGTAATGAGTATCCAGACAAGAAGGAAGACAAGTAACTCTTAGTCGCATGCTTGCAGGGGTGCTGAATGGTGGGCCCACAGCAGTGGGGGAGGCTTTGGATAGGGTTTGACGTCATTGTGATGATTCCTCCCGGGGGAGGTAGAGGTAAGTGGGCCACACCTGTTGGAAGTGAAAATGAATCAACTCATCAGTGACAGTGCTAAGAAGCCTGCATTTTATCATCTCTGTCCAGCCAGCAGACAAATGAAGGGGAACATGGAAGATCTTGTGGGGAAATATGAGGACCAAAGAATATGTATGAGACTTTTTGCCTAATTTCATCAGCCAGACCTCAATCATGTAGCCCCTTCTAAAAGCCAGGTGCTGGGAAGTGTCATCCACTCACATGCCACAAAAGTAGATGTGAACTTGTGAGCAACTAGCTTATCACGGTTGTACCATCTTCATGTATAAAATAGGGGTACAGACTACCCCTTATTGGGCCACAGCAGGGACTATAAGTAAATGAAAAGTACAAGAGCTTCTGACAAATAGTAGGTGCTAAATTAATGTTAATCCTATCCCCTTGGTTTTGCCAGTTCCTCCTCTTGTGGACTGGAGCCTGGAACCCAAGGCTGGGTCTCCCCTTCAAATCCATGGGGCTAGTTTCCTGGTGATTGGGCTCTGCCCTATGGTAGAATGGAGCTGGGTACCATCCACATTCTGATCTGGCATTGAAGATGGCCTTGCCTTGCTTGCACAGGTCACTCGGGGCTGTTGGTGAGACTATCTACCTGCCCACGGGTCCTTCCCTCCTGCTCGTGCCTCCTCCGTTTTACTTCCCCCATTACCCTGAGGTGGGCCTGTGATCTGAGCCCGCCAGGTAATACATGACCCCCGTGTTTCAGCTTTGCCACAACTGGCATGTACCAGGAATCACAGTGAATGGCCTTGTGTCCCATGCCCTAAACAAAAGTATTGACAGCATTACGTGGTGGGGGAGGGAAGTATCTTTTGGCTTCTTCACTGATGATCTCGTGACCTAAGGCAAATTTCACTTCTTTTAGCTTCACTTGGATTATCCGAATTCTGTAAAAAGAACAACTGACATACAGACTTTTAGGAGAACACAGTCATGGTTGAATCATGTGAAATGCAGGATGGTTTGTCTCAGAAGATGGCTGATGGCCCTCATGCTGATATTCCTCATTTTCCCTGCCTTGGAAGTCAGGGTGCTTGTGAGGGTGATCCAGCGGCAGAGCTGGTAAAGTGGGCTTGAGGACTGTTCCCATAGTGCACTGTGCTCCAGTGCATTGCTGAAGATGGGGAATCCCAGCTCTTTCTCCTGCCCCTTCCTCTGGAGCTCAGCTGGGGTCATGCACGCCTTTGCCACTAAGTCCAGACAAGAGGGTTGCCGTAGTAGCCCTGAGCCTAAAAAATCCACATTCTCATCCAAGCACAGAACCGAGGAGAGCTTTTAGTTTTCAGGATGTTACTTCTCCAAACCAATGCTCTGCACCCTACAGAGCTTTTAGCACCAGGCAGATGGATTCTGAATAAACTTATCAGCGATAAAGGCGAACAGGACAGGTGAGAACAGTGGTGGGCTATGGAGGGTGTGGGTGTAGATTCTCCCTTTGTGATATAGCTCCTTTCTGTTGTACCTTGGGCCATCTGTTCTTCCTTTACGGAGATGCTTATGCTTTTCAGTGCCTTGAGTTTAGGATGGCTCTCTGAAAGGAGGCCAGAGCTGTGCTGACGGGGGATTTCCCAGCATGTTTCCCATCCCATGCTGGTTGAGCACTTGCCTGCCTCGATGCCTTGGCTCCGCTGTTCACCAAGCCATGTGCCCTGCTCATCTAGCTTCATTCTACCTTTTCCAAGATCCTATGGAAATGTCACACTTCTCAGGAAGTCTGATGGTCCTTGAGTCAGGGAAGATTGCTCCTTTCTGCAAACACACATGTATCTTCCTCTTGTCTACCTTGTGGCAGTTCTTATATTCCCTCATAGATATGTTAGTGCACAACTTCTCTGGTTAGCTAAACATATAATAATTATAATTATGACATTAATAACAGTTAGCTTTTATTGACTGATCTCTTGGTGCCAGGAAATGTACTGGTGTTATCGTAGTTCATCCTCATAATGACCCTTGGGAAGAGGCATCATGAGAATCACCAAGTTACAAATGAGGAAACTGAGTCATGCATAGGTTAAGAAACTTGTCGAAGGTCTTCCAGCCAGTGAATAGGTTCCAAGATTTACTCCAAACTCCTGTGACCTCCCAGTCTATGTTCTTGACTACTTCAGTTTGTCTTCAGTTTGACTATAAAGTTAAGATCTTTTAGATAACCGATTTGGCTACATCATCTCACGCAGAGCATATAGAAGAGAGGATGGGCTTGGAGTCAAAAATATGCATTTAGAATCACCCTCTTGACTTGAGAATCTTGTACAGTCTACTCGAACTCTTTGTTCCTCCTCTGTTCTTCTATAATATATAGAGAACTGTATGCACTACAGGGTTAGATATGGTGAGGCTTGTCCTGAGCCACATGCTTTCTGTGATTTATATGGAATAACTCATTTAACTCCTCATAAAAACCCAGTGACTGGAGTGGCTATACTAATATAAGATGAAGTAGCTTTTTACAAAAACAGTATTACTAGATTAAGAGGAGCATTTCATAATGACACAAAGATCAATCTATCAGAAATCTACAATAAGTATAAACATGTATTCTCCCAAAAACAGACCCTCAAAATGCATGAAGCAAAGGCTGATAGAATTGAAGGGAGAAACAGACAATTCAAAAATAGAAGTCGTAGATGTCAGTACTCCCACTAAGAAAAAAACAGAGAAGGCTCAAATTACTAAAATCAGAAACAAAAGAAGGGATATTACTACTGACCTTACAGAAATTTTTAAAAATACACAAAATATGAATAACTATATGCCAACCATCCAGGAAATAGATTTGAACACTATATACAAATTAGACCTAAAAGATATTTATAGACCACTCCATGCAACAACAGAAGAATGTATTCTTCTCAAGTACACATGAATCTGTAGAATTTACCATATTCTAAACCATAAAGCAAGCTTTAATAAGGATAAAAAGGATTGAAATTGTTCAGAGTATGACCTTTGGTCACAATGGAATGCAATTAGAAATTAATAACAAGGCAATTTAGGAATTCACAAATATATGGAAATTAAACAAGATACTACTAAATAACCAGTAAGTCACAGAAGGAATTACAAGGAAAATTAGAAAATATTTGAAATGAATGAAAATGAAGACACAATATACCAAAAACTTATGGGATACAGCTAAATCTACTTAGAGGGAAATTTAGATTTGTAAATCCCTATATTTTTTAAAAAAGGTCTCAACAACCTAAACTTCCACCTTAAGACACTGAAAATAGAAGAGGAAACAAACCCAGAACAAGAAGAAAGAAGGAACTTATAAAGATTAGAGTGGAAATGAATTCAATAGTGAAAAAAAAATAGTAGAGAAAAATCAATGGAACCAAATGTTGGTGCTCTAAAAATATCTACAAAATTGACCAACCTTTAACTAGGCTAACAAAGAAAAGGCTAACAAAGAGAAAAGACTCAGAATACTAAAATAAAGAATGAATGAAGAGACATTACTATTGACCTTATAGAAATATTTAAAAAATGCATAAGAGAATACTAAAGTATATGGAAATACATACAACTGTATGCCAACAAATTAGATTAAATGGAAAAGCTACTGTAAAGACACAACTACTGAAACAGACTCAAGAAATAGAAAGGTCTAAATAGATTAACAAGAGATTGAATTAGTAATTGAAAACTTTCCCAAGAGAAAAAGCCTAGGATTAGATTGCTTCAATGGTGAATTGTACTAGACATTTAAAGAAGAAGTAATACCAATTATTTACAAACTATTTCAAAAATTAGAAGAGGACACACTTTCCACTTCATTCTGTGAGGCCAGTATTACTCAGATACTGAAACTCAGCAAAGATACTACAGGAAAAGAAAACAGACCCATATCTTTTATGAATATGATTTAAAAATTGACAACAAAATACTATCAAATCAAATCCAACAATATATGAAAAAGGTTATACACCATGATTGCATTTATCCCAGGAAGTCAAGGTTGGTTTAAGATCCAAAAATCAATTAATTCAATGCACCAAATCAATAGGATAAAAGAAGAAACCACATGATCATCTCAAAAGATGCAGAAAAAGCTTTTGACAAAATTCAACACCCTTTATAATAGAAACACCCAGTAAACTAGGAATAGAAGGTAACTTCCTCCACCTGATAAAGGGAATCTGTGAAAAACCCACAGCTAACATTATACCTAGTGGTAAAAGTCTAAATGCCTTTTCCTTAAGAGCAGGAGCAAGACAAGGATGGCTGCTTTCAGCACTTCTATACAACATTGTACGTAACAGATTCCATTTAAAATACTACTAAAAGGAATGAAATAATTAAGAATAAATGTAAGAAAAAAAGTGCAAAACTTGTACTCTGAAAACCAAAGGCATTGTAGAAAGAAATTATAGACCTAAATACATGGAAAGATAGCCTGTGTTCAAAAATCAGAAGACTTAATATTTTTAAGATGGCAGTATTACCCAAAATAATCTACAGATTCAGTGCAGTTCCTATCAAAATTGCAGCTGACTTCTCTGCAGAAAATGATAAATTAATCCTAAAATTCATATGGAAATTCAGGTACCCAGAGTGGCCAAAAGAATCTTGGAAAAAAAAAACTTGGAGGATTCCTACTTCCCAAATTAAAATGTTACTATAAAGCTATGGTAATCAAGACAGTGTGAAAAAAAGTGTGAGCTGGCATAAGAATGGACATACAGATCAATGGAATAGATTTGAAAGTCTAGAATAAATGCTCACATTTATGGTCATTTTTTTTTAAAGACCAGTGGAGGAAAGAATAGTCTTTGAAATAAATGATTTAAAGATGACTGGAAAAGAGTTGGACACCCCTACTTTACACCACACCCAAAATAACTGAAAGAGGTTAAGTACTTAAATGTAAGAACTAAAACTATGAAAATGAAGAGAACATAGGTTTAAATCTTCATGAGCTTGGATTAGGCAATGATTTCTTAGATAATGACGCAGAAAACACAAGCAGTAAACAAAAATATATATAAACTGGACATCATCAAAATTAAAAAAGATTTGTACCTAGAATACATAAAGAACTATTGCAACTCAGTAATAAAAAGACAACCCAATTAAAAATGTGCAAAGGGTCTAAAAAGACATTTCTCCAAAGAGGATATATAAATGGCCAATAAGTACATGAAAAAAATGCTAATAGCCATCAAATAATGAATGGGTAAACACAATTTGGTGTATCCATATAATGGAATATATTTATTAAAAAATGAATTAAGTATTGATGCATATTACACCATGGATAAAAGAAGCCAGTCACAAAGGATAAAATATTGCATGACTCAACATACATGAAATGTCCAGAAGAGGCAAATCTATAGAGAAGAAACTAGAGCCAGGGGCATGGGAGGTTGGGGAAGTGATGGCTTTGGGGTATGGGGTTTTTGCGGGGAGGGGGAATGAAAATGTTCTAGAATTGATTGTGGTGATGGACATCAATTCTGTGAATATACTAAAAGCCACTGAACTGTACATTTCTAAAAGGATGAGTAGTATAATATGTGAATTTAAAAATGCTATTAAAAAACCCAGAGGAGGTATTATTTACCTGCCCGTTTTATAGAATGGTAAACTAAGGTGCAGATACTTGAGAAGCATATCCATGGTCACATAGCTCAGGTAAGTAATGGAGCCAGGGTCTGTGTGTAACAAATAGTATTACCTTAAGAAAAAGAAACTCTTTTGTTGCTATTGACTTATTCAGCAAATATTTCTAGAGCACTCTATAAAAGTCTGCTCAAACTTCAGCTCTGAGATTTTGATTCAATAAAACAGGATTGACATTCAGATATTCACTGATATCTGCAGCTCAGCCAGGATGGAGGACCATGGTTGTGTCAAGTGTTTAATAAGTGTGTGTTTGTTAACCTAAAGGTTGAACAGTGCACAGTTGAGTGTTCTTATGGATTGCACGATGAGTCTTAAAGACTGAACTTTGATCATAAATCGTCTTGTCCAGTAAATTTTGAGTCTTCATTGGCAGACGGATGTGTGATGGTGGAGAAGGTTTGCTTGGGAGCTATGAGTAAGGAGACCATGTTTCCAGGACCAGCCCTTTTGATCAATGGTTGTTTGACTTTAGAAAACCATACCTGGATAGAAATGCCAATATTAGTTGGTGCTCAGTGGTGACAGGTGTTGATGAAACTGTTCTAGTAGTAGCTGAATTATTGATGAGAGCCAACCTTAGCAAAACACCCAGCATTAATTAGAGATTGGTCACACCTTAGTGTGACACCTACAAAGTACCCCTTCTTATGACATATACCTTGTGATCCTTAAGATAAGACAAAATCTAAAATTTTTAGAGTTCCTAACATCTGCAATGTTATTAAATTACTACTATAACTGCAGATCCAAGGCCCCTCAAGGTTTTTCAGATTTAGTAAGTGGTGTAGATTAATGGAGGCAGTATGGGATGGGGGTTGGGAACAAGGGCTCTGGAGTCAGGAGGGCTAGATCCAGATTTTATTTCAATCATTTAAGAAGTAGTGTGACCATTGTCAAGTTATTTAATGATTGTGAACTTCCATCACCCTCTCTGTCAAGTGAGAGGTAATGAGAATACCTTTGTCAATTATTTTGAGGATTAAATGACATAATACATGTTAAGTTCCTAAGCTTGGTAGATCCAGTGTTTGAAAATGTGAGCTGTTGTTATGGGCATGATGATGAAGCCTTATTCAGGACACTGTCGGCCGGTGTCCATTATCAAGGACACTGCGATGCAGAGGGCTTCTCTAGCCGCTCCACACACATTTCTTCCCTTACTTTAATATCAACCTCATTTGATAGAGGAGATGAATGGAGCTCAAAGTTATTAGATCTCCTTTCCACACCCCAGTGGAAGAGTCATTTGAATACGGTGATTCTCACCCTTTCTGCCTCTTCCTGCCTAGCCACTGTCACACCTTGGAGGGGTAAGGCATCATGGTAAAAGCACAGCCCAGTTCTGGCAAAGGCTTTACTTAGCCAGCCTTGCCTTCTGTCTCAATTAACTGTTCCCTTTCCCAGGCGCCTTCATTTGCTGGGTAGGATTTGTCTGAGGATGAGCCAGGAGGCATGTTAGCCAAGTAGCTGGGTAATGACATTCATAATTGCTTGTGGCTTACAATATGGGTGGATAATTCTTTATTAGTCAGCATCATTCATTCTGATGGGAAGAAGGTGAGCTGGAAACACTACCGGCCAACACTGTTCTGGATGCCAACTTCTTCGTGTACAGCGTGATGGTCTTGGTTTCCTTCTGGTTTCCTGTCCAGCTTGTGCAGGCCAGAGGGCTTGAGTTCTCTACTCCCATCGTGGTGAAGCACTTGATACACTTACTGGTTTGTGTCCCTATTCTTGAAAGAGAACAGTTTTTTCTCCTGGCCCTGTAATTCAGGCTTGGACAGCAGGAAGTTACCCTGGAAATATCAAATCATCATTACTCATTTCTGCCAGTGAATGAACTGTAGCTTCAAGAAGTAACATGTGTAAGGTCACATGCTTAGTGGAAGGCGAGTCTTGGGTGCAGTCCATGCTTCTAGCCACAGTGGCCTCAGGGATGAGGTATGACAGAGGCTTGTTTGACAAAGCTTTAGCAACTCTCTCCTCTGGACTGGCTCTCGGCAGTGAACAGCCCACGGGAAGCTGTTCCAGCATGTTTTCTCCAGCTGGTTGGTAATCTGTTGCCCACTGTATATGATGGTCCTGGAGGTGGGACTTCAGAGTCAAACAGAGCCCAGGCCCTGTTCTAGGAGATCTCAGAGCCCAGGGATACCTAGATTTACTAAGTCTTGACTCTATTTCCCCTACCAAAGTCCCTGCCTTTGGTGTTGCCTTGGACTGTTGACCCTGTGAACCTCCGCTCCTCCGATCTTTCCCACTCCTAAAAGGACTAAGGAAGGTCTTGCACTGATGGCCAAGAGGGTGTTTCAACACCAGTTAGCAGGAACGCAGAGGAGAAGGTGCTGATGAAATGTGGAAGGCATCCTGAAGAAAGTGGCGAATGTGAGGAGCCCTGTGGGGCTCTAGGTAGGGTGTGATTCTGACTGATAGTTGCTGATAAGCTTCTGATGTGATGGGCTATAGTTTTTAGACTACACATGGACGGAGAGGTGCTTAATAAATTTTGGTAGAATGAATGAATTGAATAAAAGAGAATGGCAAGGGAAAGAGAGACTTTGTGAGTGAATGAAAACCTCAAGCAGCGATGATAATGCTCCCCATTGGCTGGGCATTCACGATATGCCTGGAGCTTCACTTCTGTTATTTCATTTAACTTTCCCATCAGCCATGCAGATGGGTATTTTTATAAAGATTTTATAGGTGAAGAAAGTAAAGCCCAGAGAGGTTAAGAGACTTCCCCAAGGTCACACAGCCAGGAAATGTGAGAACCCCAGGATTTAGTCCTCTGGTCTAGCTCCAAAGCCAGTGTTCTTTGTAGTGATGAGTTTTATTCCCTTTCCACTGTGACTCGGGAGAAAAGTCAGTTTTTAGTGGTCATGGTTGTTTGCCGAAAGGAGCAATTCCCTTTCCTCTATCTCTAATTTTCCTCCAAGTAATTGCAAATTAGTGGTAATTTTCAAATGAAAAGAAAGATCTTACATGCCATCCGTTTGTGCTTACCCAGCAAGGCCCTGGGCTTCTGACAGCTCTGTTGTCATGGTAACACCCACAGAAGGCCTTTCCTGAATCATTGGCAGTACTGCTCTGGACTCTGGAGGTGAAGCCGCTTACCCTCTGGGTTAGCCATTTCTGCGCTCTAATATCCCTAGCACAGGACTAGAATTTCAGTGTTTAACAAGGCTCCACTCTTTTTACTACTCGCTTTGATCCCTTCTATCTTAGGAGTTTAGAATTAATAATAAAATGATAATGAAAGAAGGAAAGAAGAAGAAAGTCCTGACCAAGAAACTTAGCACATGAAAACAGGAAACTGAAGAAAACTTCTTTCCTCTCAGAAACATGGGGAAATCATTATCCTTCTCAACTTCTACGGTTGGCGGGACGGGCTCCCCTGCTCCAGGACCCTGTGGGTGCAGATGGTTTTGCCTTTGGCAGTGCTGGAAGGGCTGGAGGGTGGAAGAGGTGCGATGGGAGAAATGTCCACCTGCCCCAACTGCAGCCCAGAAAGGCATCCCCAGCAGGGGGCCCTGGATCCAGGAGGAGGAAGATCTATGCAGAGAGAGAGAGAGAGAGAGAGAGAGAGAGAGAGAGAGAGTGAGAGAGAGTGTGTGTGTGTGTGTGTGCGCGCGCGCGCACGCGCGCGTGCGTGTGTATGTCCGTGTCCTCAATCCAGAATAGACATTTATGGATCACTCACTGTGTACCGGGCTTTGAGAATAGCAGAGTGAAGGATTCCTGTCTCCTGCCGTTCAGTAGCTGTTGACTCGTGGGGAACGCGAATGGCCAGTGAGGTGCTGCAGACGCTGTGGCGACAGGCCCGCGAGCGGGGTCGGCGTGGTTGAGTGCTTTGCAGACACTGGGACATGAGCTGAGTCTTGAGAGGAATTAGGAAACTGCTGGAAAGATAAAGTAGGAAGAACGTATCCTAAGCGGAGGGAATAGCAAATGTAGAAGTGCGGAGGTGGGACAGAGCTTCATACATTTTGGTAACTCCCAGTGGCAAGTATGGCTAAGATACAGGTGACTGGGGGCAGGGGTTTGAGGAAAGAGAACAATAAACATTAAATAATTTTAAAAATTACAATGAAAAGAAATCGGGTGCTCAAGATCCTGGGCTTGGCACCCATTGAAAAATGGGCCCTCTATAAGGTCTTTAGATTGCTCAAATAAAGGTCAGGGGCTGATACTGACATCACCTTTTTCAGTATGACCAGAAAACCCACCCAAGAATGTGAGTCAAGACCATGAACTTCTTGGTTCCTGGGCTATAGGGAAGATTGGTGGCCCTTTGTCTAGCCTTCAGTGTCAGTTTCCAGGGAGTCTCTCCCCACGAGATGGGACATCAGCTAACGGAGGAGGAAGACATGGTGGATTTACAGGGAATCCATGTGCTGGGCCTTTTCTTGGGGGCTAAGAAAGGATTCGCACTTGTTGGGTTTCCCTTCAACTTCTGCCAAGTTGTTATGGATGGAGACTGGGCCATGGGGCGAGAGATGGGTGAACTGATTAGGTAGCATGGACCCCAAGAGGCCCCCAGAGCTCAGACCGTGCCAGTGTGAGGGACAGACCGCTGGGCTGGGTACACTCCGAGTCTGGGTCTTTCAACCAGGCTGTCCCTCCTGTGCCACAACCATGCATACGCCGCCGCCTGCCATGCCTTACCCGCTGCTGCGCCACTCCACGGGTCTCCTGCCAGCCTCTCATGTTCCATCCCACCCTTCTCAGTTCTGCACCTTTTAATACATTAGTGTCAGTTGAGGTCAGAATTCACACGTGATGAAATGCTATTCAAAGGGTTTTGACAAATATATGTACTGTGTTGCCAAAACCCCAATAAGACACAGGACATTTCCATCCCTCTCAGAAAGTTCCCTTCTACCCTTTCCAGTCAGTCCCTGCTCCCCATACACTGCCACTGTTCTGATGGTGTTCATCCTGTTTGTGAGCCTCTTGTAAGTAGAATCACACAGTACGTTCTCTTTGTTGCTGTCTCTTGTCCTCTGGAAGCAGTGTGGCACACCATGGCTCTCTTTTCCTGTTCCCAGAGGTTTCTTTGGGAATCTTTGTGCCAAAGCAGGAGCATGTCATTTCTCTGAAGTTCCCCCTGTCATCACAGGGCTGGTGGATCAGGGGCTACAGGAAGCAGCAGATCCAAGATGCTGAATAACTCAGGCTCTGGACCTGTCACCTCTCTGCCTCCCCTGTGAAATGAGAATCGCGCAGTTGTGCCTCCTTCCAGCAGCTATACTGAGATGGTGCTTGTAAAATTCGTAGCAGGATCCCTGGCACTTAGGAAGTGCTCAGCCTTCGTTTAGCATCATAGGTGAAGGGCGCATGAAGAGGGTGCCAGCGGCTTAGGAGAATATACTAATGAACTTCACAGGAGAACATGTGAGATGCCTCCTGCCATTTGCAAGGACAGTGATCATTCTACCTAATATTTACTGGTACTTAATGTGGTAGGCACTGTTTTAAGTGCTCTGTATGATTATTTACTTCCAATGCTCATAATTCTAACCATATATGAGTGACAGGAGCACAGAGAGGTAGACAACTTGCAACTTGTCAACAATCAATCATACAAACTGCCAGTGGGCTGGCTGGGTTTCTATCCTGGCTGATCTACCTCTTGAACTTGACTTTTTACCACTGGCCTGTATCAGGGACATTTCTTTTGATGCACCCCCCAAGTCTGGGTAGCTTGAAATAGAGTAGGGGTTCCCTAAGACGTGGATCAACTGATTAGAGCACAGATTCTCTACTTAAAAATACTCTTAAAAATCAGAGGTCTGAACTTGGTTCTTTTAAGTAACAAGGGAGACAAAAAAATTAGGGATGAGATTTGTAGCCAAGCAATCAGCTGGAACAAATCTTTCTTCACAAATGGGGTTTATAGTCAAGGAAAAGAAAAATACACACACTGAATAGTCACATTTAGAATTAATCAGAGACAAAGTGTTCTTGAGTGTGGCATTCAGGGTACTTGTATTTGCATTTAAAAAAAATAGGATTAAGTTTTGCTGAAAGCAGACAGCAGTTGCAGCCATGAAGTGTTAGACAAGGAGATCACTTTGCCATATTCCCATTTGTGATTTAGGAGGACATCTGAATGCACTGCTGCAGGGAGAAACAGGCAGGTGGCCCTTGTGTTTTCAGGTCTCTGTTCCATTTCTGGAGCCTCCTGGAGGAGGTTGGCAGGGGCC
The DNA here is from genome assembly GCA_028627145.1 of Eidolon dupreanum. Classification (NCBI taxonomy): domain Eukaryota; kingdom Metazoa; phylum Chordata; class Mammalia; order Chiroptera; family Pteropodidae; genus Eidolon; species Eidolon dupreanum. The sequence continues at coordinate 117,801,421 of CM053508.1, read as the reverse complement.
GGCCCTTCCCTGCTCTCTGGGATGTTCTTACCCAGCCTGGGTAAGCATTTGCTCCCCAGATCTGGGGACTGGGTCTTTATGAATACTGAGGGTCTTTATTTTTGAGCCTCAGACCCCTTGGGGCTTGCCATTAGACTTTAGGAGCCATTTGTCCTCATAAATTCCTCCCAAATTGATTAGTCTATAATAAAAGACCCTTTCTGCACTTATTTCTGTATCTTTTGGTTTAACCTCTTGACATCTCGATTTTATCATAGTTCAGTGAGGTTAACAATAGTGGGCTCAACAGGATTACTGTGAAGAGTAAAGGATGTGGTTGAAGTGTATCTGTGGCAAAGGGCCTAGCCTGGGAGAAAGCCTCAGCCCAAGTCAGTGTCTCGCCCCCTTACCAGTTCTGTTTGTGTGAAGCAAGGGAGACGTTTCCTTCCTTGCTTAAACCTGGCTCAGAAGAGGGACTAGTAGCCTCTTATCTCTTCCCAGCATCATATTTCTTTCATAATCCTCTAATGTCCTAAGAAAAAACTTACTACAGTCATGATAGAATCCCTAAGGAATACATTTCCAACAATAATGATGATGCTAGTTGTTGTTATTGATGGTAAATCAAGAATATCATAGTTGATAAGTACTTATCAAATAAATGAAGAGATTGTTCATATTCACAATTACTGTATAAGGAAGCCCTACTCCCACC
>CM053508.1:117777128-117800227 GCA_028627145.1 Eidolon dupreanum | reverse complement strand
CTGGGGATCCCAGTGCAGCTGGTTTTCCAAGGCAGACGGGAATTTTACCATGTCTCCTTTGCTTTAGAACTCACTTTAAAAAAAAATAGATTTAAAACCCATTAGGAAATGGCTTAAGAAGTTAATAACCTGTTACCATTCCAGAGAATTACATTTGATGTTGTTTATAGCTATTTGGCTTATGAAAATAAATACGTTAAGATGGGGAGCCAATTCTTTTCCATGCCAGTTATTGAAGGCACATCACCCAATAATAAGCAAATATCATTAATCTTAAACCACGTGGGGAGAATTTTATTTTTTAAAACTAATGTACATGTGGGATTGTATTTTTTTTTAAACTAGGGCCTAAAAAAAAAGTGCAGTAATACAATAAACTTTGCATCTCTGGTTCAGAATTCGATTTGTGTGGGAAAAACAAATTAACTGTGAAATGTAACTAGGAAAAGTAATGTTGATTACAAGGAGCACATAATTAGGGCAGCTCTGATATCTACTGGATTCCTCTTTGTTCCTACCAAGCCTGAGCACTAGTGAATAGGTATTCAATTTGGTTTTAATTATCATGTTAGTGTCGGTCATAATTTCCATAAACGACTCTTAAGCCACAAGAATGATACTAGAGTTGGAAGACCTTTTTTTTCCTTTTAAGTATTTGAGCATCTGTTTCCCAAATACCAGGGCAGTCTGTACAGGGAGAAAAAGTCACACAAAGATGGCCATTTCTCAGTACGATAATTTTAGATCCTTTCAAGGCCAGGTCATTTGCTTCATTTCATTGGCTACAGTTTATTCATTCACTGTTAATTAAGAACACGTCCTTAAATGTGAGCATGCTAGGAACTCAGAAATTCAGAAGTCTTTGTTCTTCTATTAAAATTTAGTAAGAAAATATGCATGAAAACTATTTTTTTAAGTCACTAAACTATCCTGAGATATATTACAAAGCCATATATGAAGGTCAGTGATGATGTAAGGTGATAGGAACACACAAGAGGGAGAGTGAACCCTTCCAGGGATGAGGGCATGGAAAGGGGAACTTGGTGTTGGGTTTTGATGGATAAGTGGGAGTCACTAGGGGAAGAAGGGAGAAATGGCTTGACTTAAGAAAGGGCATGAGACATTCAGAGGCCAGAGTGAAGCTCAGGAGACTGGAGGGCAAGGTTAATGAGAGAATAAGCTTAGGCTAAATTCTTGCCAGCTCGTTCACCCATCGAGATGACCTGAAGTCCCAGTTATCATCGCCTTAACCAGAGCAGAAGCCTCAGCTTGGGTCTCTCTACTTTTGCCCTTGCCTTTTTCTAATCCATCTTCCATATCACAGCCAAAGGGATCTTTTTGAAACCCAAATCGTTGCCTATCACTCTCCTTTACCCTCTCGATAAAGTCCAGATCTGCATGATCCACAGAGAAGCTATGGGAGCTGGCCTCTGCCCACCTCTCAGGTCTCACGTTCTCTCCATCGCCTTCTCTCTCCCTAGGCTTCCCCCCGACACTGTCCTCCTCTTTGGAAACCTTCCAGCCTCAGTTTCTCTTTTGAGCCTTTGCAATGCTGTTCCCACTGCCTAGCAAACTCAGTTTTCTATAATAATTGTTTCCCCTTTTCCTCTCTTACCCTCTTCCCACCTGTTCTGCTTTCCTTTTTTCATAGCTGGTATACAGTCTGTAATTATTTCTTTCATTGGGATCCATGTGTTTTTGTCTGTCCTCATTAGAATGCAAACACTGTGAAAGGAGGGATGATACTTGTCTTGCTCACAGTCATACGCCCAGACCTGGCCCTGTAACAGGTACCTTCTAGGTTCTGAAAAACCACTTCTTGAGAAAAGAGATGAAGGGTTTGGATTCCAGAGGGCTTTATGTGCCAGACTAGCAGCTTTAGACCTTATCCTGCGAACAATGGGAAGCCAAGAGAGATATTTAACCAGGCCCACAATGAGCATTGTATGGGTTGGTCTGACACAGAAAATTAAGTTTAAAATATTTTCAGTAATTTTGTTCATACCATGACTTCACTGGCATCCCTCCGTGGTGATGTGATGACGGGAGCAAAAAGTGATTTTCATTTCTCGAGTAAAACATAAAACGTGTTCCTGCAGGGCCTGACGCGCTCAGAATGAAAACTGATCTGACTGCCCTGTCCAGACAGATGAGAGAGCTGGTTAGCGGGAGAGGCGGCGGGTCACTGACAGCGGCGGGGCCTCTGGTTTGCAATTTTAAGGGGACATAAAATGCTGGCTGGCTTTCACAGAACACCAGGCTGAGCTACAGAAAACCGTAAAATCTCCCTGTTGCAATATAAATATGGGATGAAAGTTGATTAACCAATTTTATGTTGTTATCAGAGCCTTCAATCCATTTACACTTGAATTAGAAAGACCAAATTGAGTTTGGGCTGGACAGGCATTTTTCAACAGGCAACATAGGTCAAAGAAAAGAGGGTTAAATTCCTTTTTCACCTGAAATCTTTATCTAGTAGAGGATTTTCTGTGATGTTGCTCTGCTTGATTTCTTTGGGATAACTGCCAGCGTTTCACATGTGGGCCCAGAATATATAGACTACAAAAAGAAAGGGCATCTCCAGAATTTTCTTCTAGGGTATTCTTGCTGCCATGGACACTTTATTTCTCAACTAGGTTATTACAGCTGCCTCAAGCCTACTTCTGGTTCATCTCTGCCCAGCCCCCATCACCTCTCACCAAATAGCCACAGGAATGCTCTTCCAGTACAAATCTGGACCTGCCCAAGCTCTGCATGGACTCCTCATGAAGCACACAGCTTGATTCTTTGCTATAATCATCAAGGCCTTCGACAGTCTGTCCACACATGGCTGCCATTCTAAACTCACCCCTTTTCCTCTGTCATCCCACATTGACATGCCCCACTATACTCTTATTTTCTAGGCTCACCTGTCTATTTTCTTGTTCTAAAAACCATCAGGTGCTTTCCTATCACCTTGCGTTGCTCCTGCTCTTTTCCCAGCCTTGAATGGCTCCATTACACCACCATCACTTCCCGTTCACATTCTCTTCACCCTTCAAAGCGCAGTCAGGAGGCGTGGGCAGCCCATTTTCTCTGAAGCACTGAGAGAATGCAGCATTCCTCAGGTTGCCTGTGGGGAGGAGTCACTGGGGCAGGTGCCAGATCAGGAAGAGCTACATTTGCCAGATAAAAAAAGAAATGTCACCCAGAGAGGTGTGCTCGTCTAAGGACATATGGTCATGGTTCTAGATGGCACCTCTACTCTCTTACGCTTGTGTCCTGTGGCCTTGAATATCATGCCACAGAGAGGTCCTGGAAGAGTATTCCTCATCTGTGTATCCTCACAGAGCTTTGATCTTGGGTTCCCATTCTGAGTCCTGTCTGGGCAGTTTCAACAGCCTGTTCTCCACCCCTACCTTTCCACTCTATTCCCATATCCACTGTCCTTTGACCACTTGAATCCCCCAGAAAAACCTATAAACAGTAGAAAAGCCACTCTTGGCTTATTCCAGTTTAGTCTATTCTGGGACTCTTGACTATTCATCTGGCTTCATAACCTGTTGCCAGTTAATAGCCAACAAAAGGGCTGGTGACACCCTTTCCTCATTGACAGCCTATGTCCTGAGTGCTCGTCTCAGCTCTCTTTTGTCCTCCATTTTAATAGCGTTCTCTAGTTTTGTCTGCTATCTATAGTCTGGCATCTAGCCCTCAGCCTCAAATCTTGATTTGAGTCTCTAGTTCTAACCTCTGGCTTCTGGCTTTGTTCTCCAAGACTCTAGATTTCCCAGAATAATTCTCTACTCTGCCTGTGGGATACCATCCCTTCATCAGTGACAGGCATGGGCTCTTGTGTTCGCCTTAGCTCAGCGAGGGACTCATCTTCTGTCAGTGTATGACTGCCTTTTGCTCTCTGAACCCACACAAAACCTTCAAGGCTCTTTACACCCTGACCTCCCACTAATCCAGCCACCCTTGCCCCCCTGCCCTGCATTGTACCTCACACTCCAGCCCTTCTGTATCAGTTGTAGTTCTTGAGGACACCATGAACTTGACACGGTGGCATTCAGTGCTCTTTCCTGAAGGCCCTCATGGGGCTGAGAATCTTTCTAATTCAGATTCCACAATCAGAATTGGGTTAAAAGCCCAGCTCTACTTGCCTCCATGTGACCTTGGGCATATCCTTTAATCCAACTGAGCCTCTATTGAGTCATTTTAAAATGAGAATAATAATACTGCACTTCATGGGCTTGTAGTAGGCATCTAGATGACTAGATGACACAGTGACGGGCACATTTGCCCCCGGTGCAAGATAACACGAGAGTTCCTCTCTCCCATCACAGACTTTGCGGATGGTCAGGAAAGTTACGTGTGGTGCCTCAGCTGAGGTGTCAGCACGAGTCCCACTCCTGTAGAGGCCACGCTGGGGCCACTGCATGAAGTGCTGATTCACAGCTGAACTCAGGTGGTCCTTGGGGCTCTCGCTGCATCCAGTCTTGTGAAGAGTTGCAGTTCTCAGCTTTAGAATTTTTAAAACTTCTCAGGAAACTGGCACTTAGCAAAGTAGCTCAACTGAGATGATTCCAAGGCACTGGAGAAGCGGGACTGGGGGTCTCCAGAGAGCAATGAACAGTTTCTTCACATCCTTTCAAGGAGAGTGCTTCTGGGCCAGGAGCCCAAGCTGACCACAGCAGACAGGGACCTCCACTGCCAATTGAGACACCAGTTTCTAGTTTCATTGCTGATTTTCAAAGCAACCTTTGGAGAATCTCTTCCTCTCCTCATGCCTCAGTTTCCTTAACTGAAAAATCAGGGCACTGGACCAGGAGATCCCTGAGGCCTCCTGGTATGATTCTTACTAGCGGGTGGCCCTTAGACATTCTTCCTCATGCTCACACCTTGTCAGGATGCTAAAGTCAGACACAGTGTACCATGTGTTGGACAACACAGCCAACACACATAACAGGGCCCACAGTGGTTACCACACACTGTAAGTATTTGGTCATAGAAAAATATAAAACATATTTGATTATACTCTTTTTCTTGTGTGTTGACCCTGTACTAGAGGATTTGCTGAAATTGTAGCATGAATTCTACCCTGTCTTAGTTTGAATTTCTGCCTAAGTAGCCTCTGTGACAAGAGCTAGGATGCTGGTAGTTTATTAGGGGAATGGTGGAGTGAGTGGGGAAGTGAGACAGGGAAGGAAAAACCCATTAAGGGCGAGTAAATGAGTGGGGTGATTGCTGTGGGCACCTGGGGCACAATCCCCATGGGGCTCTCTGAGAGACTTAGGCACACCTCATTTGTGGTGGGGAAATGGGTATTTATTCACATCTCCCATCCCTAGTTAGTGGAGAGTCTCTTTTGGGCACTAACTCTGGTGCCTTGATGCACCTGGGATGTGGGCCAATCATGCTGCCTTCGCCAGGAACCACCTTTACACAGAGGCACAGAAGGTCATTGGACTGTCAGGAACTACCTGCTGGTAACCTCTGGGGTGGGTGAGATGGAGTCAGTCATGGGTTGGGATCATATAAGTATGCAGGAGCCGAATGTAAACATTTTAAGAATTTTTGCTAGCTGTTCGTGAAACACAATCATAATTACAAATTATATTTTACAAACTTATAATTAGATAAATCATTTTGAAGACAGGTAACAAATACTCATATCTCATCTAATTATTCCACTACCCTTTGCTATTCTCTATGCTCTTGAGGTTATTTATGTCTGTCATATTCATATGGTGAAAATATAATACGGTGATGTGTATGTACACAGCCACTCAGGGAATATTTACACCGTGGAAATCAGTAAATGCTATTAGGGCTCATTTCCCTCTGAAAATCAGGTGATTGATTAAACATTTACCAGCACCCTGATTGGGTTGTATCAGCAAGACACTGACCATGTATGTTACATCCTCCATTGTAGTTTTTCATGTGCCTTATCAGTCTAGCTATTAAATGACCCACAAAATCATTAAGAGGTCTGAAGAAACAGATGATAGGCTGGGCTTCCGGGGGTGATTCCCAAAGCATCAGCTCAACATCGAGGCCCTCAGGCTGCTGTCCCTCTACCGTAGCCAGGACATTGTAGACAAGGGAAGCTGCCCGTGGAAGCAGGAGGTTACCCTGCTGACGGAGGCCCCATAGCCACCTTTGTCCTGACCTACACCAGAAAAATGCCTGCTGCACTGCAGCCTGCCTCTCCCCGGCATGACTTAATTCTGCTACCATGCATGTGATGAGCAGAAAAAAGTCATATCTGGGTCACCAGCTGCAAGGGAGTCTGGATTTCTGGCTTTGACATGACTGTGTACTGAGAAAGCTCTTCACATACAGGCCATAATACTCATCTTCCTCAGTAACCTCAGAACAGGGACTGCCTCGCAGGCCTCCTGTATCCCCAAGGCCCAGCACATGGCCTGGGATGAGTGGGAGCTCAGGAGGTGCATATTGAATAAACCGATGGCTTGAGAAAAGAAAATTTTGTCTTGGTTGCTCTGAATTCTTTGTCAGGAAGTAAATTCTGAAAGAGGATTTGAGCTCAGAAAGAAAGATGTGGCCTGAAAGCTTCTCCCTCCCCACCCCACCTCTTTCCTCTTCCCTCTCCCTCCTCTCCTCCTCTCCTCCTTCCTCCTTCTCCCTTTTTCTGCCTCCTCCTCTCTCCCTCCCCCTTATTTTCCTCCTTATTCTCTTTTTCTGCCCTGCCTCCCCCACCCCCCCACTTCTCCCACAGACACACAGAGGGGCCCCCTTCAGACTCAGTTCACAGCCTCTCACGTTTCCTGCAGTGCCTCTTTTAAACATCCCTCCTTTTAGGCAGTCCCTCAGTGCTACAGAATTATCAGACCTACAGGAGTGCCTTATCAAACCCGGGTCCAGTATCAATCAGAAACATGGTCCAGGAAACGGTCTTCCCTTTGGGAAGGGCCCAGCTCCTGTCCTTGGGAAGCTCTGCATTCTCCTTGCTGGGAGGACGTGCGTGTGTGTTCCAGGTAGGGCTCTCTCGGGTACTGCCAGCTGGAAAAGTTCACCTGCCCTTTTCAGACTATGAAATACATGCCTAATTTGAAACATCACTCTGTCCCATTTTCCCTAATGATACCTTAATAGGGGCTTTTAATTCTGTGCTCTGCGGAAAGAGACGTCGGCATGCTGCTGGCTCCGGCTGTCATGTTGTGGGCCTGGCCATGGGCCCTCGGAGAAATCCCTTTACCTCTCTGACCCAGGTTGTGCCTGTTTAAAACCGTGTTCAGTACGTGCTTTTGGTTCTATCCAGAAACTGTGGTGCGTGCTGCGTGCCGACCCTGCTGGGTCCGGGGGAGGGTACAACCTTGGTGTGAGATGCGGACGAAATCATAGGACCGGAGGTGCGCTGGATGGAGCCTGGGGATCCCCAGTTCAGCAAGCCCACCTGTACCCACCCTATCCTGACTGCTAGGACAGGCCAGGGTCACCGTGTCCGAGGGACATGGACGTGGCTCACCTTCTCTCCCCCTCTGGGTTAGCAGAGGCAGGATCTGCTCCCTCCCCAGAGTATCTGCCAGGTCCTTTTCTTCCTATTTTACGCCGGGGAAGTGACAAAGGGCAGGCGGGCTCCTCTATAGACGCGGCCTTTCTCTCTCTCTCACTGCAGGTATCCCTGAGTCCTTACACTGAGATTAGGTTCAATGTCAAACCGAAACCCATTGTCTTAAAAGCCAGATGTGCAAAAGCTCAATAAAAAAAAAACAAAAACAAAACAAAGAATCAGAAGCCAGACTCAGGGTCATTGAGCAGTAGCTTAGATATTAATAACATGAAGGGACATTCCCAGTCTGCCACCGTCGCTGCTGCGCAGGGCTCCCCCAAGGCCCAGGAACAGTGGGGGTGATGCGCAGGGCAGCACGTGCCCCTCGCAGGGTCTCGCAGTCCAGTGCCATTCCTGAGGCACCCGTTCCTGGCAGGCTAGACCAGCTGCACATGGAGATGGGGTGGAAGACGGTGGGCCTGTCCTGGCTGTGTCGATGTGCACAGAGCCCCCAAGTTGTGCCAGGTGCGGGCGTGGGGCAGAAACACTGATTCCAGCCCCCAAACTGCTAGAAAATGCTCCGACAGAGAATGTTGGGAATACCGCTAGTGGGAACTGAGCATTAGGTCACTTCAGTTGAAAGTGATAGAGAATAAATCAAATCTCTCAAGTGTCTACTGTGTGCCGGAAATCATTGTGCATGCTGGGAGCACAGCAGCTATCAAAACTAGTGGAAATCCCTGTTGTCATGGAGGTCAGAGTCTAGTGGCCCGAGATAACCAAACCCTGGGAAGGGCATATGCTGAAGTGGGCTCTCGGGCCATTCAGAACTGGAGACTTGAATTTTAGCAAGATTACTGTGATTCAGTTTCCCGTTGTGTCTTGGAGCCACGCCCTCCACACTTCTTCCTGTTTCTACCTCCACCAAGAGAGGGACAAAATAGCCATCATCCACATTCCTGTTTCCCTCTGAAGGTCCCAGGCTGATGAAGAAGGTGCTAAATGAGGAAACTTTAATTGGTCAGCAGATAGGTAGGTCCCAAGTGACACGCCCTCATCCAATATGACACCCAGGGGGCAGAGAAGTTCCAAGTCAGGTGAGTGGAGTCCTGAGGAGGCTGAAAGGTGGCTAGCTCTTAGGGACAGGGACATGCTTCCTGGGGCTGTCATTCAAGCCTGCAGAATAAAGCACAGCTCAAGAAGGGCAGACTAATGTGACCCATCTGAACTGGAACCGTTAAGGTCACGGGTGCCTTGTGTGCCACCAGGCAAGTGGCTTCCTTGTTCTGAGCTCGGCTGCCTGGAGTTACAGCCTGAGTGGTGGAGAGCGTGCCCCACGGCATCCACAGCGTGTCTCCACGTGCAGCACCGGCCAGCGCGACAGGACTGTTTCTAGTGTCCTAATTTTCTTCCTCCTCTTCTTGTGCCTGGAATGTCCTAGGCTCATGCTAATCTTGGATCTGCGCTTCTGCCACAGCTCCCTGCACCCCCATTCCTGGAATGCTCCCATGTAGTCCCTTTTTCTTAAAATATCATCCTTTCAAGGCTGTCTCAAGCCTCCTCTTTCAGACAGCCCTTATCTATCATCTTATGTCTTCTACTACCTGTGTACCTGGCACAGTATCAGAGCTTAAACAGCCATCATTTCCTTCTATACCCAGCACTTCTGAGGGGTTGGAATCATTTTCTCCCTTCTGGGGAAACTGAGGCTCAGAGAGGCCTTACATTGCCCCAGGGAGAAGGAGCTGGAGCCCCTGAGGCTGTATTTACTTTGTTTTATGTCCTTACTTTCCTGAAGGGTCCATTAAGAGCAGTGGTTCCACACTTTCGGCGCATGAGCATTAGCAGGGGGCCTGTCATAGAGTACCGGCAGAGCTGCAGAAGCAGACATCCGGGGGTGGGGAGATAGCATCTGTGCATGGTTTGCCAAGGGCCCTGGGTGATTAGGGCTGGTCTGGTCACACTCTGAGAACCAGTGACTTAGGGAATGTTCATAGTGGCATAGGTGAAGATGTGGGTCACTTGTGACTCCTGGGATTCTGATCCCTCTCAAGATCTACTGAATCGAAATCTGTAGGGTGAGTGGGCTGAGGAGGCTCTAGCTGACTAGGTGCCCAGGAGGTTTGGGGGGAAGCTGATTGAGAGTCACACCTGCCCAATTAGCAATTAATTGTATCCTGCTTTATCTTCTCCAATTAGTTATTATGCAGCGATCAAGCTCCTTGGAGGCCTGGACAATAGCCCTTTACTCAGAATTAACCCAGTACTGGTGTGGTCCTGGGCAGGTGACTGGTGTCCCTGGCTGCATTAGCACTCAGAGGTGAGGGAGCTTCTTGCAAAGCTAACCCCTGGCTCCAACACCTCCCCAGCTTGACACCTGCTCTTGCCTCTTCTCTCAGCAAGGCTGAATCCTTCCTGTTGCTTAAAGACCAGCTCAGTGAAATAGACATTATTACCCTCAGCAAGAGATGAACCCATGCCCATGAACCTTTTGATCCTTCTTATATGAATAAGTGGGATTAGCATTATCCATGATGGAGGGCTTCAGAAAAGTTCCTACCTGACACCGTGTTATTAGGCACATAGTTGGCACCCTTCACATCTGCTCTTTCGTTCCTGCTTCCTCTTCTAGGGAGAACCTCTTCACCTTGAACATCCTCAGTGTGTGGAACAGTAGCTTGCACACAGCACAAGTTCAGTTAATACTTTAGGTTCCTACGTAAGTCTCAGATATCATCAGAAATTACAATGTTTTGCCATAAATGTGTATGGTGCATGTGTTGTCCCCACTTCTAGGTGCTGAGTCCCCCCGAGACTTAGTCCAGTGCCTCATACATGGTTGCTTCCTATGAGTAATTTTTTTTCTGAATGAATAAAGTTATTAACTTCTCAGGGTAACAGCTGGGAAAGAGGAAAATGTGTGTTTTTCTTTTAAAACAGATCCGTATCTTTATCTTAAAGCCATTCCAGATTTGACTAGACTTTTTAGCACTCAAAGGCTCTGAGCTTTAATTCATCATTAAAAATGGAAATAATAATAGCTACTTTATACAACTTTAAAAATCTCCGAAAAATTAGTTAACACAGTGCACACTTATACAAGCTCTCATGCTGTAGGCGCATGACAACCTGAGACTTAAGGACCAGGATAAACTTAGCACATAGTAGTTGCTTAATTAAAACGTGCACACAAAAGAAGGGGTAAATTCTGTAGCTTGGCATTCAGACACATATCTCATCCCTGTCGAAGAAAAATCAGAACAAAACACAACAAAGGAAATTATAAAAGGCCAGTGCTGGTGACATTGTGAGGGAACAGGCACATGTACTTTGGGGGACTGCATAGCAGTGCCTACCAAGTCATAAACATTTTCATATACTTTCACCTTAGAATAACAGTTATAAGAAATACTATAAGAGAATGATTTTTAAAGAGAAACAGTTTAAATATAGGCAGCAGTGTAATTTACAGTTGTGGAAACAAGAAGTAAGCTAAATTCACAAATATAGAAGAAGGGTTACATAAATTATAGTGCATCAACATAACAGAATATTTCATAGCAATTAAAAAGGCTAAGAGCAAAACCTATGTAGAAACATGGACCGATTTAAAATAAATATCTTAAAATATTTTATGTACACTGATGAAAATGATGTAGAATTATACACATACATATAAGCATGAAAGATTAAAAAGGAACAAAAAGACATGATTACGTCTGCTTTATTACATTGGTGACACAATTTATTTTGTATTTATATGGATACATATTTTAAATTATTTGATTTTAATAATTTATTTTATATACATATCTCTCCATACGTTAAATCCTCCTAATAGTTCTGCAAGGCAGCTTTTCATATCTGTTTCTCAGATGAGGAAACAGACACAGATATTTTACTAAATCACACATCTAAGGAAAGGTGAGGTAGGCCTTGAAATAAACTTTGCCCCACAACCTCCAAAGCTGTGTTTTTTAAAATTAAGTATTCACAAATTATTTTCCTACATGTGTGCATTTGGTCTTGGTTTCTCTTGAGAACTCATTTCCAATTAGACCTTATTTCATATTACCACAATGTTGGAAGATACAGAAATACTTCACAGGATTTATTATATGCACCATTCATCATTTCTAAAGTGTAGTATATACTTCATTGTTGGCCCCAATGAGCCATTTCTCTATATTCATGGCCTCGTGTAGTCTCCTCTCCTGTAGATACTTGAGTGGGCTATGTGATGTGCCTTGGCCAGTTAGCCTTTGACAAGCATGACACAGCAGGCCTTCACAAGCACTTATGAATTGGAGTTTGTGCTCATGGACCCCAGCCGCCACGTTCTGAGGAAGCCCAACGTAGTGACGGGAGGCCACATAGAAGGGAACTGAAGCGTCCCAGAAAAGAACCCGAGATGAACTCTCAGCACACAGCTGGCACCAGCTGCCACGACACAGAGAGATCCAGCCCCCAGCAGCCTCCAATGGCAGTTACCCTATGGATACCATGTGGAGAGAAGAACCACCCAGTGAGCCCAGCCAGCCCACAGAATCATAAGAATCTGTTGTGTTAAGCCACTAAGTTTGGGGATGGTTTGTTATTAGCAATAGATGATTGATACACTGAAAATGAAAAATTTAAAGTACCAGGATAAACTTAGCACATAGTAGTTGCTTAATTAAAATGTGCGCACAAAAGAAGGGGTATATTCTGTAGCTTGGCATGATTGCCCACTGCAGTCTTCTACTTTGACGAGACAATCTCTCTGTTGAACAGGATTGATCTGTAAACCAGGCGGGCAATCCAGGACCGTCCTTCCCAGAGGGCAGATTGTACAGTTCCATAGCAAAGGGGCATTGTCCTTTTTGAAATGACAGATCTTTTAGAAGCTGCAGAGTTACAGTCACTGCTTGGTAATTGCCCTGCCTCCCTGCTAGTGCTTCCATTCTTGGCTCCCATAATAAAGTTCAGTCTCATGCTCATTTTTTATCTTCCTAAATGGAGCCTGCCATGGAACAGCCATTTGTATTAGGATCTTAGGCAACCATGGCTGTTCCCAGCCGCAGCATCCCCACTGCTACTGCCTCAGTTCCGATCCCCATCATTTCTCCCTCGGATGATTACAGCAGCCCCTAACAAGTCTCCTAGCATCTTGGCTTAACACTCTTCAGTTCCATTCTCTGCAGCAGGCAGCAGGCCACGAAAGCACAAATTGAGTCATCTCACTCTGCTTTTTAAAACTCTACAATGGGCTCCTCATTGCCTCAAAGCAGTTATTTCTCACACTGCATTAATGAGTGTTTCATAAGATAGGGACTAGGAATGAGATTCAGTTTGATACATTTGGGAAACACTGGGTTAAACGAGGTTAACTGGGTATTTTTGTATGTGTGTGTTTCTTACAGGACTTCTCAGAGCCTTTACTATGCTGATAAGAATTGTGAATCTCCAAAAGGGTGATATAAAGTGCAGCATTTATAAACTTACCTTCTTGGCAGGCTATCTTTGGTTCTATTGACTTTACGTTTAGAATTATTGAAATATTTCCAAGTTCCTTAGTTTGGCACACAAGCTTCTTCCGGATGGGACTTCTGCTTAGCTCTTCAGTTGGAGTTTCTGTGTTTCTCCCCAGTTCTTGCTTCCTGACAACTTGGTGCCTTCGCATCTGCATTCCTTTTATCCACAGTCACCCACTCTGCTCTTTTATAGCTTAGTTCTTATTCAATCTCCAAATCTCAGGTCCATCTTCCCTCCTCTGGGAAATATCCTAACCTCACTGTACCCCACTCCAGTCACCTCACCCTCCCACCTTGGGCTGAATTATGTGTTGACCCCATAACATCTCATGATTTTTTTGTTGTTGTTGTATCAACTTCCACAGGGCCTTATAATTGCCTGCTAGCCCATCTTTCTATATTACATGTTCTTTTGGGTAGGGCTTATTGCTTGACACTTGATGGGCTTTCAGTTATGTTCGTGGAATAAATTTGTACAGAGAAATAGATTTTGTTTTCAGAAAAATATCGTTGACTAAGATTTTCCTGAGAGCAGCCACATTGTAGCAGGTTCTTTTCAGGTGTTAATCCACCCATAGTCCCACATGCCTGTCATGTTGCCTTTACCCCACAGGTATCCTGTGGATGCTATCTCCTGGGACCACAGAATGTCACATCAACAAAAGTGGGCCTTTTCTTTAGATTCTTCATGTACGTGAAATCACGTGGTATTTGTGTTTCTCTATCTGACTGACTTAATTTAGTGTGATACCCTCTAGGTCCATCAAGACAATATTTTTCTTCATCCCCTTCCTTTTAGTCTGTGTCTTTTAATCTGTAGTGAATCTCTTGTAGGTAGCATATGTAGGGGTCTTGTTTCCTTATCCATTTAGCCACCCTCTCCTTTGGATGGAATACTTAATTCTTTTCCATTTGAGTTAGTTGTTGATAGATATGTAGTTATTACTATTTTTTATTCATCATTTTGATACCTCTTTTTTCTTCTTAAAGAAGTCCTCCAACATTTTCTGTAATAGTGGCTTGGTGTCAATGAATTCCTTTAGTTCATTTTTGCCTGGGAAGCTCTTTATCTGTCCTTATTTCAATAAAGCTGGGAAAAAAGAAAAAAAATAATAATTCTTTCCTGATTCTAAAAAAAAAAAAAAAGTGGTCTTTTTCAATTTATTTTCTGAAAATTTGGACTTAACAGTGGTTAGAATGTTGTTCAAACTGCAGATACTGAAAGTGCTCTGGCAGCCGGTCTGTATGTGAGCAGATGGAGCAATGGAAGCTGCTCTGGGAAGTGGGGAAGGGAGAGAGAGAAAGGGGACAGAGAGAGAGAGAGAGAGAGAGAGAGAGAGAGAGAGAGAGAGAGAGAGAGAGAAAGCGAGAAAGCGTGCGCGCGCGCCAAAGAAGTGAAGGCCTAGGTATTATTTAGGAAGAAGCAAGATAGAGAAATACAGTGGCCTGTGTTCCTAACTGGTCGAGTATTTATTCTTTTAGCAAGCTGAGGCCTGGCTATGTTGCGTGTTTTTAAGGAGTATATCATCCCAATGAATTTCCTGTTTTCTACTTAAGCTTTTTTGAAGGTTTTTTGTTTTGTTTGTTTTGTCTTGTCGTGTACTACCAATAGGGCCTTTCTTAAGCAACATCCATTTTTTCCCCTTGAAAAACTGAAAATCTGGATGGCCCTGTCAACACTCTTCTCTGTGTCATGGCCAGGTTGTGAATATTAATGACAGTATTTAAGCAGGTCGATTGTGCATTGAGAGTATGAAATATGCGTGTCACTTAAAAACAGATGATTGTCAACATAGTGCCTGAGCTGAATTAGTCTAACCCAGGTTGTCACAGTCGATGCGAAGAGAAGCTGTGACAGTGTGTTTGTGCCAGACTTTATGGATCCCAAGGTCAGGACCTAAATGTGCAGATTCAGGAAGGTGCTTTTTTTCACTAATGATCTGTTATCATTAACTTGATGCATGGGTAGATTTATATAGAGAAAAATGTTAATAAAAGGTTTTTTGTGCTACATTTCTACTTTGCTAGTTGTCATTCCATTAAGCAAATTCGAGGCAATGTAATTGCTACAAGATTCTACATACTTGCAAATAAATTTGTGAACTTATTTATGAAATAAATGGGTTTTAACTTGGCTTGCTAGACTAATTCTATCTTATTTCCAAGAGATGTTTTGATTATGGGTTTCTAAGAGCTTGCAGGGTAAAGTAGTTTACTGTTGACAAGGCAGCAGACAGTCCTAAGTTTAAATCCTGATCCTGTCACTTAATAGTGGCTTAATTTCTTCTCTGAGTCTCAGTTTCCTCATCTGTCAAGTGGGTGTCATAGTAATACTTAACATGTAGGGTAGTTTGGTGATTAAATTTGATAATGTGTGTTAAAAACCAGCATCTAATAATTGGTAGTTATTATTTCATATTAAGCAATCTTTTTGATCATTCTTATTGGGGCAAAAAAAAAATTTGCCATTCATACAAATATTTACAAATTTCATTGTGTAACTACAAATGCAGATTTTGGGCTAGAAATGATTAAAGGAGAGGGTGGATGGGGCAACTGCCTCCTACACACACACACACCTATTACAGGTAGCATCCAGTAGGAGCAAAAGTGGGCATGTACAGATTATATTCAAAGCAAAGCTGTCCTAGACTTCAACTTTATGATAGCAAAGTACGCGTTTGGAACGTACAAAATCCAGGGGATGGATTTGGCCCACGTATGGGCACCTTACAAACAATCGTTAACTGGCTAGTTGACCTAGTATTTGAAGCATTTGTATTTTTCAAGTGTTCCGTAAGATTCTAATCCCCTTCCTGAAAGTATCTGACAGAGCAATTTTTGAAGGCAGCATGCATGATGAGAATTACATGCAATTTGAAGTAAAACCTACATTCTGGTTATTTTGACTATTTTCTGTTTTTTTGCCTTTGGGCTCATCATTTCACCACCTGGATCTTCTTTCTGTATCTGTAAGATGAAGATAGTATATCACCATGTGACACAAATGTGTCTTTGTTTGTTTGTTCATTCGTTCGTTCATTCATTCATTCATTCATTCATTCATATATTTGTTCGGTAAATGAAATGCTAAAGTCCAGAGATCTGACAGCAAAACAGAGAACAGTTTTGCCTTCACAGAACTTACGTTCTGTTTGGGGAGAAGGTGGCATAATAAACATCTCAAAAAAATATAATACAGTGTGTCATATGTATTATATATAGCTGACTTCCAAGTATTAAACAATTCAAGGAAGAAGGATTTGAAGTGTTAGTAGGGGGGTTAGGGACATTTACTGAGAATAGAGTGGCTAAGCCAGGACTTACCGAGAAGGTGGTATTTGAAGGAAGTGAGGGAGCAGTTCACAGTGCTGCAGGAGTAGGGGGCAGGGACATCTAGGCAGAGGGATCAGCAAGGCAAAGAGGTAAGAGTGGGTCTGGGGAGTCTGACAAACCATGAGGTGGCCAGGTGGCTGGAGTGAGTCAGTGATGGGGAGAGAAGCAAGAGACGAAGATGGAAGGGTAGACAGGGCAGATGGAAGGTCATGTGGACAATTGTCAGGACTGTGACTTTTACCCCAAGCAAGATGGGGAACTACAACAGTATAGTCAGACTTAGGCTTAACAGAATTATCTAGACTTATGCTGCCCCAGGACTATGAACCCCTGGAAATGGAGCTGATAAGACTGAGGGACTGAATTTTCCTTTTTATTTCATTGGAATTAATTTAAATTTGAAAATCATTACTTGATTCAGCGATTGAAAAAATTTTAAGTGTATTTGGAACAACGTGGGTATGCGAATCAACATTTTCAACTGTACATTCATGACATCTAAAGATAGATCAGGTAATTCAATAAAAATTTACCACCTGAATTGAGATATGCTGTAATTGTAAAAAGCACTCCAATGTCTAAAACACAGGATGAACAAAGTAAGGTTAAAAAAACTCAGTGATATTTTTATATTCATTATATGTTGAAATAATATTTTGAGTGTATTGGGTTAAATAAAATACAATAACATTAATTTTACTTGTTTTTACATTTTTAAAACATAACTACTAGAAAATTAAAAATGACAAATGGCTCACATTTTATTTCTAATGGACAGCACCAATTTAGATAAAGCCTTGCACCAAACTTGACACATATTAATGAACTAATTCATTCATTTATCACAAATGTATTGGGTGCTTTCTATGGATGAGGAGCAGCATTCATGGAGGGAGAAGCCAGTGCTCCTTGTCCTCATGGGACTTTTATTTTAGTGGGACAGACAGACAACAACAAAATTAAATAATGCGAAATTGTAATTTCTATGAAAGGAAAATAAGGGTCTGAGAAAGAACATTCTGGGAAAGGGCTATTAGGCAGGTGGTCAAGAAAATCCCTCTGAGTTGCTGAGGAGTCACGACTGCTTGTGGATTATCAGACTGGCACACAGAAGTGCTTTTTAGACCTTCTAGTGCCATCAAAGTGAGTTACTGTTAGTATCAGTGTTCTTGGGGGCAAGGCATTTGGCTGGACTACAATCCCCTTGAGAATAGAGACTGAGTCTGGTTCAACATTTCACTTGAGGTATCTGCCCTATTGGGCACGTGAGAGGTGTTGGTAAGGATTTCGGACATCGTGGGCCTCTCAGAAGATAAAGTGAAGCACTAAACAGGTTCCAGTTTTCATGGAGTTTGGTTGGAAGGGAAATGCAGTGGTGCTAATAGGAGACAGGGTGTTCTCAGGGTTGAGTGATATATGTGTGAGTGCGACAGGTGAAGATCAGGTAGGGGGGGAAGACGCCTCAGAGGAGGAAGAGGAAGCATGCAGGTCTGAAGCAGGGGAGCTTTGAGTAGGTGGAGAGGAGCAAGGAGGGTGCTCCGGGCTTGAGGTAAGGGACAAGCAAAAGTTCAGAAGTGGGACCTGGTGGCCAAGACAAGGACTCTGCTTGTCTTGGGCAGGGTGGGGGGGAACAAGGGCTATTTCTCTCCGTCCTTTGAAACCTTAGCAGTTGGTCTGGACTTCTGTGTCCTGAGATGTCACTAAATAAATGGGCTCAGAGAGAAATCAGATCTGAATACAGATCGGGTATTTCTAATAAAAATTTACCATCTGAATTGAGATCTTTTGTAATTATACAAGCATTCCAGATTTTGAAAAGTTAAGATAACCATAAAAGGAAAAATAAAATTCAATTATAATTTTTATATTTATTATATATTGAAATAATATTTTGAATATTTTGGGTTAGAGAAGTTATACTAACATTAATTTCACCTATTTCTTTTTACTTTTTAAAAAATTGTAACTAGAAAATTTTAAATGACAAACATGGCTCTCATTCTGTTTCTGTTGGAGACGCCTTTCATGGCCCTGCTGTGGCCGGGACACCAGCAGGGACAGTGTGGCCTTAGCCCAGCACAGGTCTCCTTCCTGTGAAGGTCTTCAGATGGACCCAAAGCCCAAGGCTCCCAGAAACTCCTGTTTAGTCCATGCATATGGACTAAGATGTTGGAGTCACAGCCTCCAAGCATGACAAGGACAGCTCAGTCCCTCTCCTTGGAGGGAGAAAATGATTCTGTGGCCAGATGTGCCCATTTCTCTTTCCACTGAAAGCCTTTAGTGTCACATGTCACTCTAGCAAAGTAGAAACTCTTGTCCGAATTTTGTAAATCACATGGATGGGAAGTGAGATCTCAGGCCTCAAATCACATGGGGTAGCCAGAATCAAACCTAGATCATGGGCAAATCCGCCCCCCTCATGCAGTCTGTGAACCCTTGATAATAATGCTGGTAGGGACCTTGCTCACTAGCACAGTGCCCCTTCGCTATTTCTCAGATGGGAAACTGAGACCCAGAGAAAGACAGACTTCGGTGGGAGTCCTGCTGTCAATTGTCTTTATCGTCAACAGTTCCCTTCTGAGTGGAATTCCATGGAGAGAAAGATAGCCTCCATCCTCTGGGGCCAGGGGAAAGTGGTCCACTTCTCTCCTGGCCCATTAGTGGGGAGCAGTGCAACCTAGATTTACTGAGCACTGACCTGAACCAGGGGAAGTGCTGTCAAGGCGATGGTGGCCTAGTTGAGAGTGAGCTTCTTATTCCTGAATCCATCACTCGCCCCCACCCCTGTCCTTTCTGATCATCAGTGACTTCCTGGAAGCCTGAGTTGCACCTCTCGCTTTCCTCCTGGAGTTTCCAGACTTCTGCAGGTGGGCATGAGTGCAGGCTGGGTGGGAACAGCGCTGGTTCTGGGTGACACACAGAAGTACTGACCGCTGCTGATTTCACCCAGAATTCAGGGCTGAGAGCCAGGCAGAAGGAGCTAAGGCTTGCTGTGGTGACAGGACCTCCCATGTGCTATTTATAAGTACATCTCCCTGCCATCTGGGCCCTGTCCCCACACTGGGCTTCCTTCCTGGGAAGCCGAGCTATGTCACATACTCTTCATTTTGATGCATTCCAGGCCAGGGTGTTTAGGCAGAAATGTGAGATGGAGCAAAGCTTCAGCTCTGTTTGGGGCCCGAGAAGTCGAAAGGCACATGCCCAAGCTCCTCCCCAGCACAGGCTCCTGGATCCTAGTGCTGGGGGGCTTCTGGGAGGCTGTACCCCAGGACTTGAGGGAAGGCTCTGGGCTCCCCAGCTCTGCCATCCCCAGCCCAGGAAATAGGATGGTCTTCAGTGTGACAGCAATTAGGGAGCAGGATGGCTGTTTCTACTCGCCCCAGTGTCCCCTGTGTTCACAGCTCTCTGTCGATTGACAGCATTTCTCATCCCTAAAAATTACATTCTTTATCTGAAAAGAAACACCCTGAAATGTTAGCAACAGTAAATTTCTTTGGCTGCTGAGTCTATGGATGATTTTTCTATCTCTAATTTTTTTTTCTTTACTCTGAAAATTTTCTTCACTGAGCCTGTATTACTTTATAACAATAATATTTGAACAAAGGTTGTTTTTTTTTTCCCCTGTCCGGAAGGCAAAATATGACTTCCAAGGAGCAGATTGTCTCCTTGGAACTAAGACGACCATTTCTGAATCTGCCCAGACTCACCCACATCCACAAATGCTTCCTCCTCCTTTTTGCTTCATCCTCCTTCGTCTAGCCCTGTTTCTTTTTTCTCAGAAAAAGAAAAATGCTGTTCTCTTGAAGCTGGGAACTTTACACATTTATTTCATTGACTCATCAAAAATAAAGCAAGAATAAGACAGTACAAGGACAGAGGAGAGCTCTTGGATGCTGGGTGTCTGTCCCCTACCAGCAGTTCACGGATCCTTGCCCAGCTTTTGTCCTGCAGCCTATCACTCCTATGTCCCACTGTGTGCTGTTGACACCTCCCCTCCATCCTTCATACCCTCAGAGCCTGCACCCACGTTGCATGATCTCTGTCTGTCCTCTCTTACGTAGTGTATGCATTAGGATTCTCATTTATGTGGCACTTGAGTCAGGAATTTGAATCCCTGAGCTCATCTTTTTCTTTCTCCACTTTGTCTAGTGACATTAGGAGAAACCAGCCAATCTCATTATATTCATTAGTCAGCCAAAAATGTTCGAAATTCTCATATACACAGTCATCCATCCCTGAGCATCTTAGAAACAAGAGGTTGGTCAGGAGTATTCTGTGCTGATGTTTTATGTGTTTCTGCTGGCACATCACGCCATGGACTGTCAGTGCTCTCTTTACTGCTGGCAATAGAGACATTAGTGTCTTTAAATCGAGTCAGATTAGAGAGCCAATTCTAGAAACTTCAGAATCAATTCAGAAAACTCATCCTTAAAATTCTGTTCTGCTAGAACCGCTCTTGGTATCACAATCTGTATTAGGGTTCTCCAGAGAAACAGTAGGATCTATTGTCTGTTGGTCTGTGTCTGCCTATCTATTAAGAGATTTATTATAAGGAATTGACTCATGGTTATGGAGGCTGAAAAGTCCGGACATATTTTAGTAAGTCAGTAAGCTGGAGACCCAGGAGAGCTGGCGGATAGCTCCAGTCCAAGTCCAAAGGCCTGAGAGCCAGGGTAGTGATGGTGTGAGTTCCTGTCCAAGGGCAGGAGAACACTGATGTGCCCACTTAAATAGTCAGACAGAGGAAGTTCCTTTTACTTAGCCTTTTTGTTTTATTTAGGTCTTCAGTTGATTGGATGTGGCCCACCCACATTAATGAGGACAAGCTGCTTTACTCAAATCTACTGATTTTCCTTACTTTTTATTGAGGTCATTTATTTATTGAAAATCATCTTTGTTCTAGGCATTTGGTAATGAGGGTTTCTCAGAATATCTCCTTGCCAGATTGTCTGAAGCAGAAGTCACTGAGGTATTATGAGTGCGTGTATTATACATACATATATGAAATTTATTAAATTAATAAATTTTATATACTAAAGATATATCTTTGTATGAATTCAGGATAGGTAACTCTGGAAGGCAGTAAATTAGAGAGGGATTAGAGAGGATTACACAGAGTCTTCAAATTTATCTGCGATATTTTATTTCTTAGGAAAAAGCTAAGAATTTATCAAGCTGGGCAGTTGTGAATGAGGTGGATAATATCTTAGTACCTTAGAGTATGTTGAAAATATTTTACAAATGGAAAAATGGAGGAAAGAAGGGAAGGAGGGGGCCAGGGAAGAGGAACTAAGGAAGGGACAAGAGCAAAGGAGGCTGGGTCATGTCCAGGATGATGGCTAAAATCAGGCCACAGAATCAGTCAGGAGAGGTTCCCCTTCTGCCACCTCTGCCCCCAAAAGCTCCATGTTGGCCCCAATACTATTGTCACCCACTCCCGAAGTAAGATCTCTACAGCCCCAAATTTTTGTGGCACCACCTCCCAATTTCATTCAGGCACAGCCCAGGTTCTGCACCTCACTCTAGGTCTATGGGAGGATGAGAAGGGGGATTTCTTGCATTTTCGCCTTCTATATAGAGAGGCTGACTTTGACTCATAAAGTGAAGAGTTTCTCCAGCACAAGAAAGGGGCAGAGTTTCAAATGACAGCCCCAAATTACGAGCCTAGTGTCAACAAAATTCAATTCACCTGCATTTGTCAACAGAGGAGGCTAAAGTCTCTCTACAATGCCCTGGTGCGGGTCCCGGACTGGGTCCTGTACCTGTGATAATTGTATCCTGTCCCCATCCCCACCTCCTTCTCCCAGGGGTGGGAACAGTTTTACCCCAACTTCATGTGCAGCAATGAATTGGACTTGTTGCATGCCACATGGTAAGCCAGAGCCAAAGCAGAGTTCGAAATTCAGACCTCCTTAACTCCAAGTGCTTGTTTCTGACATTTTTCAGACAAAATTAAAGTGAGGCACTTTTCATATCAGCTTCCATCTCCTCCCTATTATTTTACCATTATCAACAGATATGTCTCCTCTTGGTGCACACACTCCATCCTTGCCATGAGGGACAGCTCAAACAAAAGATCTTTTTCTCTGTTGTACTACAGCAAAGTAATTTGATAGAGTATTTGATTTTAATAAAGCCAACATAGTAACAGACAACCCCAGATATTGCACTGAATAGAGACCTCTGTAGGAGTCGGCATTTCCCCAAAGCCAGCTAGAATAGGGGGTTGTCAGGAGCTGTCATGGTCAGCCGAAATGTCTCCTTTGAGATTTTGGAGGCTCTTCGAATCATTCTGGGCAAACATCTGTTTCAACAGTCCACAGATAAGAAAGGCTAAAATCTTGAGTATAAACATGAAAAAGGACCAGGCCAGGGTGCGGGTGTGCCGAAACCGAACGTGTTTTGGTGCCATAGCCGTGGCTCGTGCTCTGAGCATCAAGCCTTCTCCAAGCCATCTGGCTGACTGTGTGAGCAAGGCCCATAAACTGGCCACATTTTCTCAAAATTAAAATTCAATAAGAGGATCTTTCATTTCAATCTCCTACCTTTGTGTAGCAGACACAATACTCTGGTGACAAATGCAGGTGAATTGAATTTTGTTTTTCCCATAATAGTTGCATCTGGCAGCAAACTAATGTATTAGTTATCAGAGATGAAAATAAGCATAATGCCTGATTCTAAACTTGAAATTGCATCACTGCAACAAAATGCCTTTTGATTGAATTGCACATTTGTTTTTCTTTTCCATTTTTTCT
>CM053508.1:117722804-117776628 GCA_028627145.1 Eidolon dupreanum | reverse complement strand
CTCCACAGCCATGTGTTGTCACTAAACC
The DNA here is from genome assembly GCA_028627145.1 of Eidolon dupreanum. Classification (NCBI taxonomy): domain Eukaryota; kingdom Metazoa; phylum Chordata; class Mammalia; order Chiroptera; family Pteropodidae; genus Eidolon; species Eidolon dupreanum. The sequence continues at coordinate 117,776,600 of CM053508.1, read as the reverse complement.
CAATGCCCCAGGATTCAGGTTTTGTCTACCAGGTGGCCCACCATGGGACTCTTCTTGTACCGCCATGACAGTGACCAAGTTTCATTCATTCCTAACTTTATAAATGTTTATTAAAATGTCTATTATCTGCCAGACTGTATTCTAGGCACTGGGACACAGATGTGGCTTATTCTCTTCCATCTGGACACTCTACTTTGTTTTGACTCCCTCTGCAACCTTCCCACATTGCCCAGCCAGTCCTGGTGGATTTTTTTCCTCTCATGTTTGTTTAAAATACCTGCTATATGCCAGATATTTCACCTCCTTTGATTCCCACTATAAGTTTGCAAGGAAGGAATTACTATGGAACTTTATGGGAAGTGAAGGCTCTGGCAGGTGACACGCTATCTGCAAAACCAGGAGGTGTCAGGGTTACTGCTTGAACCCAGCAACTGCACATTAAGTCCAGGGCCCAGTCTGCCCAACTTAGCTGACCGAGTGCAGCCATCCCTGCCCTGGTCTGCTCTGCTGCCGGGGACATGGCTGCGAACTAGTATGTTGTGCTCGGACATTTCTCCCAGGCTCAGGAGAAATGAAGACTCTTGTGAAATTGTATTTAGTGATCCTCTAATTACTTTTGCCCTGGGAAAGAGGATAATGCTAAAGGAGACAGATTTTTTCCAGGGCATGGGTTCCTCCTTGGACCTAGCCCCAGCTACTCAGCATGTCCTGTCTGGTTAGGACATACCAGTCCAGTTTCAAATTAAAGCCAAGCTCTGTAGGGACTCTGGCTTCTCCCAGTTGCCTGGTTTGTTTATGGACCCAGTGCCCATTCACTGTATAATAAATACTTGTAGAAGAATGAATCAAAATGAATAAATAAACTCTATTCAGATTTTAGTTTTGTCTCTTGCTACCTGGGGGGTCCTGGGCAAGTCGCATCACTTCCTTGAGCCTGAGATTTGTTAGCTATAGAATGGAATTTAAAATACACAGGATTCTTATGGAAATTAAATGAAACAGTATCAAAACGTCTGGCTCAGTTCCTGGTAGAAAGTGGGTGTTAAGTGCAGCTTCCCAAAGTCAGGTTCAAAAAGGGCTGGACGGCGTCTCTCAGATTAGTTTTGTGCTTACCAACCCCTGGGCATCTTACCCTCCTGGAAATGAAGAAATGCAGCTGCAAACAGATGTTCCTGCCACCCAAGCTACTCCAGAAACATGCCTTGTTTATTCTCAGCCTCCTCATCCACAAAATGGGGACACAGGCCTTTTCTCTAGAGACCTCTCCACAGGCAGCATGTAAGCTCGTGGCCGCCTCTCCGGACCTGGAAAGAATGAGTGGGGTTTTGTTTCCAGTGTACAAGGCAGAAGGAGGATGGCAGGAGAAATATCTGTAATTACCTGTTTATCTCTGAGATTTGACCTAGGAGAACACTATTCTGTTCAAACAATAGTGTTTAGCAATGCTCAGGTAGGCATAAAATGTCCATCTGCTCCTTGGGTGTTGGTGGACGGAGCCTGGGGATGGGGTTGGGGGCATCGTCCTGTCAGTCTCACAGATGTGCTTTGCTTTGTTGTTACCTTGAGTAGTTCACCTTATGGAAACATCAGTGACGACTCATGGACCAACTAATTGGTGTTCTGTTTTTTGCTTGAAGAGTAGGGAGCCATTTCTTGCCAAGCATTCCTGGACAGGGACTTAAGTAGAGACTTACTAGGTCTTAAGAGAATGTTAAAGATTATTTTATCATTGAAGTATTGGAGAAAAGGTAGCTGATTTGCTTTGAGGCTGCTGTGCTAAACTGAAATACGAAAAGGAAAATGTTTGTTGACTAGGGACAACTCAAAGCATCCAATTGTCTTTTAAGCAACAAAGATTTTGAGGCAGTCAGTGGTGGGAAAGATATGGCAGGAGCAGAAGGGGTGGTGGGAATTAAAGCAACCCATCATCAAATGAGAGAGACTCACTGTGGACGTAAGGGATACCAATTGGCATGGAATGGCTGACCTGGACAAAGTAAGGACAAGGAGACAAAATGGGCTACTTGAGTGGGGTAGTGGGAGGTTGCTTTCTGGAAGCAGCATGAATTCTGATAGAAAGAGATAAGCAAGTAAAGGCATGAAGAGGTTGTTCTGGTATGAAAGGCACTAGATCAAAGTCCTAAAGAGCCATCTGGCTATGGGCACTTGTGGTGTACAGTTAGATGTGCTCAAAGGTAGGCTGGGTAGAATGCTTCAGATTCCAGTTTCTGCTATGTCACTTAGTACCCAAGGCACCTGGGGCTAGTTGCCCTCCCTCTTGGAGCTTCAGTGTCTTAGTTTCCAACCCTAATCTTATGTCTGATTGAAGACATGAGTGTGAAACTGAATATAAAGAAACTGACCCTGGCTCAACAAATAAAAGTCTCCTCCCTCTCTTCTTCCTTATTTCCTGAAAATCAATTCCATATGGCCGATGGCCACTGGTTGTAAGATGTGGAAGGCCCTGTGACCCACAGGTGATCACTGGGCGTCACTGGACAGCGTTACCTTTGTTTTTCTCCCAGAGAACTGGCAGTCTGCATCAGAAGGTATCAGCATGAGACTCTGTGACCGCAGCTGCACCCTAACCACCATGCCAGGAAAATGAGCCAAATAGGTCTCGTCTTCTTGTAATTCTTAAACTGCGATCTGGCATCCTGCCACAGAGTTAGGCACATACTGCAGCTGCTCTTGTTGCAAAAATGTTCCTACGAATGATGAGACGTCTTCCATAGAAACTGACTCTGGTAGGCAGAATGATGGTCCTCAAGAGGTCCCTGTCCTAATCCCTGGAAACTATAAACATGCCACCTCACATGGCAAGAGGGAATGGAAGTAGCAGGTTGCTAGTCATCTGTCCCTAAAATAGAGGTTATCTTGGATTATGTAGGTGGGCCCAATACAATCACAAGGGTCCTTAAAAGTGGAAGACAGAACAGGGGTGGCAGTGTAGCAGCATGAGAAGGACTTGGCCCAGCATTGCTGGCTCTGAAGATGGAGGAAGGGAGTCATGAGCCAAGGAATGTGGCGGCCTCTAGAAGCTGGAAAAGGCAAGAAAACAGATTCTCCCTAGAGCCTCCAGACAGAAACAGCCCTGCTGACGTCTTGATTTTAGGCTAGTGAGACCCGTGTTGGATTTCTAATCTATAGAACGGTAACATGATAAATTTATGTTGCTTGACGCTCCCAAATTTGTGATGATTTGTCACAGCAGCAACAAGAAACTACACTTACCTTTTACCTCTAATTCTTCTTGATTTCCAACAGGTCCTGTCATTTATGTATTCACTCCATTCATTCATTCATTCATGCCTACATGTATTTACTCATGTATTCCTATAGTTTAGGTTCCTAATTTGTAAATAGAAGTTAGTGGTAGAAAATATTTTATAGGGTCTTCTTGAGGATTAAATTAAATCAAACAAGTAAAGGGCTTAGCACATCGACAGACACAATGCAAGTGCTCATAAATGTTAGCTTTCTCTATCAGTATTCCTGCTATTCTGTCAGAAAACATTTCTTGGGCATCAAGTTTGTGCCAGCTCTGCCTGAGCTTGGGCTATGGCTCCTGGGTGGGAGAAGGGGCTGGGTAAGAGCTGAAGGGAGCTTTCCCCAAAGCCCCACTTGGTGACTTCCGCCTGTGTCTCACTGGCCACCTTTACCTGCAAGGCAGTCTAGTAGTTTCAGTCTCTCAGTTGGGCTCATAGTTGCCCTTGAATAAAATCAGGGCTCTGTTTTTAGGGAGAAAGGAAGCTTGGAATTTAGTAGGAAATTACCTAAAGTTGGCCAAGCTGTTGGAAGCAAAGAAAGAAAGAGAAAGAAGGAAATCATCATTTTGGGAGTGACGTATGTACCACATCTTTTATGTGTGTTCTTCCACTTAAGCACACAACCCCCTACAAGGTCAGCAGTCTAATCTCCATTTCAGCTTGGTGAAAAAAACCCAAGGTCACATTACTAATAGGAGGCAGAGGTTTATGGAACCATTGGACATTGGATTCCAAGTTCATACCCCATCTATTCTCCACTGCCTCATTTTCAGTGTGTGTGTGTGTGTGTGTCTGTGTGTGGCAGGGTGGTGGGAGGGGGGTGGTGAGGAGCTGCAGACAAACCCAGCAGATTGAAAACCCCACTTCTCCCGGTGCTTATGCTCTGGCTGGACTGCAGAGTGGGGTGCTTCACCCAGTAGGGCACACTGGTTTTCTCTGGCTTCCCTGCTCCTCCCTGGTGGTGCCTTCAGCCTCCACTCCATCCTGCTCCCTGGGTAAGAGTAGCCAATAGGAAGCATCATATGCAGAGCCAATGCAAACACTGAAGTCATGGCGGATCACATCTCCCCCGACCCCAGAAAAAAGGGCCTTCTCCATCTCTGGCTCTTAAGAAACCACATGGCCTGCTAACTTTTCTTTGCAGCTTTTCTGGGCCGCGGGGGGCCACTCCCAGTGCTGCCTAGCACGCTGACCTATTTCCTCTTGCCAGAGTGTTTCTTGCATCATTGATGCCCATTGAGCTTTTCTGTTCACACTTCAGGACAATGTTTTGCTTCCTAGGTACCCACCAGACAGCTACCCCATCTTGCGTGAACAGACTGTCATGGAAAACCCTTCAGGTGGCTGAGACACAGGCAAGAGGGTCCTCACTGGAGAATCCATCTGTCTGAGTCACAACCTGTCATCGATTGACCTAATTGAAATTGAGGCACATTAATAAGACAACAATGGGACAGCAAATAAAAGGGAGCATTTAGCTATCATTTAGAAATAATTAGCCAAATAAAAACTGGTTCAATGACTAGACTTAGTATCACAGACGAAATCTCATAGAATCAGTTGTGTGTACTGCTGCCCAAGGGTGACCGATGACAGAGAAAAGCCTCCGCGTATCTCTGGGACCCCTGAGGAGGCACACATAGGAGCTCCATAACACTCGTTCCTAACTCACTGCAGGAAGGCCTTTGAGGCTGAGCGATCACTCTTTAACCAAAGCCCTGGAGATTTACCTGTGACTGTACAACTGCAGGGCACTGTCATCTAAATGGCAGGTTTCCTGCCATGAGCTTGGGAAACTTGACTTATAAGTTAGGTCGGCATCAGAATTAACCTCTCGAAACCACCTGCATTCACATGCACAGGATGGCCATGATGTTAGATAAGATGCGGTGTGTTGTAGGCACTGCAAAAATGCAAATTGCCTTTCTACACCCTCCATCAGTGGCTTTGTCAGCATCTCCTCCAGGAGGACAGTTAGGTATTCTGTACTTTTTCCTGGCTTTCTCTACATGTTTATTTTTCATGCAGCTAAAGTAGACTCCAAAAGAAGAAAATGAGCAAAATAAAGTTGACTACATACTTACCATGAGCCAGGCATTCTGTTAAGGGCTTTATAATTATTATCTGATTACTTCCAGTATATCAAATTTACAGATTAAAATCTAAGGCTTGTAGAAGTTACCCTGCCCAAGTATAGTCAGCTACTAAGTCTAGAGCCAGGATTCAACCCAGATCAGGATAACTATGAAGGAAATTCATGTCATTTTCACTAGATAAATGAGAAACCTCCAATAATCCACATTTTTACCCGTATTAGTCTTAGAAAATGGCCGTTTCTTTGTGCCCTGGAGGTGATACAAAATCCTCTTGTACCTTAGAAGCTCTCAGATAAATATTAAATTATGTTTGATTAAAACTTTGTTCAAAAAACCTGTTTCCATATTTCAGCATTGAAAATTAAAATTCGATGCATGTAATACCTGGTGCCTCCCTGTTAACTAGAATGTACAGCTAACCAGAACATTTAGGCTCTGAGCATTCCAGGTACGAGAGTATTCTCCACAGTAAGTGTAAGGAATACAGTTTGGAGAAGAGCTCAGAGGCTGTGTTTGTAGAAACACTTGGGCGGCAGCGGTAACTGTACCTAATGATGGATGACAGTTGACTTCTGGTCTTCATTCTGTTCTTTCCTTTTGGTCCGATTTCCATTGTATGTCTGGTGGGTGGAGGAGGGACATTATTTCTGCTTCGTTTTTGCCTTTTATGTGTTTGCCCCCTTATGTGTGGGGGAGGAGGTGGCATAGGACCGACAAGTCATGGTGACGATAGAATGTGCCCTAATCCACTCATTGCTTTCTCTCCAACACTGGGGTTTCTACCTGATAAAGAGGAGATGTGAGGTAATCTGCCCATGAGTCATTGTATCAACTACAGTTCCCTTCTTTCTCGGGAAGGGACAGTGAAGGGATCATATGTGCAGGTATCGTTTCATTTTCTCAACACAAATCCCTCAGGGTAGGAGTTATTTGACCCAATTTACAGATAATGAAACTGTGGCTCCAGAAATTTAAATGACTCATCGAAACCCAGGTAGCCAGTGAGTGGTGACACTGAGTTTTAAGTCTAAGCATTTGATACCCTGGCAGAAGTTAGAGTCTTATAAGAAGAGTGCTTCTCAGTGGGGAGCATTGGAGCAGACTGCCCTTGAAGGACCCCTGCCTGCGGGCAGGGTCCCCCAGTATTTGTCCTGGCTCTGCCTACAGCCTCTGACCCTGCATCTGTAAGAGAAGGAAGCTGTTATGCACATCACTCAAAACAGAATTTTACTTATTGAAAAAATGGCGTTCTTTCCCTCGAACTTTATAAATAAGGCAATGAGGATTAAGTGATTGAATGTTAACAAAATAAACCTCTCAGAAATAAATGAACATTTCATATTGTGCTTCATTTCAGTTTCATGAGCTCCGAAACAGCACTTCAAGTGATTAATGTTGTCTTCATTAACTGTAACTAAACCTGAGTAAAGCCTCTCTCTTTTCTCTGACATGTTTTTTTGGGGGGGAAATTGAGGGTAGTTCACTTCTAAAAGTAACCCTTTGGAACCTGTTGTCGGCAGCTCAAGGTCGCAGACAGAGTATGGGCTTTGCTGTCAGGCAGACCTGGGCTCAGATCTTGGTTCTTTGACTTTCTGTGTGGTTTTGAAAGAATAAGCCTTTATTTCACATTATAACATGAGGATATTAATGTGAACCTCAGAGAACCATGGTAGTTTGTTTCATTGGTGGCCCTCAGTGACCCATGTCTCCAGTATTGATGCATTTTGATTCTAGGCTGTGTTTATGGCTTATTTTAATGAATAGAATGTGGTAGGACTTCCAAAAGTACTAACATGTAAAGCAGTGATTCTCAGTGGGAGCTTGTTTTGCTCACCAACAGTGTTTGGCAGTGTCTAGTGACATTTTTCATTGTCCCAACTCAAAGAGTGCTACCGGCACCTAGTGAGTGGAGGCCAGGAATGTTGCCAAACATTCTACAATGCACAGGACAGATATCTGCCATCTCACCCCCAACAAAGAATTATCCATCCCAGAATGTCAGTGGTCTAAGGTTCAGAAACCCTGCTCTAAAGGCTTAGAGTGGGACCCTAAGTCTCCATGTAAGAAAACCATTACCTGGCTGGAGAGACCATGTGAAGAAGCTAGCTGGAGGTGACAAGGCTACCTGGAGGTGATTAGACCACATGGAGAAGAAGAGGCCTGGAGACTCCCAGTAAGAGCAGGAGAAGCACAGGTAGCCCATCATCCCAGCTGAGCAAAGCCCATAGCTTCCTTACTAGCAGGATGCAGCCAGTGAATGATCACCAGCTAGCCTGGCCGAAGAACTGCCCAGCTGAGCCCAGCTCAGTTTGCAGAATCATGAACAAACTCAAAATTCTTTTGTTTGATTTATGCCACTAAGTTTTGGAGTGGTGTGTTATACAGCACTAGATAACTAAAATAGCATACATTAAAGAAACTATAGTGTCTCAGCCAACATCGGATTCCTTTGGCAGGGATGTTGTGGTACATTGCACCCAGATTCTTCAGGACTCAGGCTCTCAGCTACCCTGTTCCCAGCTGCTGGTAGTACTGGTGGCTAACACCTCACCCAACCCTTTCTCTGGGGCAGCCCACATCATGTGGCTGGTCCACGTGCAGGAAGAAGATCCTTGTACCTTTGCCTCAAAGAGCAGCAACGAAGGGTCATCTCAGCACTAGTGCTCCCCAGGCCCACTGCTGAGAATGCAGCTGTGAGGCATCTTCCTCTGCCAGTTCCAGCTTCCTTTACCCTCTCTAGGTCTTAATCTTGAGAAAACGAACCCCGAGAATCTCCTATAGGCAAATCTTGGTCTCAGAGTCTGTTTCCCCTGGAACCTGAGTTGGAATACTTTCTTCATCCCATATAGAAGTTTTCACCTTAAGACTTCCAGACACAAGCCAAGAATATTACCTTTGGTTGCTGAATCAAACCATAGTCTCTGTTTCATTCCTGGCTTTTGATGTCTGTTAAATTGCTGTTGCCTTGATAGTAAAGAAGCAATAAGCCTTGCCCTGAACCCGTAGAGAAATTCAGAAGCTTAACTGTAACTCTGGGAAACTTGTAAATAGGAACAAACAAAAAACAAACAAATGAAAAACAAACAAACAAACGTATTAGTCTTTGCCTTGAATCCAAAGGCAAATTAAATCTGCCTTGAGATACCATTTTACACTAAATTAGCAGATCAAAGTAAAAAAACATTCAGATGCTCATTGCTGGTGACATATGGTAAGTTTTCGGCCCTCTTAATCTGCCTATTTAAATATAAATTTCTTAATGCTTGGAGAAACAATATGGCAGCCCACAGTGCAAGCTGTAAATATGCCTCTGCCCTCTGGCCCATTAATAAGAATGGATCTGAATAAATTTGTTTAAGAGAAGGTTTGAGGTTCAAATTCTGATATCTTAGATTTGATCAGGTTGGAGAATATACATATAGTGTAAATATATATGTAGTGGATAACAAGAAGCTAGAACACAGAGTTGGAAGATTGAGAGAGATATAATGTATAAGCAAAAAGACTAGTATGGCAATGTTTCTCAAAGCTTGGTCTTCTGACTACCAATATCTAAATTGCCATCCTATTGAAAGGTGCAATCTTGAGGCTGACCCCAGACTTGAGACGCAGAGTTTATGTGAGATGGGCCTGCATTTTAAGCAAATTCTCCAGGTGTCTTTGTGCCTCTCAAATATGACAGTCCTATATTGAAGCTGTTCCTTTATGCCCTTTTAGGTGACAGAATTAATGCCTTTGGGGATAGAATTAGGAGGGATATTATCTTTCTCAAGTTGCTTTAATTATTTTTTTATGTTTTCAAAATTGTTAGGAGAAAAAAATTGTAATTTTCCTTGAGCACTTCAGAGAATAGTCATTTTAATTATAGGTATCTTAATAGTCCCCTTATTAAGGCGCATATCTTAACCTCATCTATGCGGGTAGGTTAAGTATCGAGAGAAAAGTCTTGCACTAAGAAAAGGGCATTCTTATTATTAATCTTCCTGGTAATAGATATTTATGATATATTTAAGAATCTTCCATTATTAACTATTCCAAAGTCCCCTTGGGTTCTGTATCAGGCACACTTCCAGCTCTAGGCTTGGGAGGTGTGGGTGACTAATGTGTGATTGGAGCTCTGTCACTCGGTTTAGGAACTGCTGTTCTGAAGGCTGAAGCAGAGACATTAAATCCTGAAGCTTAAAGATACTGTGCCCTTAACCTGGAGAGAGAAACAACCCACGTGAGACACGGACACCTCAGAGTGGAATTGAGAAGACAGGTGGAAACATTAGATTTTGACTATGTCACCTCTTCCTCACCTCGTGGAGTTATTAGCACAACTAAAATAGCTGTCATAATACTCATATGTATTTCTGTCTCAAGACATTTCAATGACGATTTAACTAACCATTTGCTAACCTAGCAGACTGTCTGATCTTTTAAGAAATTTTTTCTTCTGACTGTATCAGAAACATCTTTAACTTAAAGTTCTGTACCAAAGGGATATTGGTCAGGGAGATTTTTTTCGAAGGTGAGCCCTCAATGCCAGTTTATGTTCACCTCATATCCACCCCACTTATTGAAGGAAGGAGTGAGAGAGGATTAGAGTGTAGGTACACATGTGCATGGGCACACATATACACACGCAAGTGTGCACACACGTGCACGCACCATGCAGTAGCCTCAAAAAAGAAAATACTGAATATAGTGAAGAAATATTACAAGGTTGCAGAAGGCAAATATTGATGCTGATGACATCAAGTGAGAGAGGCAGAAACTTCCCTTTCAGTCTGTCACCTGGGAAGTAAAAAAAAAACAAAAAACAAAATACCTCCAAATTTCTGAGCCCACCTCCCCCATTCATTGAATCAATCCCCGAGGTGGGTGTCCAGCACTGAGCAGAACTAAACACTCTCCAGGTGATTCTAATGAGCAGCTAGATTTGAGAGCCATAGGTTTAATAGTCTTTTAGAAGGGCCTTATCAGTCAGTGTATTGTACTGACATTTTTGTTGTTACTTCTATTTAAAAGAGACACCAGAATTCTATACAAATAAGTCACCAGTGAAATAAAATGAATGCCTGAATAAAAATGAGGCAGTGTTATATGGTAACTTATAGGAAGAAATATACATTCAGTTTTTCTCCCGTTTCTGGCGCATGGTTCCCCAAACCCATGGCATTTCCTGAGCCAAAAGAGCAATGGAAGCATCTTTGTTACAGTATTTGGTCTCTTGTCCTTTGTTCCTGAAATCTTCTCAAAGCCATAACTGTGAAATGGGTGTATTATGCATTACAATCCCCTTTCAACCATGACTGAGTTAGATTAATAAGGAGACTTTTGGAAATCACCTAAAGCTGAAGAGTGGGGAGATGATTGATTGGTAAACCCAAAGCTGGTTGTGGGGCGGGGGGAGGCAACCATGTGATTAGAGGGTTGGCTTTCTGTTTCACCTACTCCCTTCCTGAGAAGGGAGAGAGACTGGAGAGTGAGCTCAATCACCAGTGACCAGTGATTTAATCAGACATTGCCTGTGTTATGAAGCCTGTATAAAAGCCCAGGAGGACAGGGTCCAGAGAGCTTCCAGCTGGTGAACCGCTGGAGATGCAGGGAGGGTGGTGGGCTTGGAGGGAAGAGGCATGGAGGCTCCGTGCCCTTTCTTCACACCTCGCCCTGTGCTTCTATCTGGCTGTTTCTGAGTTATAGTCTTTTATAATAAACGTATAATCTAGTAAATAAAATGTTTCTCAGAGTTCTGTGAGCTGCTCTAGCAATTTAATCAAACCCTAGGAGTGGGTTGTTGGAACTTCCAGTCTATCTACAGGTGATAACCTGGACTTGTGACTGGTGTCTGAAGGGGAGGAGGCAGTCTTATAGGATCGAGCCCTTAACCTGTAGAATCTCTTATCGTTTAGGGGCGATTTGAACTCCAGTGTCGCCCCAGCAGCATGGCAGGATGGGGGGATAACGACACAGAAGTGCAGTTCTCAGTTTTGCTCAGTGCTTCCCCGCTGATGCAGCAAAGAATTACAGGTCAGTGAGATTTAGAAAAAGTAAGATTTATCAAAAGTACATTTTAGAAGGAGATGGGCCACACTAAGAAAGGCTGTAGCCCTGTGGAATTCAAGAGATAAAAAGATAAGACAGAGTATGCCTCAAGGAGGAGCGGGTGTTCAGTGAAGAGAGCTGTAACCACACAAAAGTGAGAAGGTATGAATTATATTTGGGCCATGATGGGTGGTTACGCAGGCATTCCTAGGTGATTGGCATGTGAAGTCATTTTGATTGACACCTGGCTGCTATATATATATAACTCTTTGCTTAGTGTGCATGTACTCACTCAGAATTCAGTCTGATATAATTAGATTCATGAACTTCTGGGCACAAACATGGTATTATAATGATGGTATAATGAAGCTGAGGTTGTGGACAGGTTAGGGTAGTACTTTCTGCACATGCATCTGTGACCAGATTAAACTAGCTATAGGTAATGGCCCTCCTGTCCTTTGTCTCTGAGGATGCAGGAGGGATCCTTTAACTACCAGTGGATGTTCTTTGGGTGGTCTCCAGGCTGGGCCTCCATTCCTTTGTTCCCCTGTCACTCATGTCTGACTAGCTACCTAACAGAATCTGATACTATCTTCAGGTAGATAGTATCAGAATTGAGCTAAATTGTAGGACTCCCAGCTGATGTCAGGGAATTGGTCTTAGAATCTTAGGCAGTCTATCCTGAAACACATTTTGGTTCTTCGAGGTTTCCCTGGAGATATACAACTTTTCTAGATTAAAATTAAAGTCAGGTAATTTAACCACCCAATAAACCCCTGAGACTGGATTATATGTGTTACAAATTTGTTTAATCCTCTGGAAATCTTGAGAGATGAGGTTGGTGGCCCCATTTTTTTAAGTGAAGCAATTAGAGCTTGGGGAGGCAAGCCCCTTTAGGGCCGATCCCATAACTGGGAGGTGGAAGTGATGGGACCAGACATCAGGGGCTCATTGCATTAGGTCTTAGCTGCTTTCTGATCTTACCATAGAGAGCTTAAGTCTCCATCATTTCAAATTGCAGATGCATGTGAATAACAGTCGTGACGGCAGCAATATCACGCGATCATTTTGTATGTTGTCAACTCTTCAAGATGCTTTCATATCTTTTGTATTTTAGAGACTCTTCATATTGAAATCACAACCTCAGGTGGCTGGTACAAGGCTGTCCTCAATGTAAAGGGAGGTGGGGTTTCAAAAGTTTTAATGGGAAAGCTCCCAGGGAATGAATACTGTAAACACATGGTGGGTGAGTTCTCAGGCTATCCCATTATCACCCTCCACAAACCTGAGGAGGAGGCTGGATCAATGGCTGCTCAAGACCCCACCAGGGGAAACAGAGTGACCTAGAAACTCCACTTCCAAGTTGCTTCCAAGAGAAATGAGGGGAGAATGCTAGAAACATTCCAATATTAAATGCACATTGAGAAAAGACATCTGTTCAGTTTGTACTTGAGAGGCTAACTATAGGAAGCAGCTTACTCCTGCTCCTTCCTCATAGAATTGGTTGTTATGAAGACTGGAGTAGAACTGAGTCATCAGTGTTCTCCAAATATCTCAATATTGTTGCCTGAGAAAGTGGGCAGTTGTGGCGTGGGCCATTCTGACATGTCACATCTGTCCCCCCTTGAACTGGAAGGACTCCAACTGGGATGCTGGCGGGGTGGTCTGCGTGTTTCCAAAATAATTAGTGAGCTTGGGCTGCTTTTCAGAAGGGGTCTACCAGTGGAGCTGTCCTTCAGCTCCAGCTGTGATCCCAACCTTCACTGAATCCGTGGCTCTGATACTAACCCTATTCTTACATGTGGATGAACCCCAATCTTAACGATAAAAAGATTAGCAGGACAGCTGGCACACTTTCATTACTACCATTATTATTTCACCTTTAGCAACATCCACTATTTCATCCCAACCCTCATGTTACTAACCCTATCCTCAGAGTTAATAAGAAAATTACTTCCATTCGTTAAATGCCTAGGAGTGTCCTATGTCAGAACATCTCTCATCTATCAATTAATCTCTAAATCTCTAAAATTAATTTCTTCATTAGCTTCTCGTCTGTGTTCTGTCATCTCCCTACTTATATCTAATCCAGGGATTTTAGTATCAGCACTACTGACATTTTGGTCTGGATAATCTTGGGGGTATGTTCTGTGCATTGTAGGGTCTGTAGCAGAATCTTGGTCCTCTGTCCGCTAGATTTTGGTATCACCCCATGCCAATGTCCCCTTGAAGAAGGGGGAACAAAATTGATCTAATCTGTCATCTACCCACTTCTCTTTACTACTTCTTTCAAGAGGTACAGAATAGACATTATTATTCCCATTTTACAAATGAGGAGATTAAGGCTGAGAAATTAGGTGACTTATATAAGATTACAAAAGTGTACATGGACCTGGGTTACTACAAAATTAGATTTGCCTTATTAAAAAAATTCATGTTCTTTCTATGATACTAGGCTATTTTAAATTAAACATAATGCTACACATTTTATCCTCAATGCCATGATTCTTCTTTATTTTTAACTTAAAGTTATCCTCAAAATTAATTCTAACTCTCAAGCCAAAACATATGTGAATATATCTACACCCTAAGCCTCTGTTCTAATCCTGTCATCAACTCAAGATGTAACCCAGTTTCTTAGCCATGCGATTCCTTTCGAAATTCTGTTTCCTTTCCTTCCTGGATGATGAGGGTGTTAACTGGGAAAGCGCTCTCAACTGCCAGTTGACCCTGCGAAAGTACGTGAGCTGGTTTACAGCTAGGAACATGGATATTGTTCCATTCTAAAGAAGAAGCATGTAAATGATTCCTCTGCTGACCCACTAAGTTGGTGTGCATGTAGCCCCCATCTGCCACAGACTCCCTGCAATTGGGGTATTCGGAAATTCCATTAATAGAAAGCTTCTGTTTGCGCTTTTCAGTGACAGGCTAGAGCTTATGAATGTAACTTCTGGAAAACCGAGCAAATGAAAAAAGGAAGTTTTTAACCAATCATTTTACTCTGTGGAACCTGACATTTTAGTTCAGCTTTTACTCAGTAGTTTGGATTTCTTGCACCAACACTCTGATGCCCATTAGATGGCTGACAGCTTCTGGCTTCCATGTCCAGAATTCACACAGGGAAAGACATTGTTTTATAGCAATTAACAGTGACGCTTGGAAGAGATGGCAACAAGCTGAAAAAAATTAATTGAAAATTTAACCTTCAAATAAAAATACTTAGACCTTAGGCTTTCATTAGTAAGCAGCTTATGCTGTCTGTGCATAGTCTGTTATATTATTTAAGTATTTTCTACACCATTTCTGACTAGTACAGCAGTGCTATTTTCCAGTCCAGTCTCCTTAATAAATATATGTGTCAAATATCTGTTTCCTCCCCTGAATGCAAAGCCTTTTAATTCCCCTGTCTGCGTGTACTAACTGGTTATGAAATGAGATTAACAGCTCTGTCTTTTCTTTTGCAGATTTTATAAGAAAAGCCAGTGAGCTCCCAGACAAAGTTAAAAAGGTACCTTCTTTAATTTTGCATATTGTTAGCTGCGATCCGTTTGCTAATGTTTGTTTTATTTCCATCTGTCAAAAGTGATGCCAAAATACGTTTTGTTTGCCTTGAGTTGGCTCAATTAATCCTTGGCTGGAAACGGTTCTGTCATTTCATGTTTGGTTAAGGTCCTGATTCAGTGGCTCCCAAATCAGAGGCTGGTCTCTGCCAAAGGCAGCCAGTGCACATTTAATATAACTTTATGGGGAATAGCTGCTTGACAAAGACAAAGCAGAAAGATGGGAGAGTGCCCTTATAGGAATGTTGATTGGGAGACACCCCCAAATATGCCTTGGGTACAAATAAGAGTGTGCTGGGCTTGATCCTGTCGAGTTATTTGTCCCCACAGAGCTTAAAGAACTAGCTAATGAGTCACACCGCTTAGTGGCTTTGTAGGATCTCAGCCTGGGGCACACCCCCAAAAGTGCAGCTTCCATGTAAGTCTAATTGGTCTGCTAGACTTCCATAACAAAATACTACAGATGGGGTGGCTTAAGCAACAGACCTTCATTTTCTCACAGTTCTGGAGGCTGGGAAGCCCAAGTCATGGTCTCCATAGGGCTGGGCTTTTCTGCTCTCTCTCATTGGCTTGTAGAAGATGGTCCTCTTCCTGTGTCTTTCAATGGTCTTCCCTCTGTGAATGTGTCTTGTCTGCATCTTGTCCGTGTCTTCTCTGTCCTTTTTTTATAAGGACACCAGTTACACTGGATTGGGCCCACTGTAATGACCTCATTTTAACTCAGTGACTTTTTAAAAGACCCCATGTCCAAATACAGTCACATTCTGAGGTACTCGGGGTAGGACTTCAAAGTATGAATTTTGGAGGGATGTAATTCAGCCCATAGCAGATGCTTACCAGGAAAAAATATGATGAGGTAAGAAGGGAAAGATCTTAGGCCAAAAACTGTAAGAGCAGTCACCATATAGAGTGCTCTCACTCACTCTTGCTCTCTCTTCTTTTTCTTTATTTTTATTCCCCTCCTTCTCTCCTTCCCTTTCTTCCTTCCTAAAAACTTTCTCCATTTCTATCGAGTCAGCATATTTTACAGAATCTGGGCTTTTGAATCTGTGTGCTCTGAGTTCAGATCCTGACTTGACCTCTTATTAACTATATGACCAAGGACAAGTTTAAGTTTTTTGGGTCTTAGGTTCATCGTCCTTAAAGTGGGGTTAACAACAATTACCCTAGCTGCTTTTGTTTTATAAGGATAGTGAGGTACTATATGTGAAAACCAGTGGCACACCAAGGTTGGATAAGTAGGAATAGGGGGTGTGTTATCAATAGAGAAAATAAAAGTAACAACACATGACTTTTTAAACAATGTCAGTGGCAAAATATGCATCAGGGCAGATGGCTCCCATGGCCACCCGTTCTAGTATGGAACAGAAGAGCATTATCTCTATTTCTCTCTATTGCATATTAAATGCATGCATCTCTCTCTCACACACACACATACTTACTCACTCACATCTGTATCTTGAATTTAGTCATTCACAGGACAGCTTAACCAACGGTATTTCACATGGCTGCACATCTTGTTTTGTATTCATTTTACTCGGAAATTGCCAAACCTGACAGCTAAATTATACATGATAGAAGAGAGTCATTATTTATTGTTGTTTTCAGAAGAAGAGACCTAGCGGTCTCTGGTTAGAGCCTCCCTCTCTTTCCCAAATATCCTCAGTTCCTCCAGCCAGCATCCAGGACTGGGCCTTGCCAGAGGATGTCTTGCTGTGAGTTAGGAATAAAAGTACAGAACAACTGACCACGGAAGATTTGTGTGTGACTGAGACTATAGTTTTTATTATTCCATACTCCTTTCTGAAGTGGTACCCAATCCCCTGACATCTTATCTAAAGTAGCTACCTCTATTAAAGATATACTGTATAAATAGCTATTTGATATAAAAAACGGAAGAACAGAGAGTTGGTGAGTTGTGCTAAAAACAAAACAAAAACAACAACAACAAAAAAAGAGAACTCTGAATGGTACATTTCCTTTTTCAATGGGAGCCATCCATCTTCATACAAAAAGTTTAAACTCTTGGCATAAGTTATTAAACTTTTCCAGAAAATATCCCACACTGGGATTCTACAAAGCAACTTCCTCAGTTGAAATCTCCAATAACTGAAGAAATAAATGGTGTTGTGTACATTGCATGGGGTATGATGCAGGCATTAAATGATGGCAGTGATGATCATTTATTAAAATGGAGATATTTGATCACATGTTAAGTAAACAAAAAGAAGCAAAATGTTATGTTATATAACATATTACAGTGCTTAACAACAAAAAGAAAACACATCTAATTACGTGTTGTTATAAAAAATATATTTTAAAAAGGTAGTATGTAAAACTTAGCCCATTCACCCGGGAATGTGTTTGGACAGAGTCCTTTACTGTGGGGTGGGTGGTAGATCTTTCATCCGCTCTGTTTACATTGGGTATCAGAATCTTAAACCTCTATCCCATTAGTTTAGGCCTTGTAGATGCAAGAAATGTCCAAACCTGTAGAGATTTTGAGCCAAACTGAGGACAATTGCCAGGAAGCAAAATCTCAACAGATTATGAAAATGCTCCAGAGAATGGCAGTTCTACAGCTTATTTTGTACATTTTAATCGAAGGAGGAGACATAAGGAGGGCTACGTGAAGTCCTTTGGTGCTACATTAAAGGGGTAAGAGAAGGCAAAGCAGAGAAATCTCTGGGATTGGATAAAAATTAAAATGGAGAGACACATACTTATTTTATATTGGTGGGTACAGAATAGTTAGTAATTAATATTTACAGCACATAGAGATGGTATTTGAGGAACAAGATAACAACGAGGGCTTCTCTGGTCTCTTGCTCTGGTGTGGTGGGTCACGCCCTGAAGGTCCCTCAAACAGGGACCACTCTGACATTCCAAAGCTGTGTTATCGTAGGTGCAAGAAGACAGTAGACAGTCTCACTTAAGGAAAAGATTGCCCTTTGTCAAGGAAGCTACAGGTCCAGGATGTGACTACTACCCCTTATGACCAGCTTTTAGTTGGGAATTTTTTTTTAATATAAATTTATTTATTTAAATTAGTTTCAAGTATACAATACATTGGTTAGACATCTATAATGGTCATAAAATGATGTCCCCAATTGCTCCCTCCCTCCCCTGGCCCTCCACTTAGCCATCATGTTAATGCTAACTGCATGCCCTCTACCATGCTCCCCATGCCCAACTGTCAACTACTAATTTGTACTTCTTTAACCCTTCACCCTATTCTCTCAACCTCCCAATCACCCTCCCCTCTGTCCGTCCTAGAGGTTATTATGCTGAGTGAAATAAGTCAGACAGAGAAAGATAAATATCATATGATTTCACTTATATGCGGCATCTAAGAAACAAAAAGAACAAACTAATCAAAAACAGATTCACAAATATAGTGGACAATTTGTTGACAGGAATTTTTATGTTTAGACCTTTCTGTGTGGTTAATTTTGGTCTCTGAGTTTGTGGGGCCTACCATGCTGTCCTCCCGCAGCTTGTCAGGTTTAGTATGTGGCCCCATTTTTGTCCACAGCTTGATTTAGATTTCTGTAATTAACCAAACAGGTTATATTGAACCTGAGGGTGAAAGGTGGGATTGAATTTAGGATTTAACAATGGCAGTCAAAAGTTGGGTGAGCACAGGTGAACTCAGTCCAAAATGACAACTTTATAGAAATATTTAGGCAGTTGACATACCCATAATTCATGTAACCTTTGAATACTACAAAGCAGAGCCTTAATAAAAAGTTCTCATTTCTTCTAAGACAAGATAAAAATGTCTAACTTGTACTTACTAAGAGAATTATCTGTTGTTGCATTTTTTTTCATTCAAAGTCTCTCTTCCCACACCATTCTGGACACATGTTGATTTGCCCCAGGACCACATTGCCGTGGGTCAGGCCCATGATTATGAGTTGTGAGATTTTCTAGGTTTCTGTTACTGGAAATTGTTAAATTTGTAGGTATGTGTAACGAGATTATTCTGAAGACATGTTTAAGGGCTTTCTGTGTTCTACCATAGGCAGCCGCTTCTCTGGCTTGCTCTGTGTGGCTGCCTCTGATTTCTGTCCCCTCCCATGGTTTTTCTTGGATTGCTGTGGGGTGTGGTGCTGTGGAGGGTTTGGGGGAGCGACAAATATTTTTCAAAATTGGAATTTGCAAATAATAAAAGGAATGTCTCAGCTGCAGGACTATAGATTCCAACCCCTTCTTAAACTTCACAATTCTCCCCTCCCACTAGAATTTGGCTGGTGAGTCACTTCACGCCCACAGCCAGTGAGGCTCCATATTGAAAAAGAGGCCTGTTAGAAAATGTTTTGAGATGTTAGTAGGGATTGCATTTCAGTCTTGGGCTATGGGGTATTTTATTCCCTTCTTTTCTAAATGTCCATTAGTGACTTTGATAAGAAAAGAAAGCTTTTTAAAAAAATAAAAAATGAAAACATAATAATGCTACCTTTTTAATGTACATACCAAACCTCTTGACATCTTATAAGCTAATTCTGTTAATTTCAACACTTAAATCACACATGAAAAATTGAAATATTAAAATTTATAAAAAGAACTAACATAAAATTCCCATTGAAATAATTACTATACTCTGGATGCTGGTAGAAATAATTTTCAAATTTAAAAACTTGAAAAACATATTTATAAACCAATAGAAATAAAATAAATAGAAATATATCATGGAAGATATTGTCCATGATATTAAAACATATGGGTCTGGTTCAATCCATCCAGCCTTTGTTTACTCATTCACTTATTCATTCAACTTTATATGTGGGCTAAGTCATGGGATTCACTGGTAAGCCTAGTCCATAGTCCCCGTTCTCAGAGAGTCTGTAGTTTAGGTTACTTTCTTATCAGAATAAATATATTCTAGGATGAACAGACCAAAGGTGGGTAGGGAAAAAGAAAATAATTCAATATATCTCAAAACTATATTTTGCATGTATAAAGGGAGATAGGATGAAAATGTAATCTCTACTTTGTCCAACACACGTACACAGTCATACTGTCACAATGTCTCTGTCTGGCTCAGAGACCAAATTTTATACCAATCATGAAAGTAAGTAGTCATTTATTTAAAACACTGTTCTTGGAAGAGGCTGTTGACTTCTCTTACATCTTACTCTGTCCCACTGCTGTCTACTCATAGGAAATAAGAACAAGCAATGAGAAGGGACAGGGCCTCCTTATGTCTCAGGGGCTATAACCTTTACAGGGAAAGGGGTGTGTTGGGTCAGAGACAGGAAAGTCCCTGGAAGCAGTGCATATAATAAAACAATTCTTATGTTTGATTGAATTAATGGTTAAAGTGTCAGAGAACCAAACAGATGGATTTGGATCTCACCTTGGTCCCTCAGTACCTGAATAGAAGAATACTTGTAGAATAGCAATTCCATGCGGCATCACTCAGGAACTTTTATATTAAAGAAAAGAAGTCAATGGGGTTGGAGTGGGAAGTATTACAGAACAAAGGAAAAAACAACATCACTCTGAAAAGGATTAGTTGTATCAGTTGGGTGTGGAGGGACATATAGAATGTCTGGTAAAATATAGGAAGTTGAGACCCTTGAATGCTATTTGGAGGCCATTTTGAAAATAACATAAACTGGTGTGAAAAGATGGAGCTGTGTGCAGCAAGAATAGGTCTTAAGGAGGCTGCATTCAGCCATGAGAGATGAACTACTGGCTACCGCAGTTAAGACAGAAATGGTCAGGTCACCTCAAAGCTGAGTAAAATAAATTTGAAAACACGTCTCTCAAGTGGAGTTTTCATTCCCTTTCTCTCTTTGTTTTCTTCTTTTTTTCTTCTCTCCCTCCCTCCCTCCCTTCCCATATTTATTGAGCTTCCAGTATGTGTCAGAGGAATATGAAGAAAAAAGAGACAGAGAATGGATATAATACACATAAATTTTAGATATTTCTGAAGATTAAAAGAGAGCAATTAAAAGAAACAATCATCAAGGGTATAATTAGATACAATTTTCTGAAGCTGAAAGGATCTAAATATGGAGATCAAAAATCCCCATTGTATTATAAGAGATAATGAAAAAAAAAAGATTTGCTCCTAGAAGAGCATAATAAATGCCAGAAAATGGAACAACTTGTACACTGTTTTCAGGGAAAAGTAACCCCAGAATGCTACAACCAGCCAAATGAGTAAAGGCAAAAACCAACCAAACAAACTCCACCACCCTCCCCACCAACTTAAAAACAACAACAAAAGAACATACACAAAAACAAAATATATGTTGAAAAACTTTCAAAATATTACTCATAAACTCTTATTTGAGGGAGAAAGAACTTGAATATGATCTATAAACAACTAAGAATTGGCTTAAAACTAGTGACTCAAGAATGGGGAAACCCATGACATTAAAAGAGTGATTGTGAGAAAAGAAAACAATATAGAGTCAAAAACTAAATATCCTTCCAATTTGAATGCAAGTATCAATATAATTCTCAAAAGAGATGGTTCTCAATTATATAGTACTGATCTAGTAGAAAATGGCCTTAGAAAAGGGACATGAAAAACATAAATGCACTAAATTGCTCATCTTACAAGAGGATGAGAGTTGACATTAAATCTTGCAGACCAGAGGAAAAGTGATTCAAATACATAAGAGTACATCAAAGCAAAATTTTAAAAAGAGTGAGCTCCTTCTAAACTACTGGGAAAAAAATAAGGAAAAGCAAAATGTAGAACAAAAAATAACAATAATAACAATAATAAAAAAGAAAGAGAGAAAATGGTAAAGCAGTATGAAAAGTTGATCTAAAACAAGATGACCAAGTCAGTGAATAATGTTAACTCTTGTCTATTAGTTCTATTTTCCAAGAGATCTGCTCTCAGCACTTTATATGTATTTCATTGCCTCATTTAATCCTTTTTTACAGAATGTTAAACTGAGGCAGAGATGTTTTAAGTTCATGCAAAGTGGTTATCACATATCTCTTGGCATATAGTGAGACCTAAAGTAACTGGACATATATATGGGAGTCATATCGTAAGCTGACTCCTGACATCTCCCCTGGCATTGCAGCCAAGCAAAGACTTTGTCTAAGTCAGCCTTGGACAGAGAGGATGCTATCTAAAATCCATAACATGAATTTCTCATTATGGGCAATTTTATCCCCCTACCAACACAACCTTATATGGCTCCACTGTTAGGTTGCAAGTATGGAAGAAGATGAGTAGGAACAAAACTACATGGAGAAGCACTTGATAGATAATGTTATTATGGTAAACACCGAGACTTTATCTAGTACTAACATCTTTAACTCTCATTTTACCTCTGTTCTCGGAGTGCTGAACTGACTCTATAGCTTAGCCAGTTCTTGCTTAACTGAGGCCCTCCAGCCAGTAGCCAGGAGTGAAATGAAGCCAAGGGCTGACAGTTTCTGGCTCTGCCTCCCAGGAGGAACCCCACGGAGAGGGGACGCGGCTGCCAATGAAAGGCTGCTGCTGGCATTTTTTTCCAGGTCATTTTACAAGATTCTGTATAATTAACAGTATTTTTCCAACAATTGAAAAGACCAAGCTTCTTGTATTTGTGTTCAACAATACATTTCTAATGGGTGTTGCATAAAACTAAAAGACAAACTTGAAAAAATTGGTTAAATATTATCAAGGAAATGCAAAAACAAAGGAAGCAGGGCCAGCAACATTAGTTGCCAGCAAACTTTATTCCAGGCCAAATAATATTAAAGGAAACAAAGAGTGTAATTTTACAGTCCACCGTAAAGATAAAATAGTCATGAAAATTTATTTGCCGAATAATATAGCACTAAAATATATAAATCTAAAAATGTTAGGAATAAAATGAGAAATTTACAGAAAGATGTGTTTGTTTTAGAAGATAGTAACACACCTGTCTTACCCATGGCAGAGAGAATAGGCAAAAAATAAACAAATACGTATTTAAATAAAAATTTAAATAAAATTTAAATTTAAGGCAAGTTTAAATAAAACAATAAGATTATTTGTATATTAAAACAAACAAGTTTCTTAAACTTCAGTGGAAGAGTTATAAAATTTTATCTTATTCTAAGCCACAACAATAAGCATGATAAATTCCTTAAAACAGATATTTTATAAGATCAGCTCTCCAAATTTAATATCAGATAATACAAGTTAAAAATAAAAGTAAAAACACATAATAATGAAAATTAAAATTCCTCTCTAAATAATTTTGAGTTGAAGAATAATAGGATCTCAGTTACTAATTATTTAGCAATAAAATAAAAGTGAGAATATTTATTGTAAAAGCATGTTATACTGCCAGATCTTTACTCCAAGGCAAATTCATAATGATAAGTCAATTTCTTAGTAAATAAGGATAAAGTAATGAGTATCTTTAAGATGTTAGAATGAAAACCCAAAACTAACCCAGAGAAACTAGGTAAATGCAAGTGATGAGCATCAATAAATTGAAATAGAAAATAATTAAAAAATAGACAAAAGAGAAATTATTTTAGGAAATGGTGTCAAACCTTCCAATCTCTCCCTCTCTGTCCCGCCTCCCTCCCTCTCTCCCTCTGTCCCTTCTTCCCTCCTCCTTTCCCCTCCCCCATCTATCAAAAGTAAATGAAATATATCAACTAGATTAACTTCTGGTAATCTTCATAAACAAAAAGAAATAAGAACCACTATTCACCCTAAGGAAAATTAGGAGAGACTGGATAATTTCAAATATAGAGAAGTTTAAAAATAAGAGAAAACAATTACAGTGCACAACTCTAGGTTAATACATTAATAACATTGATTATTTACGGAGGAAGTAGAAATAACTGAAATTGGCTTGAAAAAACCACAATCCACTAAATTAATTGCACACACCAGTAACTACAGAAGAAAGTGAAAGTGTACTATCTAACATGGCAGGCAATTTCATTGATGGCTTCTCTCAAACTATTGAAGATCAGAGAATTTCTATGATTTGCAAATTTTTTTACAACATAGGAAAATTATTAATATGTAATTTTAAGTAATACCACAGACTATATATAGTTGATATACCTTTCTATTAAAATACTTCTAATGATGTAAAAAGAAAAATAGCAAATCAGCATAAATGTATGGGTGAAGGACCATATGTTGCTGTATTTATGGAACAGATTGAGAAGCACTTTCTTAAAACCAAACAGCTCATAGAACCTAGAGAAAAACAGTCTGAGTCTACCAAGTTCTCTCTTGCTCTCTCCTTTTCTTTTCTTTTTCTTTTTTCCATATATGTATCTTTCCCTTTTTTAACACACACACACACACACACACACAGCTTTGAGACTGACCCTTACGGTCTAACCTTAACTTGAAGTCCCAGTAGTTTCACAGATGAGAATAGCAGTCAACCATCCACAAATGCTGTGAGAAATGAATTATAAACCCAATAGTTCCAGAGCCCTGTTCAGTGCCTGGGCTTCAATTAATTTCTGTGTTACTACTTGCTTTCAAAGACGTGCAAATAATAACCCAGAGAGATGCAGAAATAAAAGTAGTGGCAAGAGATGTGTTTCATTTCAGATTATTTATTTGCATGAGAAATAGTAGCATAAATAATGGCACAGAAGCCAGTCGTTGGAGCAGCAGAACAAATTAAACCTAAGCCCAAAGAATGAGTGACTATGGCCAGGATTGCAGGGAACCTGGGTGGTGACCATGGACACCATTTACCCTGGCTCTTTGAAAGCATGGGGCTTGGTTTCCTTTCTCCCAATTTGGGATGAGCAAAACAAACAGGTAAATAAAGTGAGCACTTGTGCCTAAGAGAAAAGATGCATTGCTCTGAAGATTCAAAGAAAAGATATATCTCTAAAAATTATATTTTTCAAGATAAGTTAAAAATATAAGAAATTTAAGGCATGTCCTGGAAATGATCAACCTCTTCGAAATAGAATCAGAGCAGTACAAGTGAGGGTGGTACACGATTAAGACAGAAGCAGAGATGCAAAGAGAACAGAAGAGAGAAATCTCAGAATGTCGTGGTGGGATTTTAAATGTGCATTGAGGGCCACAAAGAACAGAACTGACATTGCAGAAATTGGAATCGATGCAGAGGGGGGAGTAAGATTATGTTTTAATTGTCTGTACCTTCTTACTAGAGGATTTGGAACACATTTCAGTTTTATTTTTTGATAATTTAGAATTCTCCTTTTAATTCCCCCTTTTTTTCACTCTGCTCTCATGTAATAATTCTTTTAAAAGTTACTGAACATATGATACGTAGCCTTCTGCTTCTGTGCGAAGGTATCCCACTCTTCTGCACAGTTCTTGAGTTATCCTTAAACCTTGCCTTCTTCATCACCCTCTCACCTGGTGCTCCAACCCCTCTAATTTCTTCCTGAGCTAGATATTCCTCTGTCATCTCCTACAAACCTTACCCTTTAAATGTACATCTTCTGATGCACTCTGTACTAGAGAAGCAACCAACCAATTTTATTAGAAGTATGAGAAAAATAATTGCCGGTCCACATTATTATTTCTAAATGGTGCTGCAGGAGGCCAAGAAGACTTCTTTGAGTTAGTTAAGAGACATTAATGATCATTATGTTAACTCCTCAGTTTTCTTTTGTCCTTGTTCCTCTATCATTACAGTTGTCCCACCTTATCTTTAGTTTTGCTTTCCAGGGTTTCAGTTACCTGTGGTCAGTCACAAGCCAAAAATATTAAATGAGAAATTCCAAACAATTTATAAATTTTAAATTGTACACTATTCTGAGTAGCACGATGAAATCTCAAAACTAACCCGCCTGGTCCCGCCCAAAACGTGAATCACCCCTTTGTCCAGCATTTCCAAGCTGTAGACGCTCCCTGTCCGTTAGTCACTTAGTGGCCATCTAAATTATCAGGTTGACTGTCAGGTATTGCAGTGCTTGTGTTCAAGTAACTCTTATTTTACTTAATAATGGCCCCACAGTGTAAGAGTAGGGATGCTGATAATTCGGATATGTCAGAGAGGAGCCATTAAGTGCTTCCTTTAAGTGAAAAGGAAAAAACATAGGAAAAAACCCCATAGAATATATAGGGCTTGAGACCATCCAGGGTTTCGGGTAGCCACTGGGGGTCTTGGAACACATCCCTGTTGATAAGGAGAATCTGTGGTAGTTGGTCTTGTTCTCCATAGTAGATTGATTGTGATTTGGGTGTTTCTTTATGAAAGTCATTTTAATGAGTATTGATTGAGGTACACCTTTGCACAGCAGCCTTCGAGAGATCTATAGAACGCCAATATGCCGAGGTCATTGGGTTTCTTCTAGAATAGTTCACAAAGATGGAGTGACCCACCCAGTAACTGTCGTCTCAGTACTAGGAATAACTGGAAGGACTAGAGATGAAGATTAATGTGGGATGTTTCTTTAAGATTCCCAGGAGCTGGGATGACCCTTCTATCCCCAGCCCCAGTTCTCAAATTTAGGGAAAGCCTGGGCTTATACCTTTCTCCAAGTTTCTTTTCCTAGAGCTAAAAGCAGCTTAAGGGGTTCTGATGGTAAGATATCTCTCCAATCGTTTCCTACCTTGATATTTAGTTTATCTAGTCACAGTGCAAGGAGGAGTAGGATGGCCCCTGCATAGAAAGTGTCAGTTATTGCAGTGGAACCACTGCCTCAAGCCAGGTTGCTTAGCTGTGTTTACCTGGGGACTTCCTGACTGTATGTTACAATCGTATTGCTCTCTAAAATTGCACAAAGCAAGCTGGGAATCTGCTTGTGGGGCAATCAATCAACTTGTTTTTGACAACCTAAGGACTAGAAGATTCCTCTGTGGTGGCATTTTTTTTTTTTTTTTTTGTTCTCATGGAGATATGTGAGAGTTCTGAATTTTAAATGAAATAGCCTGAATTGCTGGATTGCAGGATGGGCTGAATTTGTTCTGGGAGCCATGTGTTTTTAGCTCTTTTGTCTAGTGGTTTACTGGGTGCTGTCACTGGGGTAGTGTCATTGACTTTCTTTGCAAAGTGGAGGAGGAGGAGGAAAAGGAGAACCGAAATATGTGAACTTTACTCTTGAGAGAAAATTTGAATATAAGGACCCACTGTGATCAGCATCCACCCTGAGTGGAAGAAGAGATTGTTTTCATCTCTTAGCCAAAGACAGAAGACATAAATGAAGCAAAACAGACAAATAGAACTAGTTAGCTTTTCTCTCTTGGAACTGTAGGCAATGGAAAATCATCTCCTGAGCCATGAATCCTGACTCAAGAAATACGATTGCATGGAGTTAGGATTTTAAATTAGAGATCTTGGAAAACTTTGTGTTCAATTACCCACCCTGGAGAAATCCAAACCCTTCGATAAATAACTCTCAGTCTTTATGCAGATTTTTTCTCTCTGATCCAGAGCAGTCAAAATTCACTGCCTCCCTCAGGCCTACTTGCATCTTCTCCATTTCCCTACTCCCAGAAGGAGTGGTCGTAGTTTGATTTTAACTTCTCTTTCTCCTAGTTCTCATTTTCGCTCCTAGAGGCTGGATGCAGTTTGGGTTTGGGAAGATTCATGAAGTGAAATTGCTTGCGAGGCACTAGAAGGCTAAGGCAAAGTGAAAGCCCCAGGTAATATCAGGTTAAGAGAGACGTGAGAAAATCCATCTGGCTCAAGCTGGAAAAAGTTGGCACCCTCAATCGCATGCTTGGGAGAGAGGTGAATGGAGGCCCTGTTTACAAAGGTGTGAGTGGGGTGTAAAGAGGCCACAGGGCTAGTGCAGTGCGCAGGGCTGTAACAGGGCGGATGGCGTTGTTATCCCTGCGCCCGAGGGCGGGGAGGGTTGGTCATCAGCGCCTGGAAAAGAGATCTGCTGGGGGCGCTCGACAAAACTGCGCAGGAGGGAGTCTGAGGCGAATGCGCCCTCACCTCCCTCTCCTCCTCCTCCCCAGTTCTCTGCAGAAACTCCCACTGGCCACATACAAAGAGATGGCAGAAACAAGTGAGTCCCTCAGTGCAGTCCCAACAGGTCAGCCCTCCGAGCCAAGGGCAGGAGAGCGGAGGGCGAGGGTGGACTTCGGGGGTACACAGCTCAGAATGGAGGTGCGTGGATGGATGTCTGTAGTTCCGCGCTTTGACCCCTCTGCCGCCTGCCAGCTTCATCGCGCCCTTCTGTCACGGAGACCGTCGGTGTGAGCAGGAAGAGGTGGGAACTGAGTGTCCTTTGCTGCTCTGCCCCTTAAAGAGGAGACACCAAGGTTGGACCCAACACCACGCTGCCTCCCGTGAGATCAGACCCCAGGCCCAACAGATAGTTCTTTCCAGATAGACGCCATTCCAGAGACGGACAGATGGCTTAGACTCGGGAAAGCACAGAAACACATTCTGCAGGACCGCCGACAGCATGCCCCCTGACGGGACCGAGAGTAACGGCAGCTCATGACACCCGGTCTGGTTTGGTGCACGTACCAGCAAGTGCAGTGATCTCGTCCATCATTCGGTTTTAGTGGAGGCTGGTTTCAGAGGGAACAACCTGTCTTTCTCACGTCTGGTTATTAACTAGGGGAAACTGTCTCCAACAGTAGGTCAATTAATTACTGCACGTTAAAGCAGCTTCTTGAAAAACAATTAATTTCACCGCATTTCTACGTATTTCTTCTCCAAACCGTATCCATTTGAAATTGCTATTATTCTTGGCAGATATGGAGACTTGATTATTTCTGAGAGCTTTATAGGAGATTGTATTTTGTTTTCTTTTTTAAAGAAATGAATGCAAATATAAAGTAGGTTTTAATTATCACTGGCACCTTTTCACTATTGGAAGTAGACTTAAAAAGACAGAAAATGGGAAGACTTCATACTGAAAGGGGAGTTGATAAATACTCAGAAAGTCTGTCTATCTGAACACATCATCAAGTCAAAATGCTACCTGATAAGAAAAATAATAGATTCCAAACACAGTATGGGTATTTCTGTTTACTTATTAGTATTTCTTGTACTTTCCTGATCTAATGGGTTAGGATTTCCATGAACTTTTTTTCTGGGCAAGAATAATCAAAGGGACTATCTTCACTTTTAACCTTTTATCTCAGCTTCCTCTGCATTGTCTTGACTGGATTTGACCCTGCTGCCTTCCTACTCGGTTTCCCAAGAAGCTACAGAGAACTTGACTGGCTTTTGTCCAAAGGGGAGTGAGCAGTCATTTTTTTATTGCTGTATATCATCTGGTTATGGGAACTGGCCAAATCTAGGTTTAGAGACTAAACATAAGTTGGGCATTTGATGCTGACTTTTCAGACCTTCCTGAGAATGTCTGATTTCAAGTGATTCTTATAGGTATAGACCAAGGTTTCTCAGCTTCAGCACTTTTAACATTTGGGACTGGATAATTCTTTACTGTGAGGGGCTGTCACATGCATTGTAGAATGCTTAACAGCAACCCTGGCCTCTACCCACTAGATGCCAGTAGCACCCCTCCCCTTAGCTGTGACTATTAACAATGTCTTCAGACATAGCTAAATGTCCCGGGGGGGGGGCAAAATCATTCCAAATTGGGAGCTACTGGTATAAACACAACTATTTATGGTTATAGAGGTACGTGATAGATAGATTATAGATAATATACATGGGCATATGTATACATAGCTTAATAATATAAAGGTTGTGTTTTTTGGGAAGACTTTGTATATTAGACTTCTCCAGGGAAATAAGTGTGTGCATGGATGCATACGTGTGTGTGTGTGTGTGTGTGTGTGTGTGTGTGTGTGTGAAGAGAGAGAGAAGGAGATTGAATTATTATAGGAATTAGCTCAGATCTGAGAACCACAAACACTGATGTGTGAGGGCAGGAGAAGGTGGGTGTCCCAGCTCAAGCAAAGTGAACAAATTCACCTTTCCTCTACCTTTTTCTATTTAGGCCCTCAGTCGATTGGATAATGCCCACCCACATCTGTGAGGACTATCTTGTTTACTCAGTCTACCAAATCAAATGCTAATTTATTTTGGGAACACCCACACAGATACACCAAGAAGTGATGTTTTACCAGCTCTCTAAGCATCCCTCAGTCCGGCCACGTTGACACATAAAATTAACCATCACACTTTATGATGTGTCTTCTGGCACATCTGGATTTCAGTTCTAGGCTTTGTCAAAAACAAACTTTGTATACTTCCTCAACTCTAGAGCCTAACAATGTTGACCCCCCTAAGGTTTTGGTGAAGAAAAGATGAGCGAATGTTTGCAAAGTACTTGCCACTGAGCCCAGTATACAGTTGGTGCTCCAGGAAAGCCATTTCCTCCCCACATGCAGAAGCACTTAGTGCTAAATAGACCGATAGCTGTGCTGGAAACAGAAGAGTCATTCCATTCACTGACAGATGTTTTAGCTTCTTTGCTCTGTGTCAGCTGAAAGAGATGCTTGTCTTTGTTTCATGCTATATACTAGTGTGTCATTTCATATAAAATTGCTTTTCTATAAAAAGTAAGTATGTAGGCAACGTACAAACTCATTCTCATTGCACAGCTTGAAGCACCAGAGATGAAGCTTGAGTGTTCCTTGACCTTTTACCCCAAAGCCGTGCCCGCCCCCCGAAGCAACTGCCAACATCAGATTGAGGTGTTTCCTTCCAGACCTTTTCTGTATCAGTATCATTTTGTGTGTGTAAACTTGTTTTTATCTAGTGCATAGTGATATGTTGCCTCTTTACTATGTATGCTGTTAGTACATAATAGCTCATTCTTGTTAATTGCTATTTGGCACGCCATGGTATGTGGCCCCTGGTCCTTTCACATTTGGGGCTATTACCGACAATGCTGCTATGAACAGACTTACATCTCACTGTGCATTTAGCTACAGTAGATCCTAAGAAGTGAAATTCTTGAGACAGAGTATGCACATTTTAAATTTTAATAAAAATGCCAGGTTGCCCTCAAAAGTGGCCAGACTGTTTTACATTACCGTCATTCAGCAGCATCAAATCTAATTTTTTTTTTTGCCAATCTGACGAAAACAGCAAAAAACAGGTATCTTGTTTTAATTTGCATGCTACTGATTACTGTCAAGATGAGTATATTTTCTTATGTTCGTTGGCCTATTTATTTTTCCTCCTGAGACTTGCTTCTTCCTTTCTTGTGTCTGCTTCTGTATTGGGTTGTTTATCTTCTTATTATTGATTTGTATGATTGTTTTTTATATGTGCTGCATATTAATTCTTTGTCAGTTATACACATTGCATAAGAAGAGATTTTCAGGTGCTGCCCAGGAAGCATTTCAAAGGGCATCAGGTTAAAAAGCTGCTGAGATAATTAGTGAGATTTTCCTAGCTGTGATGTGTCCCCATCTCCTTGTCCCTGCTTTCTCTGTTAGAAATCAGAATGTCTACTCCCAGTTACACTTCTGATATCATCTCTTGTCAGCTGAAGGTGTCCGCCGCTGAACTTCTGGATCTTCTGCATTCTGGGCAGAGGCAACTGCCAGTGCCTGCTCACGATAAGTGCAGCGGTACCCCGTAAGCCTTCCCTTCTTCCGAGCAGCATTCCCAGGTGTGCAGTGCAAAAACATTGTCCGTGGAATATTAATAAATGTGAGCCAACTGGATTCATGACATAAACTTGCAGAAACACTTGGTGGAACCAAATTAAATACTTTTTCTCACCGCAGGCCATTTTTTTCTCTCAGAGGCTCTGCCACCTTGCGTGGTGACCTTCCAAGAAGGGGTTGAGTTAGCAGCATTTCCCAAATGCATCTGACAAGACAAGACCTTTTTCTTAGTGCCTCTCTTAAGACCGCGTCACTAGGGAAGGTGCTTTAGGGCATTTTGTTGTGGTGCATGCAGCAAGAATGCAGTTTGACAGCTGTCACGTGCTCTTCCTGGAATGAAGTTTTTTTGCAGGCCATTCTGTGTCTTATTTCCTCTGCACTGTGTGTGTCTCCCACACACAAGGCATTGCATGCAGTACAGGTTGCAGAATAGCAACTAAATGATGAACACTATCAGGATCAATGTGCGAAATTGGGATGAGACCCAGGAGAGTGCCATTTGTAAGTTTTGGGTGTTTGATGAGCTGTGTGACTCTGGAGAGTGTACTCAGCCTCTCTGGATGGTAGTTGGCCCACTCTGCAGTGGGAATGATGATATCTGATTTTCAGGAACTTTGAGGAAAATTGAATGAGATAACAGATGCACAAGAATAGAGCAGGTAGTCAAATGTGCTAAAACAATAATATATATTTGCAGTTGAGTCTTGGCACAGTGTGAAGTCTGAGCAAACCAAAATCCCAAGTGTTCTCCAATGCTCCAAATCAGTTCATTTTTCAGAGATAGATAGCACTTAATATGGAAATGCTTTTGGGAGGAGGGAATATAGCGGCTCACCACCTTTCTCGTGGTCCTTCCTATGGACGTCTCATCAGTTTCCTTATCCCATGGTGCAGCCCCAGCCTGGATTCTTCACCCTGACAGGAGCAGTGCCTTCCTGGAACAGCAGCTGATCACACTGTGCAGCTTTTTTTAACACTGACAGAAGCTGTCCCATCACACCCCCTTGAGAGTCCTGCCCCAGCCAGTGGGCATCGTCTCCGCAGAGTTCTGAGTCCCAGCTCCGTGGGGCCTCTCTCAGAGCGTCCTCATTTCAGCCTCTTCTCTTTGTTTTCCCAGCCCCAGGAGCAGTAACTACTTTCTGCAATTAACTGAACTGTTTTAGTTACCTAGTTATCAACTTTATTCCTAGTGATCAGTTCTTTATACAAAATACTCTCATTTCACATAATTGAGTTGAGTTCTGCCTCGTGACTGGACCCTCCATGATTAAGGAAAAAGTGAAGAATAGAAGTAAAGAAGGGATAGAGTAGAAGAAGGGGCAGGAGTCATCAGTCCCCTAAATCCTTATCTGTGTTCCTCCGTGGAGTTCTCAGCAGCCAACCAGTTGAGCGCTTGGCCACCTTGCACCCTGCCTCCCGACATCTGCACACTCAGAGAGCGGAGCTTCCCCCCAAGCACAATAACCCGTTTACTATGGATTAGCTGCTTAATCATGATAAGTCTCTTCTTCTCTCTTGGGTTTGGCCGCTCAAGTGTGTTTTTCTTTAGGGTGATGGGAAGACATCAGTAATTCATTAAAGTGTCCTGGTAATAATGTTGATTGCTGGTACAATGATTATGACATTGTCGTATGACACTGTCTCTTTTATGGGAAACTAATGAGGCACACATACTTGTAGAAGGAACTAAGCCCATGAGTTTGGTGTTCGAGGCCTGCTTGTTTCAGGGGCTTAGACAGAGACTGACTCTTCCACGGTCAGACTCAGGAGTGTGTGCTGTGAAATCAGGCAGCTGGGCTCTGCCTTCTACTCACGGTGGGGCTCTTGGAGGTTCACTTAGCTTTCCTGCTCTCAGTGTCTCCTAGGGATCATCATCATCATCATCATCATCATCCCTCTTTCTCATAGATTGTTGGCAGATTACATAAGATAATAGAGCTTAGAAAATTATCTTGGGAACCCAATAGCTATCATTTTTTCCATTAACAGTTCAACAGTTTTCCATCCCTGAAACCACCCTTCTTTCTGTCTCAGCCCCAACTTTGAAGCTGATTTCTCTTGGAACAGGTACCCAGTAAAACAGAGAAGAGAATAGACTTCATCTTTGTGCGTTAGTGTGATCTAGAATAGTCCCTGGCCCTTAGTAGGGGCTTCATAAATGCTCACTGAATGAATAAGTCTCTTGGTAGGCCCCAGGCTTTGGGATCATAAAAAGTTGACTCAGTCACAATCTAATACCCCATTCATGGGACAAGATACTGATTCTCCATGGTCCTAACTTTTCCAATCTATAACCAGGAACAATAAGCACCTTCCTTATGATAGTGGTTCCCCAGTGAGAATCCCTGGGAAACTTGTTAATTAAGATGCATATCCCCAGGCCTGTCCCGAGAGATGCTGTCAATAGGTCTGTAGTGGGCTCTGGTGTTTTTGTTCCAACAAGTTCCTAAGGAGACAGGGTGCCATGTGGTGAAGACCAAGTCTTGAGAAATGCTGCATTGCAGCGTCATTGTGAGCTACATGTGCAATGCACCTGGCTTCTATTCAGTCAGGTGTAACACCCTCTCTTCTTTCATCAATTGAGAGATACTGGATTTTATATCAAGGCATGTGGGCTTGAACTTCAGACCTGCCAAAAAACAGCTGCCCAGGATTAGACAAGTTGCTTTACTTTTCTGGGTATCACTTTTTTCTTCACCTGTACATACAAATTTGAGGGGATCTTTTCAAGAGTATCACATGAGGTACTGTATAAGAAAAATACTTAATAAGCATAAAATTTATTTCAAATGATATGTTTTTTAATTATGGGTTTAATTTCCTTTTTTATGATGAGCCTCTAAATCCATATCCTTAATCAAGTTAGCCTAGGGGACCACTTATAATCCACAAAGCCCGTGCTGAAAGGAGATGTGGGTATCAATGGTCAGCCTGCTCCCTTAGGTTCAGGGCCTAAGGACAGAGTGACTTGCCCAAGTCCCTAGAACAGGCTGGATGACTTGAGGTTTGGCCTTTTTGACACTGCCCAATACCCCCTGTCTAGCCTCTGTGGAATGTCCAGTCTGGTCCGCATGCCTCTGTCCCCACACTCCACACTCCCTTACATGGCTCCCCCTGTCCTGCACTCTGCAGGGCGGGGGCAGGGAGCATGCCACACCTTACCTGTTGCCACCACTGCTTTTCTTATGAGAAAAGTCCACGTTTCTGGAACTCAGATCCTGGCAACTGCCTTTGACTTGCAAAGAGCTGATGATGGGAGAGTCCATGCATTTCTGACTCGGACAGACTTAAGCTCAGATCTGTGCCCTTTAGGAAACTTTCTGTCCTTGAAACCCTCACAGCCTCTGACCCTCGTTCTCTTCCTTACCTAAAAATAAATAAATAAATAAATAAATAAATAAATAAATAAATAAATAAATAAATAAAGGTGCTAAAGGTAAGTTCTTATCTTAATTGACATGAAAAATAAATGGAGAAAAGGAGTGGAAGAAAGCGAGTGTTAATTAAGCACCTGTTGTGTGCCTGACCCTGTGATCCTCACCCAGGCCTGTGCTGTTGGAGTATTACTGACATTATCCCTCTAGAGCCAAGTGTCACAAATATAGGGATGCGTAGCCTCTTCCTTCACGAGGGTACCCCCGCAGCTAGAACGTGGCGGCTGTGCTGTCATGCTTTCTCCCTTTGGAAGGAAATGGGTTCCACCAGAAAGGAGTGTATCAGCAATCTGCCAACAGTCACGGCCTGGAAATGGCAGAGCAGGAGCTGAGCCCCAGCCCGCCTGGTTCTGAAGCCCTGACTTTTTCATGCTCAGACGTGTGGGTGGCCCAGCTCTCACGCCAGGGTCAGGCTGGCTGTCGCTGAGATGCTCTGGACCGTGGGGACCTGTGTGCTCAGGGACGCTCCTGTCTCCCTTTGCTCTTCTCCTTCCCCCTGACTCTCTCTCAGACTTTACAATCGCTTCATTAAAATTCAGTTATGTGATTCATCAACATTATTGGTGAAAGCAGTTAGATAAAATAAAGGGGAAAAATTAGTATTTGCAAAGACAAGTAGCACTGTATTGAGCTTTCCACCTCATCAAGGGGCCAGACGTACACGTGTCAGCCGTATCACCCTGACCGCCAGAAATCCCCTGAGTGCGGAGTTTCTTTTCTCTTCAGTCTCTCGTACGATCCATGATCTTTACATTTTGCCCACAGTCGTGGAAGCTAATGGCATCATTTTCATGCACGGACACGGGCCTGCCAGCTGACAGTGGTTAGCAATTCTTATTACAAATATATCTCCTAATTCCTGAGCCAGAATTGTAAAGCTTTTCTATAGTGACACTGAACCAAAATATCGAAATTGCTCAAGCCTTTAAAGAAAGCAGCAGCAAAAGGTTGCGGAACGCCTTTTAAGTAATGCCGCAGCAAGTCTCTCTGGAATACAGATCGGATTCCTGTCACCTC
Source organism: Eidolon dupreanum (assembly GCA_028627145.1). Taxonomy (NCBI): domain Eukaryota; kingdom Metazoa; phylum Chordata; class Mammalia; order Chiroptera; family Pteropodidae; genus Eidolon; species Eidolon dupreanum. The sequence continues at coordinate 117,740,726 of CM053508.1, read as the reverse complement.
AAATCACCCGGGAACTCAGACTCCAAACTTCCAATTCCTTTGGCAGGAACTGAGCAGAGAGAAATAGAGACAGAGAGGATTGGGGGGTGGGGAAAGAGGTCTCTTTGAAAAGTAACTTCTGCGCACTTTTGATCATCGCCTCTCGCTGAACGTGGAGACGCCTGTTTGCGGTTTGGAATGGACATGATAACGCAGGATAAACATGTCAGGTATAACCTGAAGCCCTGTCACTTGAAAGCCGTTTCCTCTCTGTTCCGGGGGGCCACGTTCACTTTGGCTCTTTCTTCTAGATATAGTTCACTATTTGTATTCTTAATGAGTGTACCTCTTCACTTCTTCCCTCCAGCCCCAGGCTGGTGCAGGTGGTCTCCTGTGGGCTCCTCCTACCCCCTGAACTTCTCTCTTATTACAGAAAAGCAAATCTGTGAAAGTGGGAAACATTCTGGCTTTGAAGTCTGTGTGGGCTTCCATGTTGGCATATGACATATAATTTAGGGCAAGACGTTTAAACTCTCAGAGCCTTAATTACTTAACCAGTCAAGTGGACTTATCGATATTCACTTCATGGAATTGTTTTGTGGGTTAAAGGAGATAATATTATTATCAGCGTAAAAGATGGGTGTTATTTGTATGTTTATGACTTTCATCGCATCTGGTTTTTGGTAGCTCTCTTCCTTAGAAGATGGGGCACCTTGAGGAACCAGCTGGATGCACAGCTGTAAGGATGCTGCTAGGACTCTTTCTCCCCTGAAATCCATATATTAGTCTCAAGGAAGACTGGATGGCATACTTGGGTCACATTTCTACCTACGGATCACGTGTGGGGGATGGGATAGTACATGCCGGAGTATCATCTCCCACGGCCTCTCCCCGAGTCTTCTGGAGTGGAGGTGGGCAGAGGGTGCCTGCTTCCAGGACCACATGAAATGGGACAGGGACGGTTATCCAACAGAAATAGACTGCTGGCACCAGGAAAAGAGAAGGACCCTTGCGAAGTCAAAACCAGTAGATATTCACTGCAAGGCCAGTGCTCAATAAATGAACTCAGCAAACAAAGGATGGCGAGTTTTTGTGCAAAGAGCCCTGGCTTGTGAACAGGGAGAGCTCAGTTCCCAGCTCAGTGCCTCTGTTAGAGTGGGCGACTGTGTATGTGTAAACCTTGCCTCTCTGGATTTGTGTCCTGGGCTATAGAATTTTCTGGTTGGCTTAGGAGATCTCTAAAGCCCCTTCCAACTTCACATGTCTATTATCTCATGCTGCTGCTTATTAAGAGAGAATTGTAAGTTAATTGAAACAGTGCTCTTTTGGCTGACTCTGGAGAGAACCGTATAGACATCTATAGGTTAAATAGAAGGGGGATAATGACAGGCTTTCCCTGGCTGAGGGGAAGAGTAATTCAGAAGATGAAATATAAGTAAGACTGGCCGCCCTATTTGGGACAGTGCTGTACCTTCTTCAGGAAAGACCAAAGACAGAAACGGACATTCTACAAATTGACCATGGGTGGGTCAGCTTGTCCAGCAGGAAGGATGAGCTGGGACTGTAGGGACAAGGATAGCACAAGGAAGGCACATGTTTGTTACCAGTCATAGGATTAAACCGATTTGTTGAGTGATTACTTAGTATTCCCCAGAGGCTCAGAAGAGTGAAGGAAATTGGCCTTGTCACCCATCCAGGTCAGAGAGTCCCCAAGCCCCTCCACTCCTTGGGCCTATGGAAAGATCTGAGCAGTACATGCCACGTGCTGCTTTGGGCCAGGGATGGGACCAACCCTAAAATGGGAAGCCAGGGTCAGGCGACTCAGTGCTCAAGGCCAGATGAGAGTGAGCAGAGGGCCTGGCAGCCCACCCTCACCAGCCATCCGAGGGGCTTGTTGTCTGAAGTCTAGGACCCTGGAGTCCCACCTCTCCTTCCTATGTCCCTTCTTCCCACCTTCCTCCCACCCAGCACACTTGACACAGGTCTCAGAATGCTCTAGAAGAGCCATACTATCTAAGGCTTTGAGTGGACCTCAGTCCAGGAGGTAGGCAGCCATTCATGGCCCAGACTGCAGCAGGAGGGCTGAGGGTCAGGGCCCCAGGGGAGGCACTGCTTGGCTTTCTGAGACCAGCCTTCATGACTGCTGGTCATTTTCTGTTTTGTTTCTCTCCTAATCTGTGTCTGCCCCTCTGACATTTTTTGTCTTTGATTTATTTGTCCCTTATGATTCCATTTGCTTTTGAGTTCTCTTTCTCTTACCACCTCTCGATTCATTTCCCTTCCCATCTGCCCCATCTTATTTTTCCTCTCTTGCTGTGTCTTTCTCCACCTTGATCTTTTTCTCTGTACTTCTCTCTCTCACTCTCTCTGGTGCCATCACTGGCTTCTGTCCAATCAGTTTCATAGTTTGGCTGCTCCCCAGGGCCCACCACCTTTCCCAGTGAGGCCTGTCTCACCATGGATCTCTGTACTGTGGTGGCTTCTGTCTGATGACCCAGGCCTGGCCCCTGATGGAGAGCCTTCCTCTCTGGACCTGGCACTTGTCCGCAACCCCTCTATGAGGTCCTTTCGGCTTGGAAATATTGGTCAAGTGCCCCCTTCTCCCTAGATGGGAGCCTAGCTCTCTGGAGAGTATATGGGGCAAGAAGCCAAGATGTGAGATCTTAACCCTGGGCCAGCACAGCTTCCGCCTGTCTGCAGCCCTCCACCTGCCCTCACCCCACCTCTCAGAGTGTATGCGAGGGGCCTCGAGGATCCAGCTATCTACATAAAAAGTCCTCAATAGCTGTCACCTCTTGTGTCCCCAACCATCTTCCTGTTATATTACAGGGGCAGCCCATTACCATTCTGGTGTTATCCGTTCACTCACTCTGCCTTCAGTAAGCATTTGTTGAGCACCTACTCTGTGCTGGGTATTGTGCGAGGTGCTGTCCTAACACCTATACGGAAGTAATCATCTAGGCTGGCTCTTCTCACCGCAGGGCTCACGTTCCATGGGCATAATCACACAGGCAGAGGAAAACTGAGGATGCCAGGGGAGGGGGTCTCTGATGGGGGAGGTGCAGCACACTGGGGGCCCTGCGGTGGGGGTGGGGACACCCAGCCAAGTCGGTAGGGTTTAGGGACACCTGCCCTGAACGAATGCTCTCTCGAGCTGAGACTGAAGGATGTGTTAGATTTTCCTGGTAGGGATGTGGGCGTAGGTGGTGGGGGCTGGGGGAGTTGGAAATTATCCAAGTGGAAGGAGCAGCCACTGCAAAGGCATGGAGGTCAAGGGGAGCGTTTCTCACAGCATTCCCAGGAAGATCATACTTCATCCTGTAAAATTTGTTCCGCCTGGAGCCTTCCTCTTCTGACTTCCTGTAGCCTGTCCCCGCATTCCCCTAGGAGAGCCTGGTGTACCCCTTGATGGTGAGCTCCATCCCCTTGATGGCCAGGGGCCTCCTCTGATATCCCAGAGCCAGGCATGAAGGATAGTCAAACCTCAGTCAGTGTTGTTGAATTCTGATATATGGGTGGAAGGGTGGATGAATTAAAAAAAAATGAAAGTGCTCAAGGCATGATCAGAACTCTGACACTGCCACAGCTCTCTGAAGAAACTCCATTTCTTTCCAGGGGCCTGAGAATTTTGTAAAGGCTGATCCATCATTATCTCAGGCTGCCCAGAACTCCTTTTCCTCCAAGAAATCAAACTAATGCCCAAATGTTGGTGTGTTTGTGTGTCTTTCCTGCAAGCTGAGGCCTGGCTTTCAAGAAGTAATCAATTCCAATTGATTGGTAAAATCTACTTGTGTTCTTTTGGCCAATTTTGGACAGTAAAGTTCATTAAAAGCAGGCCTCTGGCAAGACGACACCCCTCAGTGCTACAGTAATAAGGGCTGATTATGCCAAGCAGCAGGATCTGCCCTAAAGAGTCCCTGGCACAGTTTCGTGGGGACTTGCCCATCTGCACAAATGTTTTTTGTAAATGAGTAATTTGACCATGATAAAAATCCATGAGAAGTTTTTCCAGAGCTTGGCCAGTGAAGGGCTTGGACAGAACTCAGTGCAGAGAAGCAGGAGTTCTTTGCCTGGAGTGGTGTGGAGACCCCTTCCGTGCCTCCCCCTCTTTTCTGCCCTGACCCCATGCCCCAGACAGATTTCTCTGGGCACTGCCATCCGGAAGGTGGCATCGCCCCTGCAGGCAAGGCGCTGCTTCAGAGCGCTGTGGCCCCTCGGAGAGCCGGGGCTCGTCTCCTGCAGTCGTTTGCTTTCAGAGGCTCCCAGGGCTGGAACGAGAAGGGTATAAATTTCTTTCTGAATTTACACACAGGGCAGCAATTTCTGGAAGTCATCATCTCTGAAAACAACCAGCATAGGACCCCCTGAGCGAGCATTCCCTGAGTGAGTGTTCCAGTCCAAAAGCTGGATTTTGCCTTTAACTGATATTTATGGGGTGCCTGTCATGTGCCAAGATCTGTGTTAGGCTTACTCACCCACATAACCCCTTCCCGTGCTTTATAGCAGCTGCTGGAGCCGGAGGTCATTGACGCTCTGATTCAAAAGCAAAGCATAGTTTTTGTTTTCTATTTTAAAATGTTCATGTGGAAGTTCTAAAAAGTTATATAAAACAAGTGATTTTTTTGTTGTTGTTGTTTTTTTTTTTTTTTTTTTTTTGAGAAATGAGGCTAAAGGATTGGAGAAGACTTTGAATTTTCACATTATACCCTAAGCATATTACTCATAAATTTAAGAAGTGATTATTAAAATGCTTATTGTTGAAAATTTGGAAAATACAGAAAAGTAGGGAAGAAAAATTTGTCACCTGTTAGATCCGATTAACATTTTCATTGTCATCCGAGTAAATTCAGCTTCAAACATACCCAAGTTCACATAGATAAATGATGAGGCATGATTTGGCTCTGATTTGGTAGTGATTTCCCCACCACTGGGGTTTCTGAAAGTTTTTTCTACGTAACCTTTGGTCTTGGGAGAGTTTCTGTTAGAGGGAATAAAAGGAGCCACGTTCAGATGAGGCTAAAATATGGTGGGTTCCATGTCTTATAATCGATGATTCATGGTCCATTTGCTCGAGGCTCCAAGAAGTCCTGCAAACGTACATGAGCAAAGAACCTTCACTCATTCCCACTCCTGTAAACCTCCTGTGGAATCCACATTCAACCAGACTCATTTTGGAAAATGTACCCCTTGCATATCCAGTCCTCTTCTTCACGTGAGTCTCTGGAGTTTTTGTTGGCAGGTGTAGACCCCATGCTGGAGGCAAGGGAAGGCGACCTCACAAAGTCACTGCTGAAAGGAACAGTGGGAATCTTTCTGGCATATTTTTTTTTTTTTAAAGATGAAGAACCTGAGATAGAGAAATGAGAGTGCCTCACCCAGTGTAATAGAAGAAGTCAGTGACAGGACTGGGATTTGAACCCAAGCCTCATGAGCAGGACCTGGGCTCCTATTGGACATGGCTCCCTGTGGAGGCCTGAGGCTCAGGCCAGGTTCCGGGGTGAGTCAGGGTGGTGAGGGTCTCCAGCAGAGCCTGATCTCATAGTGAATTCGCATGATTAGCACCAGAAGTAACACCAGGCTGTCTGGCTGTTACTACTTCCAGTAGAAGTCTGTTTCTGGACCTCGCGGGTGCGTGCTGCTGCTTCTGCCTGGCTTTCCCAGTGGCCCCAACTTTTCCAGGCACATCAAGGTGGGCCACGGCAGAAGCTGAACTTGTCCTGGGGCTCCTGGGGGTGCCATGCCCAGGGCTTTACCCGGCTCCCTCCTTCAGTCTGCCCAACAATCCCATGGGGCAGGCAGTCCCACCTTTCACACTCCACAGCAGACTGGATTGCATTTCCACAGCTGAGAGCCCAGACCCCAGAAGCCACTCCCCGTCTTCCATGAAACCATCCCTGATCAATAACACTTTTAGCTGCCTGCAGGGCTTACAGATCTCCAAACCATACATTCACTTATTTGATTTTCATCTTTCACTGAGTGTGAACCAAAGGCCAGGAACCATGTCGACATGGGGATCCAAAGGTAGAAAGACATCTGATTGGGGACAGGCATAAACAGCTCACCGAGATAGGGGCACTGATGGTGCTAAGTTCCTGGTGACAGAAATCTCAGAAGGGCCCTCTATGGAAGGGCCAGCTGAGATGGGTGTTGAGGATGAGGCAGGATTAACACGAAGGAGGCAAGAGGCCTGGCTTTCTTGGCACTAGGACCAACTTAGCTAAAGGGGTAGAGGTGTGAAAGGGCACATCTGGAGCCCAGCTGTCCAGTGAGCCAGGAACAGGGTGGGTTTGGATGGGAGTAGGTGCAGCCTGAGTGGTGGGCAGTGGTCAGGTTGTAAAGGACCACTCAGAGGTCAAGTTGGGTGAGTGGCATGCGCATTCAGTAAAGCTCCCTCTCTGCTGTGTGGAAGGAGGTGTTGGAGGGTCCCCAGGAAGGCGTGGGGACCAGGCAGAAGACAGCTGCCCGAGTCTAGGCGGTGCCTGGACTCTGGAGCGGCACAGAGACAGCTGTGCAGGGGGACGCACCTGAGGGCGAAAGCGAGGGAGCGTCCGCTCTGATGTGGGGCTGAGAAGGGAGGGTCCAGGTCAACTTCCCGGTCTCCAACCAGCATGGCCACAGAACACAGACCGTGGTCTCGGTTCCATGTGATTTCATTCTTTCCACTAGGAACGAGCCATTAGATGTGTAACTAAATGTGATTTGATAGCAGACCCTTTGGAAGTCTTTGCCTGTTGTTCTAGGCCAGGTCTCAAACAGTGGCATACCAAGGGCAGGTGAAGTGGTGGTGGGGACAGCCACAGAATGTAGGCAGTGAGTGAGTCCCTTGTTGGCAGAGAATTCAATAAAAAATTAGGTGACTTGGTATCCTACCTTGTGATGGCAATTCTAAAAAATGTCAAGAATAAAATTCGCCTCCTTTGCAGGTGGACTTCTCCCACCACTGACTGGCCTTAATTTTTGGGTTTGGACATTCAGCCGTCAAAATTCTGGCCGATGGAAACTAACATCAGTTAGACGGTCTTGTACTTTATTAGTGAAAGCCCTGGAAATGGCTTCATTTAGTCGGCTACTAAGTCTACATTGAAGGGCTTTTGAGCTCCTTCAAGAATAGTTTTAAGGTTCTCAATGTCCTAGACTCCAAGTCTTTACGTCCAGCACAAATGGCCTTGCAAAGCAGGGAGAGCTTCACAGCTCCTTGCCAGCAAATCTTCAGGCCTATTACTGACCAGGGCCTCTGGCCATGAGGAGGCCAAGCCCCTTTCCTCTGGGAAGGCAGTCCTAGGCCTTCGATAAATCTCACAGGTCATGCACATGCTCCCCAGTGGATCCTGAAATGCTGGCCCTTTCTCTGGGGCTGCAACAGTGATTCACAAGGAGCATATGAAATCTCACCCACAGTAGTGCTGCATCAGGGCCTCTGGGTATTAAGGCTCTAAATAAAGCTTCCTAGTGAATGGAGTGGGGCTGGGCAGCAGCTATGGGCGACCCTTCCAGAAAGAATCTGTGGAGGCACCTCCTGAGAGGGCAGAACCTGGCAGCCAGCCCGGAGGCGGGCGGGGCTCAGGACATCTTGGCCAGGGCCTGCTTGCAAATTGCCCAAACTCAAGTCAGGCTGAGGGAGCAGCCAGCAGTGCCCGCAGTGGTTTTTAGTGCTGCGGGTCTCTTGCTTTTGCCTTAGGTTTTCATTAGCAGAGTTTGGGTGTGTGGAGGAGTAAGTGTGGTGTGGGGGATGGTGATGGGGTAAAGACTAGGCCAGGGACACCTGTTCACAGGGACACAGCACCCACCAGGAACAATATTTTGTATGTTGCTCTCAGGCCAACCTTGCTGCCCAGAGAAAGGTCAAGTTCCTACCTCTGTTCTAGTCTCCAGTGCGCAGGCTTCAGGCCACAGTTCTGGGTCACGCCCATCCCTGTGGTGTGTGCCTCCAGTCCATGCCACCACGGCCCAGGTTAGGAGCTGCAAATGTGGGATTCGCATTTGATGCCTAATGACAAAACCCCTGGGTAAGGCTGCTGTCACCGCTATTCCTTTCACCAGCTCAGCTCAAGCACGGCTAGATTCCGCTTACCCTCACCAGACTCAGTACCCATACCTGTTCGCTTCCCCGGTGCTAAATAACCCTGTGGGTGAAATGACTTCTTATTGTTGCTTCAGTTTTTGCTTCCTGATTACTAGTGAGGGCAGACATGATTTAATGTCCATTGGTGGTTGCCACTTCTGTTTCTGGTAATTTCCAATTCAAATTCTTAAGTCATTTTTTGTCGGTTTGTTTAATCTTTTACCTATTGATTTGTAGACATTTTTATATGTTCTCATCATTAATCTTTTTTCTCATTAATATTTTCTCTATTATATATTTTGAAAATATTTCTCATCCTGTAATCCAGTGTTTTATTCTTTCCTTTCACAGCATTTGTGTTCAGAAGGTGTGACTTACCCTAATATTATAAATATATTTCTCTTTGTTTTATTCTAATTATTTGATATTTTTATTGTTCGATGTGTGGTGCTTTAATAATTCTGGAACTTGTTTTTGTGAACGATATTAGTTAAGGAGTAGGTAAGAATCTGCTTACTACTCATGTCGCATGAGTAGTCAGTTACTCTCACATCTTTGGTTGAACTGTCAGCATTTCTCAACTGATTCAAAATGTGTGTTTTGTCATGGAGCATGTTCTTATGTACATGTGTTTTTCTGTACATACGTAGGTGTGCATTATATACACACAGAGATGTGTGTGTGTCTGGATTTTCTATACTCATACTTTCAATGGGAATAGAGGGGGGGGGAGTGAAGGAGGCATTGTGCTCCTGGTGCCGTTTTTGAGGTCTTTGGATTGATAACGGTGATATAACAAATCTCTGCTGTGTTGCTTACTACATATTTAGCGAATCTATATCTTGGAGCTGAACATAATGAGCATGTATGTCTCCTGGGGTCCTTGCCTTCCGGCAGCTCTCATGGGCTGGCTAGTGAGCGGGTAGATGTCGGACATGTTTTCAAGGTTGAGACATAAGTAATTAAACTGACATCTAAAACCTTAGATTGGATCCTGGAACAGAAAAGGACATTAGTAAAAAAACTGTTGCTATCCAGATGAACCTTATAATTTAGTTAATAGTACATAGCAATGCTAAATTTTCACTGTTGACAAGTCCATCATGATTATGGAGGATGTCAGCAGGAGGGGAAGCTGGATAAAGGGTCTATGGGAACTCCCCACATTACCTTCATAACTTTTCAGTTACCCTAAAATTATTTAAGGAGAAAAAGTCTACTTAAACATTAAAAAAAAATAGCAGCAAAATTAATGGGATAGCGAATATGCAGTCATGAGCTCTTCTTGGGCAGTCAGTGAATATACCCCAGTGGCAGGGATGGGGTAGGGGGAGCCTTTTAAGTGTGTGGCTTTCAAAAGACTGATTTGGGGTTTGATTCTTCTCATCCATAAAATGGTAGTAAGTTGGGAGATGATCTCTGAAGCCCCTTTCACATTTTGGAGATAGGGGTATTTGCTCTAAGTAGAAGTCTCTCATCTCAAAATTTTTCGCATGTTTCCAATTCACACACTCAGTAGAAGCCTAATGAGTTTTGCCTCCAAGCAGGCATGAATCAGCAAGTTGTAATGCTGAAGGAGCCAGAATCTCAGTTTAGAAAAAAATAGTTTAAATTGCAGGTCAACAGGCAGACCAGTGTGTGTCCTTTGGCACAGCAATTAAATTCTCAGAGCCTTGGCTTGCTCATCTGCAAAATGGGGATTGAAAAACCGCTGCCTCCCAGAGCTGCTGTGACTCTGGAACGTGAGTGGTAATGTGTGTGGAAAACATACGTTTCAGTACCTGGTGTTTGTCAGTGCTCAGTGAACACAATTGCCTTCCGTCCTCCCTGCCTCACCCCTGCAGCATCTTAACTCCCATTCAGATTAATACAGCCTTGAAAGAACCCTGGTTAACAGCCGAAATCTCATTTAAAGCTCTTTACTGTCCTCCAAACTGTCGTACCACTCAATGTTTCTTTCCAGGTGCTAGGGACAATCAAACAGGCGAGATGCTTTCTCAAGAATACAAAATGTGATTTTTCCAGGATGCTGTTGCGTGAGGAGGACATCTGAATTGAAAGGAATTTTCAGTAGGCTCCCTGTCACAAATCTGGTAGCAGGAAATAAAACAAGACCTGGGCAGTAACTGGTGGCACCAAATTTTTTAAAAAGCAGGCACACTGACCTGGCAGAGGTTTGAACATTATCCCCATTCTCTGCACAAAGTGGACAGGTAAAAGGAGAAGCTTTGGTAGCAGCTCCCAACCCCATCACACAGCTAGGGGGAGGGGCCACCACTCTGGTCCCTGCTAGGAAATGATGCCTCCTGGAGTTGTGCAATATACTGCCTCCAGGGGGTGCTAGGAAGCCCGTGGCCGCATCCTGGTTCCCTTAATCCCTTTAGATTTGACATGTGCCTGTGAAATGGGGGCAGGATTAAAAGAATTAGTAGGAGCGCCCACTGTGATACAGTTTTTTCATGAACTCTCATTAAAATTAGTTGCATAGGTCAAATTCCCCCCTTTTTTGGCATCACTGAGACTATCTGAAAAATAGGGCATAATGCACAAAAAGTGGAATGCATGCTGCCGTTTTTTTGTAAAGTACATAACACGAAAAACTAAACAATGTACCACCTATGGATACCTCTGTACATATATGATGTGTATGTGCTATATACGGACAGGCAAACTGGCGATCTATGAATACACGTTTCAGGATGGGACTCACTTCTGACAGGGAGGAGACAGAGGTGGAATGAGAGAGGAGCACTTGGAAGGCTTTGGTGCTTTAGTAATAGCCCAGTGGTTGGGCCATGGGAAAGGGTTTTATGATTTTGCTTTATATCTTGCATATACCTAATGTATATTTCGTTACACATGAGATATTGCATGATTTAAAGAAATCCAAGACAACCACTCTGAAAGCAAGTTTATGTGAAAAGGTTTATCAAATGGGGGGAAAAATCAAAACAATCATCAGATGTAGAAACAGCAGCAAAAAGACACCGAAACTCCATGCGACATTAAGCTTCCAGACCCGTGCAGTTCGCCCTCAGCGGTCATGGGTGTCCTCCTTCCCTTCACAGGCACACAGCCCGTGGACTGTAACTTCCCCCTGGGTCCACCCCTCCCCGTTCTGCACAGGTTTTCAATCCACTTTCTGCTCTATTCTCTGGCTGCTCCCTGTAAGTCTTACTCTGGGACAGGAGATGGAGGGTGTTATTTTCACAGGAAATTCGTCGTATGCTTTTCTTCCCTCTCACTTTTCCCATCTGAAGAGGAAGGAAAACACACTCTGTCCTTGAAAGTATTTCTGCACATGGAATTCCCATGCCACCCCTCTCTCGGTTACCTCTTCCTATTGTGTGACACCCCCCTAGCATTGGGCACTCAACAAATACCGATTTTCTTTTCCCCTTCTTTGACACGCTCACTCTCAGTTTCTCCGTTCCTGAAATGGTGACAACTGTACTACCACTTCACTCAGACATTGTGACAGTGTTAGGAAAAAGCCATCATAGTCTCCCCCAGCTCAAGCTCGGGAACTGGAATAGAGGAGAGAGTCCGGAAGCAGATTCTTTCCCCGGCTTCCTGGGCTCTCCTGCACGACCGTCCACTTCGCTATTCCTCTCTGTCGAGTGGGGCTGTCCATTTCTGCCTGTCTGGGGCTCATAGGCCATGATGGAAGGGAAGCACTTGGGCAGATTAGAAGTATCCTTGGGACTTTCCAGCAGAGGAGTGTAGGTGTCTCCAGACATTCGGAGCATCTACCATGCAGCTGTCTGATGGCCCACGTGCCCCTCATTGGTCATGGAGACGTTGGTCATGACGGCAGCAGCCTTCATGCAGCTCCTTCACAGCCCCGCCACAGTCACGTGCCTTCCCTTCTGCCCGGTGTCAGGGGGAAGGCCGCGCACATGGGCTTGGGGTCCTACAGGATAAAGGCGCTCTGCAGGAATCTGTCATCTGTGGGCCATGGGTCCCAGGGAGGGCATGGCCTCTTTCTCCTGTCTCCCCTCTGACTTCCAGTGCCTGTCCTTGGTCAGCTTCGGCCGGGGAGTTCTCCTTGTGCCATGACTGTGACACTTGACAAGATTTGCAACATATGGAAATCAGCCTTTGTCTTCCTGCGGAGTAGTTTTCAGTTTTCAGGCCCCAGAAGGTGCTGGAATGCAGACAGATTGCTCTCCTGCCCCAGAGAGCGCTGTTCACAAAACAGCGGCTGAATAACTTGTCAAAATTGGGAAAGGGAGGACAACACGGAGCTACGCTGAGGCTGTGGCCTCAGAATTCAGGGGTCCGCAGAGTGCAGTAGCCTTCAGGGTACGAGAGTCATGCTCTCTTTCAACACCCCCACCCCATTACTACACGTAGGACACCTCGCTAATTAGACTGTGTTCCCTGTGGCCTGTCACATTCCTTTTATCTTTTCATTCCACCTTGGCCAAGCTTTAGTTGTATGACCTTGGACCAGTGACCTAACCACCTGGAACCACAGTGTCATTATCTGTAAAAAGAAGAAAGGAGTCCTTGCTGAGTTATTTCGAAGATCAGAACTAATGCATGTGGAATTCCCAGCAGCCTGCCGGAGGCCCAGAACTTCAGACTTACTCCCAGAGTCGCAGTTTGTAGCACTGGTGGACCACCACACCGAAAGCCTACCTTTAGGGGCACCGTGTGGATATTTGATGAGTGTTGGATTATTGTTTGTATAAATTCTAAAATCTTAAAAATGGGAAGTTGGAAATAGCAGAAATTTTGAATTGAAATCTGTTTTTTTTTTTTTCAATTTGAGAAACATTTTCTTATTTTTAATATTCATGGCATCGAGTAAATTTATTTCCTCCCTCTCTTTTCATGGAGGTAAATACCACATCTGTTTGCTAAGTGGGCTCTCGTAGGTGGCGCGTCCTTTCTTTGTTCATCCTCATTCGGGGTTCACAGCAGAGTCACACACCTGCTTCTTGGACCTGGGCTCTTTGGACAAGCTATAGCAGAAAGCCTAATAACCAGTCCAGGCCTGTTCTTGCCTCTGATAGATGAGGTCAGGCCACACTTGGCATATTTAAAATGTGTTTTTCCTAACTTGCTACCTCATAACAAAGGAAGAGCCAGATCACACACTCATTAGCTTCAAAGAGAAATACTGATGTTTGTTTTTTTCCTTTTTCTTGCATTGGCAAGAGATTTAGTTTTGCTTAAAGGAAACACTGATGACGCTAATGAGACCGCAGTGTCTTAATTTGCATATTAGATGAGATAAATATTGAGCTAATTAACACCTAGGATGAATTTTCATTGCCTGGGACAATTGTTCTTTGGCGATAGCAATTCTCTGCTCCTTACCCAGGAGCAGAACAGTTTGAAGGGAGAACCACTTCCCCACAAATACTTTAGGCCAGCCAGAAAATCCTCCCAGGAAGTACCATCAGGATTCTTATTTTAATTCATAATAGATCTTGGATCCTCTTTCAAGTGAACCCTGACTCTGTTGGCAAAAGACATGGACAGATGTCTTCCAGTAGACCAGAGCACAGCTGTGCGGGGCTGGGAGGGGTGGGTCCGAGGAGGTTGGTCTGTCCCATCTGGGATTCTGGAAAAGGATTGGAAAGGACGACTTGTGTTGAACAGTTATTTATTCTAGTGGCAGGACCGGCTACATAATTTGCCAGGCCCACTGCAAAATGGAACTTCAGGGTCCCTGGTTCAAAAATTAATATGTTCAAGATGCCAAGTGTGGTCCTTGCAAGCAGGGGCACCTGCCCCATCGCACAGTTTACGTGCTTATGAAGCCCGCCCCGTTGGTCGAATGTGAACCCGCAGAGGAAAAAGGAAGGGGAAACAATTTTTAAAGGAAATACTATTTCATGTTTAGCTCATTTCAATGAATTCAATGAATTTAAATGAATATAAATGAAATTACAGTAGTCTCCCCTCTTCTGTAGGAGATACATTCCAAGACCTCCAGTGGAGGCCTGAAACCACAGGTAATCCTGAATCCTGTATTATACTACGTTTTTTCCTAAACATACGTACCTATGATACAGTTTAATTTATAAATTAGGCACAGTAAATGATTAACAATAACTAATAATAAAATAGAACAATTAAAATAATATACTGTAATAAAAGTTATGTGAATGACATTGGGGTTGTTATTCAGTAAAAACAAGGGTAACTTGAACACAAGCAGTGCGATACCATGACAGCTGATCCGATAACCAAGACGGCTACAGAGTGACTAATGGGTGGGGAGCATATATGGTGTGGTGCGCTGGGCAGAGGGATGAGTCACGTCCTGGGCTGGACAGTACGGAACGGCACAGGATAGCATGAGATTTCATCTCGCTATTCAGAACGGCACACGATCTAAAACGTATGAATTGTTTATGTCTGGAATTTTTCATTACATATTTTCAGACCCCATTTCACCGTGGGTGACTGAAACCATGGAAAGTAAAACCACGGATAAGGAGTGACTGCTGTCGATGAAAAAACAGAAGGCATTCTCGGCACCAGGCCTGCCAGCCCTGGGCTGCCTGCTCTCCTCTTTGCATCTGTTTCTGCGTTGGTGATTTCTGACCCGGGCGCCGGACTCCCTCTCCTCCCACACTCCCCAGATGGCTTCTCCACCATCCGCAGCACATGCTCAACTTTCAACTCCCAAGTCATGCTTTGCTCTGCCTTTTGTATTTTAATTGCTTTCTCTCTTGCTCTTAATGAACAATCAGGGCTATTTCTTTATTGAGGACCTGCTGGCAAATTTCAAGCTGAGTGTGTGTCTGTGAAAGGAACAGGTGAAGCCGGCATTCTCTGGCATGAGTAGCTGTGGGGAGGCCTGGAATAGCCATCTATCTAAGGGAAAATATCCACTTGACTGGAAACCTTAATTCAAAGGAAATGTCAAGCACTCAACTACATGCTTTGTGGCAATTGAAGAGAAGACTGGAAGGAGGGCTGTAGAAAATAAGAGACTACAGCCACTGAGGGGGAGTTAGCTTACATAGGTGTGCATGCCTGTGTGGCATGGCACACCTGGTTTAGTGCCCAGCATTGCCCATCAGAATGAGCTCCCTAGCAACGCGTAGGCAAGCCTGGAGGCGCAAGCATTGTGGGCTGTGTTAAGAGGAGCCACCAACTTGCTGTCGTGGAGTAGGGAGCTGTGTGTATGCTGGCGTGCACACAGTTTAGGACTGCCTGGAAGAAATGGCTGTTTTTGCCCCGGACTGTCTTTCCTTTGTTGAGTCAAAACGTTGCCAGTGGGGTGTTTGTTTTCTTGAATTTCTATATTTCTCTACAACCACCTTGGTGCCCTGTACTCAGCTGGCTGCCAATCCGTGCCTGTTGACTGACTGACAGAGATGTGAGAAGCCATCACAAGAGATTCTTCCCTGAAGGCGTGGGAACAGGGGCCTTCAATTAGTGCCTCTGCTCCTGGCTGGAACTCTTCAGTATGACAAAGGCGTTGGGTCGCAAAGGGATGTGGGGAATTGTCCTAGCAGTACCACAGATGTCACACATGTCCCAGACTCTCAGAGACAGCTGAGCTCAATGATAGGAAACATGGCTGTGCGTCTGTGTCATTTTTATGTGACTCCTGATGCCCTGAAAGGCAAGCTTTCTGGCTTAAAGCTATAACAGCCATTGCCCCAAATGGGGATGAGACCTTCAAACCTTACACTACTTAGGTAAAATTGAGCAAGTATTTGGTGAGTTTAAAAATTGTTTTGTCTACAGCCATGCCACCCAGAACAAGCCGGATCCTGCCTGATCTCAGAAGCTAAGCAGGGTCAAGCCTGGTTAGTAATTGGATGGGAGACCACCTAAGAAGACCAGGTGCTGTAGGCATAAAAAATAAAAAAATGAGAGATTGTAAGATGACAAGGTCTTTGCAATCTGTGAGGTCAACCAAAGGTTGCCTCGCCTAAAAAAAAATTGTTTTAACTAATGACCTTTAGAATGACAAATTATAACATTTACTAAAGACAAGCTGCCCACCCTGACCACCCCAAAGCTACTGAAAAAATGATTTGCTGTCCAAAGGGAAGACTGGACATTGGAAAGGTCTAAGAATTCCACATGTCAGCCATAGGTGTGGTTGAGTGAATGTCTTGTGTCTTTGAGTGTGTGCATGTGTGATTCTGTGGGCTTGGTGGTTTTTACCTTGGCGCACTGCTTGTCATTCTGAGCATGCCATGCTTCAGATGTTATGCTCTCAGATGTCACTGTGGACCATTGTATTAGTCGGTTAGGGCTGGCATCACAAAACTTCACAGACAGGGTGGCTTAAACAACAGAAATTTATTTTCTCACAGTTCTGGAAGCTGGAAGTACGAGATCAGGGACTTAGCAGGGTCAGTTTCTTCTGCGGCCTCTCTCCTTGGCTTGAAGATGACCGCCTTCTCTGTCCTCACATGACCTTTACTCTGTGTGTGTGTACCTCTGGTGTCTAATCTCCCCGTAAGGACACCCGTCATAGTGGATTGGGGTCCACCCAAGTGACCTTATTTTGACTTAGTTACCTCTTTGAAGGCCCTATCTCAAGATTGGGGCTTCAACATATGAATCAGCACATAACAATTATAGGCATACCACAGAGAGTTTCTGGGTTCTGTTCCAGACCACCGCACTGAAGTGAGTTGTGATCTTTTTGCTGGTGAATGGTCTTGCTTTCAATTTGTAAAAAATGCAACATCTTTGCATGCAAGAAAACGAGGCGTGCCTGTATCAAGTCACTTCCTTTCACATTACCAAGTGCAAATTGTCTGAGGTTGGAGATTAATCAAAAGCATTTGAAGAAACTGGGACAAAGATGCACTTAGGGAAGAAGGATGGGGATGTGTTTCTTCCTTTACCACAGGCCTGAGGCCTCCTTCAGGTTACTCCAGCACCCCGCCTCTTCTGTGGGTGCAGTCCCCACGGGGCCTGGCATTAGAGGGTGCAGCCTCTACAAACCTGGACTTTTTCTGCTTCTTTCCTGCAAGTGCAAATGCTCAAAGACTCTCTTTTGCTGAATTTTACTCTTTAGTTGATATTGTTATCAAAATCTTATTAGTGATGGCAGACAGTTATAAGAGGATGAAGGCGAAAAATAATAGAGGATTTGGGGGAAGGCTAGGGTTTATTAACATTTTGTTTTGAAATTTTGGTGCTTGATCCATCAGCCCTCTGCCTGTCTCCTGCCTCCTCTCTTGAAGGTACAGCTTATGCAAGCTGAAAGACCTCTGACTAGTAGAAAAAGATAGAAAGGCAGCAGGACTTTGGCCTGGGACCAGGTCACTTGCTTTGTAGTTTAGTGCTGCCCATTGGCTGTTGCCAAGAAGCTCATAATTCACAATTTCCAGTCAAAAAATGTGGGAGGAGGGCAGAAACTGTCGCCTGCATCTCCCACCAGCTCCAGGTCCATTCCAGGGCCTTTCATAGTTTCTATGTGCTGGAAATAGCCAACCTCCTGTATAGCCAGTTCCCCCAGCAATGCCCGACCTGTCTGTCTGACATTAGTGCCTTGTCCAGTATGACGTGATGCCTTGCTTCTGAAGGCCACTCGGCGTGTCACTCCTTGCCCTTTGCAGTCCCAAATAGCTGTTCTCAGTGGTGATTTCCCCCTTTGGTTCAGTTCTCCCATAGAGGTGATAGTTCATGCTTGAAGAAGTTAATGCCTCTGAGAAAAACGCCAGGGAAGGAAAAGCAGGAAGTGCAACCCTCTTGCCAGCCACGTCTTCCCCCTCCCCTTGCTTCACAATTGCTCTCACTTTAAGACCCCCTCACCCATCTTCCGAGAGGCCTCCCTGAACTATCCAGGCACACAGATCTCTGAGCACCACAGAGCTCCTCAGCAGCATCTCCAGGACAGACCTGCTTACCCTGTGCAGACACTTTTGGGACAGAGCCTTCAG
>CM053508.1:117697680-117722304 GCA_028627145.1 Eidolon dupreanum | reverse complement strand
CACACACACACACACACACACACACTTGCAGGTCATGAGTGTGTGTTATTACATAGGGGTCCCCAGCCCCAAGGCCGTGGACCGGTACCGGGCTATGTCCTGTTAGGAACCCAGCCGCATTGCAGGAGGTGAGCGGCAGGCTAGCAGGCGAAGTTTCATCTGTATTTGCAGCTGCTCCCAGCACCAGCATCACCACCTCTGCTCCACCTCAGATCATCAGGCATTAGGTTCTCATGGGAGCACCAGTCCCTGGTGCCAAAAAGGTTGAGGAATGCTGTTTTTACAGACGTACACACGTATTCGTCATTTTTGGTTAGAATTTTTAGGTCAACCTCAGCCTGCCAGTTAGACGCCGAGATTTAAGCAGTGTCCAGACATCTGGCTTAGGGAGGCTTGGCTTCACGCGTGGGCTCAGTTGTTGCTTCACTATAACCAACACGAAAAACCTGTGAGGATGAGGACGTCAGAGTGGGGAGCTGAAGAATGGCCTCTGAAAATTGGAAATCCACTTAAAGTGGGAGGCCATCTTATCAGCACCCCTGGTAAATGTTGTAAAGTGAAGGGTTACGATCTGAATTAGTGTGGGGAGAGAAGCAGTGGAGTGCAGCAGGCTCTCAAGAAAGGGTATTATGTTTGGAAATGAGGGCTCGATGCAGGACGAGGAGCAGAAACTGCAGGCCTTTGCTGTTTGGCCAGATATCAGCAGCTTCTGCTCACAAAGGCATTTCTGCAGGGATGAAATGTCATCAGGGAGAAGGGACAGACACAGGGCCAGCAGAGGCAGACGAGATTCCGAGATAAAAACAAATGCAGTCTTGGGTAAATGCGACTTACGCTAAAATATGAATTACAAAGAGTGTAATTGTTTCATCATCTGGGGCCTTTAAACATTTCACTTTTTGCTGTTCCCTTCATTCTAGCACATTACCTCTGGGCTGCCCCCCTGTTCCTCTGCCAAGTGGGTTTATAACCAAGTTAATGATGCCATTATCCAGCTCACTGCAAAAAGAGGGGAAATTTAACCTGGGACAAGGAGCAAAGAAGGAAGGAAAAAAGATATTGTTATCTAAACTTTTTTTGTTCAAAGAGTTGGGAGAAAATGGAGTTGGCCCTTCTGCAGCAGAGCGCAAAACCCCATCTCCTGCTTCTCCCCAGCACACGTGGTAACGGTGCTGTGCGTTTGCTGGGAACCACTGGACTCTTCATTAAAGGGCCATAGGTCTTTAGATTTCCACAGAATTCAGAATTAAAATAGTTGTGACACATTGTGCCACCAGCACAAAGTAGTATTTAACTTACTGTCCTCGCATTTCTTTGAAAACTCACCCAACATTTCCAGCTTCAGGCTTTTGCTTTTTGTGGTTGCTGGAAACTCTAAATGAAAAACCAGGTTTTTTTCCTCTTTCTTTTTTTGTTTGTTAAGAACAAATCTAATAAAATCGCTAAATCTTCCAGGATGCCCACACAATATTTTTAAGTTGTTTGCAGATAAGGAAATGTTTCATAGCCCCCCCAAAATGGGATAAATACCAGCTGCCTTCATTAACCTGCTAAATTTCAGAAAAAGGTCATGGTCTCTAAGAGAGGCCTATCTGCCATTGGTTACCAAGCCTGAGGACACTTTCATAATGACGTATCAGTAGTGATTGGTGGCAGTTTGCTGGAGCCTGTGCTTACTCGTTTGTTCAGGCATTTGATGTCTGTCAAGACCTGCCGCCGGAAGCCATGGTAAGCACAACAGTAGCAATCACTAAGAAGGTGCAGCTTCTGCCTGCTTGGCGTTTACAGTCTAATATGTGGGACAGACACTAACTGAAGGATCAAATAGAGGAATATAAAATGACAGCCATGGCAAATGCTCTGAAGGAGGGTGACGTGCTGCTGTAAGAGCTAATGGCGAGAATCGACTGGGTTAGGGAGGACGGAGGAAGCTTCTGGGAGAAATGAGACTAAAACTTCCATCTGCTAAAGATAATTCCTAGTTCCTTCTGTGTTTAAAGGCTTATCTTACCTTTTCTGAATCCTCCTCTACTCTGCCCTTCACTGTAGATAAGTCGGGCAGAGATTATTGACCCCTTGTCACAGATGGGGACACTGAGGCACAGGGGATGAGAGCAGACCACCCAGGCGAGCCCAGTCTCTGGTGTGCCCTGAGGTTTTGTGCCATCCCTGATATCAGCCATGGTGATTGTGCAGACTGTGTTTGTGTCTGCTTGTTTCTGGGATATGTTTTATATATTAAGTTTGATGAGACTTAACAATGACTAGCCTCTAAGAAGTGGTGAAACTCTGAGTCACTGAAATGACATATTTCTCAGCTGGCTTCCTCATATTGCATTCTGTCTGTGGATTAGTCTCTACTGGTGTCCTCTGCTTTCTCCTAAATTGTTAGCTCCCCTCTGTTTGTAGCTTCCAGAGGTGGGACCTGGATGCCTCCCAAGGGGTCCCCCTCAATCTTTGGACAGCTGCACACATTAGCAAGATCTCTAGAGTAAGCTGGTAAGTTCTTGCAGTGTCTTCTGCTTGGTCATATGTCCTCTGGAGCAAGACTTAGTGGCAATGAGGTGGAAGAGCACGTGAGTGCTGGCATTCACCTCTCCCAAGGCCCTGGATGGGGGAGGAGGGAAAGGACTTGGGACTTTCTGAAATCCAACACTGTCATAGGACAACACATGGATTCTGCTCGAAAACACATGTTGTTAGTTGGTTTGTTCAGGAATGGGATGCCACCCTCCCCCACTCTCCATCAGGACTAGAACTATAAACAAAGGGGACCTGTGTGTGCCATCCTGGTGTACCCAACAAATGAAATAGGTGTACCCGCTGCCCATCCCCCAGCACTATATTTCCACTCAGTATTTCTGCATGAACTTCATAAAATAGTGGACTGTGAATTAGACGAAGGAGGCCTTGCGGGGCCCAAGGATGACCGGATCTATGCCCCTGACTCTGCTGGACTTGCCGCAGTGACTGGAGTGTGTCGTTTCCCGCCCACTCTTCTGAGCCACCAGCTCACTTTGATGTTCTGCTTTTAGAATCATTCGCTCTCCTGCAAATTACAACTAAGAGTCTGAAGAGCTATGAGCTCCTTTATTTTTTCAGGAGGTTATTATTATAGATGCTCCTTGCCCTGAGAAACACACTATCTCACGTGGCTGTGGATGGTGCAATGGCCGTCTCCCAGGTCGCCCAGTGTTTACCACAGGTGGCAGGAGGTATGATTACATCAGGAGAGCTGGGAATTCACACTGCAAAGGCTCTGTGCCTGGAAGGAGAACCCCTTTGGCTTTGAATAAGGAGAGCAATGAAACAATAAAATATCTCAGGAAGAAAATGTTCTCTTCCCTATATACACCTTGAACTCCTACCCCATCTGGAAATATCCTTGGCTCTCAAGGAATGAGAAAACAAAAACCCTACTCTACTCCAGGGAGTTCGATTTAGCATCCAACTTATCAGGCCTTTCCTAAGCTCTGCATGTGAAAAAGTAGTATTCTATTGCCTGCTCCATGCCACATGTTACATACAGTGTCTCAGATGCTCATGGAGAGCCTGACATATGGATTTGTTTGTGCCTATTTTGCAAATGAAAGAAGCCAAACAATTAGGAAGAAACTATAGAAGTTAGAACTCTGGATTTGCCTACCTAGAAAGCCCTTTTCTTTTTCGTGAATCAAGTTATCTCCTTAGGAGGCAGTACTTCATGCTAAGGCCTAAGGATGGCTCGAGGAAGTAGCGGTGTTAAAAGCCTCAGCTGCAGGCAGGCTGTCATTTGTGCTACTGTAGGTGTTCAGTGCAAAAGGACAAATAAGACTAACGGACAAGAAAACAGGTAGAGGCTTCTTGGAGGTGATATTTGAATTCAGATGTGAAAAAAGGACCTTAATAACCACTGGTAGATAGGTGCTATAGACTGTTTATATCCTCCCCAAATTCATGTGTTGAAACCCAATCCCCAGTTTGATGGTGGTGGAGGTGATGCCTTTGGGAGGTGATTAGGCCACACCTTCATGATGTGATTAGAGACCCCAGAGAGTTCCCCTGTTCCCTCCACCATCTGAGGACATAGTGAAAAGACAGCCATCTGTGTACCAGGGAGCAGGCTCTCACCAGACACCAAATCTGCTGGCACCTTGAACTTGAACTTCCCAGCTTCCAGAACTCTGAGAAATAAGTGTTTGTTACTGAAGCCGCCCAGTCTGTGGTATTCTGGAGCGCAAGCAGACTAAGACAGCAGGTGTTCCTGGTGAGACTCGTGTGGGCCAAGGCCTGCTGGAGCGGGCTGGGGAGTATCCGCACAAGGCAGGTGGACCCCTTGCAATTGCCCAGTCACAGAGAAGGGGGCGCTGTGAATGCGTCCTCTACGGCTGCTGTATCTCTGACCCTATGTTTCTGTCTCTCAATGCTGTTGACATTTTGAGCCTAGTAATTATGTGTTGTGGGGGCTCACTTGTGCATTGTAGGGCATTTAACAGCACCCCTAGCCTCTACCCCAAATGTGACAACCAGAAATGTCTTCAGACATTTGCCAAATGTTCCCTGGGGGGCAAAATTGCCCTGGTGGAAACACTTCTCTAACTCAATCTTTATGGTAATGTCAGTAGATGACTTCACTCTCCCTTATACAGAAATCTGAGGCTAATGGTTATAAGACGTACCTGGGAGCATGGGGTTTTAAAAGCACATTTGTTCCAGTTCCTTACAAAACTCTGCCTGACGGCTGAAGAGGGGAAGGATCAGGGCAGCCTCTTGGACTCGGTTGCAGCGAGCTTTGATCTGTTTTCTCACGGTTTGGAACTAGCCCCTGGCCTGGCTTGCTTTTCCAAATAGGCGGAAGTGCCCTGTGCAGCATGAGAGCAGATTGTTGGATTTTAATCCCTTTAGGTATGCCTGATTAATGCTCTGTGTAACACACTGTCACCTGATTCGTTCATTCTCAGACATTTACTGGGCTCTGACCACGTCCTAGGCATGATGCTTGGTGTCAGGGATGGAAGGGTGATCCCTGCAATCACCAGCTTTGTGTTACTGTTGGAGACAGAAAACAGGACAGTAACAACCACAACAGTAGCAGCAGACCCAAACTGCATGCTCTGATGGGAAGTAGTGGGATAAGAGAACCAACTCGATAACCTGAGATCTGAAGGGTGAGAAGGTGCTAGCTCTGACTTTGGAGATGGGGGTAGGGTGTTCCTGGCAGAGGGAACAGCCAAC
This sequence comes from Eidolon dupreanum, assembly GCA_028627145.1. Lineage (NCBI taxonomy): Eukaryota > Metazoa > Chordata > Mammalia > Chiroptera > Pteropodidae > Eidolon > Eidolon dupreanum. The sequence goes on along the minus strand of CM053508.1, from coordinate 117,717,090 downwards.
GTAAAGACCCTCAGTTGAGAAAGAGCTTGGTCTGTTTTAGAAACAGGCAGAGAGGTTCGTGGGGCTGGATTTGCAGCGAGATCTACTACCCCTAACACTAATGTTGACCACTGCACATTCCAGCCAGTCACTCTGTGGACAGATTTCTGGGGCAGTAAAGACTGCACAGTGAAAAAACAAAGTGGACTTGAATGTGTCTAGAGATCCTCATGAACTCCTAGCGTGACAAACCCTCTACACATCGTTGTATGTATCGTTTCTTCCCAGGACTTTGAAACACACTTGGGTCGGCTCCGGAAGCAGGACCCAGCAGCAGCCTCAGGCAGTTCCTGGGTTCCCTCCAGACTGGAGCCCTGCCTTTCTGCTGCTTGGTCCTCCAGCCTCTCTGCCTCTGTCCTGGCCTGTTTAAGGGGACCTGCCTGTGCCTGTGGCTCTTCTTTATTCCTCGTCCTGCTCTGTGCTTTGCTTTCTTGCTAGCATTCGCTAGCTCGGTGCTCTGAATAGCACTTGGCCTTAAGAGAACCCCTGTCATATGCCCAACCACACCTTTCTCCAGGGGTGAGGTCCTGGGCACCCCCATCTTCCTTTCTTTGGTATTTTCCCCTAACTGCTCCAGAATGGATTCTTCTGTTTATTCAGAGTTTGCTTGGAGCCTGGGCCTCTCTGCCAAGCTAGATACATTTAAAAGTGTGTATGGACCCTGCATTTTGAGCTTGCCTGGAGCTATGCAAGCCCTGGGGATCCAGGGAAAATTAAGCCACAATTCCTGCCTCTAGGAACTCATGGCCTCCTGGCCGAGGGGCTTACAGCGACCAGCATTTCCTGTATGAGGAGGCAGCCCAGTGGCACAGAGAGACAAAGCTAGGATTTGTGGTTCAGAAGACTTGAGCTAGAATGCTGGTACCAGGAGGCGGAAGCTATGGAGTCTCAGTAGGTTCCTCAGCTCCCTGAGATGTGTACTTGTCTGAAGTGGCACCCGGATGCCTGACAACCAGATCGGTGACAGTTGCCAGCCCTTCTTGTCCAGGGGTGGGTTCCTTAGCATGTTCGTCACCTTTGGAGACTCGGTAGCAGCTTGCTTTCCTCTCATCCCTGTGTCTTACTAGCATGCCTTGGGCGGAGAGTGCTTCTCCGTGTCTTCAGTTTTCCTGGTACCCTGGCACAGGAGAGGAAAGTAAGCCTGGGCATGTGGGTGTTGATCCAGACCCAGGCTTCGCAACTCACTGGCTGTGTGATTTCAGACAAGTGGCTCAGGCTTGCTGGGCGTCCCTGTGAAGATAATGGCTCCTCCACAGGGTGGGTGAGGAACAAGGAGGCAGGCTCAGCCCAGGGCCTGGCACTCAGGAGTCATCTCCAACCCTCAGTTCCTCCCTCTCCGCTCCCCACTCCCCTCCTGAATGAATTCAGGACAAGATCACTCGAGGACGTATATCCTTTGTCTCCCTGAGAGAGCCCCTCTTCCCCACTTTGAGTAATTGTCAGCAACAAAGTTGGAAAATAAGGACGTCTGAAGCAGCTCTCAGCACCGCAACATCTGCACCAGACAAAACTCGAAAAGCCCTCAATCCCCAGTCATGAATGCACTATAAAAACAATGTGGCAGAAATGAAAATTGTTCCATCATAATATTTCACATTTCTTTCTGACAAAAGCCAAGCCGCCCTCATGAATACACATTTCTCAGCGTCTTATGCATTATGCATCGGCCTATAGAAGGGGACCTGGGAATTGCCAGTCCCTAGTAAAGGGCCTTTGAAAGTGCCTATTTTGTAAACAGATGGAGTCCAGGCCTAGCACTTGGGCTCTTTAGGTAATTTAAGACTGACTGGCTGCCCGTGTGGACACCAGCTCTTCTCAGGCCCGTAAATGGCAGAAGAGTCTCCAATGTTCATTGTTTGGAGGGGGTGCTTCAGCGTTCGGTATTCTAATCTTTAATTTCATAGTATCCAGGACAGCCATTTGGAGGGACAGGGACAGTTCCTGCCAGAGCCAGAGCCAAATGTTGCTGGAATGCCGAATGAGCCCGCCAAGGCTGGCTGGCCGGCTGGGCAGGCAGGCGAATTAGTTAGGACTTCTGACTCTCAGGGGCCTCCAATGGTAGCGAGCCTCATGTTGGGAGATGCTGATTGGGAGAGGGGACAAGGAAGCCAAGCCACAGACACGTTGGCCCCCCTCAGTGGCCTTGCAGGAGGCATTTTTATTTGCTCAAGGTAGGAAAATTAAAAGCGTGTACTAAGTGGGCATTATTGTCATTCAGAGGGCTCTTGAAGGTCATTAACTAGGCCCTGTGTTTCAAGGATGGGAGACTGAGGCCAGACATTTTAAATGACATGTTCAAGGTCACAGTGGTTTCTAAGCAGCAGGTCCAGGACTGCTGGAAGCCAGTCATCTTTTCCTGAAACTCCCACTGTCTCAATCATGAATTGGCAGCTATTGAAAAGGCCAGAGGCAAAATTGTTACTGATTGCTACGATTTGAGCAAAGGACAGACTGGGATCCTTATCATAGCCCTGGAAAAGAGTGTAACGCAGGGCCGTTTTGTATAATTTGCAATCTGTCCTCTAAGGCAGCCTTATTTTAAATGGTGACCAATATATGATAGATATCTACTCATGTGCATTATAGTTTTTGCAGTAACCAGTGGTGATTGATTCCTTGCTACATGTATTTATTTCATAAAAATATTCAGCTCACAATAGGGTGTACTGCAAATGGATTTGAATTGAGGAACAGAAATTCTCAATTCCAGTGTTGGGTATGCCCTATTCTTCTCTTCTCTTTTTTGCACCTCAAATTGTTACCTGTAAAATGCGGGGCTCTGGAGGGAGGGTCTCTAGGTGGCATCCCAGCTGAAACATCCCACCAGCCAGTGGGTGGGACACAGGCACCATGATAGGGCCGTGATGACGTCAGGGAGGAGAGGGGCCACCTCACACTGTACAACAATGCATTTGCAGTCCTGGGCCTCTTGATGAAAGGTGGGAGAGGCGGAATCCACCCCAGTCAGGGGAAGTCCAGGGACCTTCCTCATCAGTGCTCCTGGTGCCTGGTGTTCTCCAGATGTAGGGCCCGCTTGCTGATGGGTGCAGTTTGACTAATGAAAGTGACAGCTGAAGGCCGATTAAGATGATGAGGCCACTTGTTACTCCTCACAGACACCTGGAAGAATCTCCTTAGATGAGGGCTGCTTCCCCATCCTCCACTGACCCAGGGGACAAGCTGACATGGGAGGTGGCTGGAGCGGGGACATAAGGATCATCAAGTCACCTCTAATACTGAAAGCCCACCCATGACTGTTTAAGCCTAGAACAAGTGGTACTCAAACTGCTGTTTGGTTTTTGTTAAAACACTCCGCCAAGCCTGGAGTTTCTGATTCAGGAGAGACGTGTGTATGTGTGGCGGCCCACCATCAATGCTCAGTAGATGTTTGGATCACTGAACGTAATGCTGTACACAGAAGGAGGAGATACAGTGGACGTTTCCCTACAACCTCCAGTAAAAAAGACAGAGACATACCAGCAGAGAATACAAAAATTCCTACCACAGTGGTTTAACAGGACCAAACCCAGAGAAAAGCACCCCATTAGAATGGAAGAGCCCTTTTAGAATGACGAGTGCCAGGGCTGGTGCACAGCCATCCAAGGTCCCTGGGAGGGTTTTGTGTCTGCTTGAACCCTGTGCCCACACACATTGGCCTCAGTGGAGCAACTGTGTCTGAGAGAAGCAAACTTTCTACCTACAAATCACGAAGCTAAGCGTGAGCTGGAGCAGTTAATGGTCATCTTAATTAACCCACAAAACTTTATGCACGGCCAGTATTTGGCCAACCTTTTGATCCCAGACAGAAACCTATTAGCTGGTTGAGAGAATGAAAAGACAAACTCTGATGAATCGTTTTAGCTTGGTGGGTATAAAAGTTGGCACGTTCGATGGCTCTAAGAGTGGTCTTTTTGCCACTAGCAATATTACATGAAATTGGGGAAACAGCACTCCCTTAAATGCAAGCTGAGCATGAAAAAATGGCTTAAAATCACGTGTGCCCGGGGCTCGTCGAGGCTGGAAGAGATAGAACTAACATTCCTGCTGTAGGAGGAAGGTGTCTTCTCCAGACGAGTACTTTTTATGCCTTTTGTGAGTCAGGAACTAATTTGAGAATCTGGTGACCACTGTGGAGTCTCTCCTGGAATAATGCGTGTGGTACATGCAGGGAGCATGTGACGCATCTCAGGGGCTCATAGATTTCTGAGGTGTCCATCTGTGGATCCCAGTCATGAATCCCTGCTCCTCGGGGGCTGGATGGTCAGGTGCACAGGTTTCCAACTGTACACGTGACAAATCTTATCAGAATCACCTCCGACATTTTTCATAAAACACATATTCCCCATGTGATGTGAGTGGGTTACTGCAGCCTTCCAGGAAGGGAGAACTAAAATGGGGCTGAGGCATGAGCGTTTTGAAAAATATCCCAATGCTCCTCTTGCCCCCCCCCCCCATCCCTCACCCTATCCATGATCAGGAGCGAAAAGGTCAAGAAGAGAGGGAGCAATGGGTCTATCCATTGCTAGGAATATGTCTAATATCAAGACATATGTAATAGAGATGGACCTGGTCTCAAGTCCAAGCTGCTCACATTATTAGCCTTATGATCCTGCTCATGGAATTTCTCCTCACCAACCACCATTTTCCCACCCCGTAAATGGTTGTTGGGAAAACAGAGCTGAAGGGCAGGGAGTTGATGACACAACTGTAATTCTCCCTCTTTATTTTAAGGAAAAATTAAGGTATAAAGTGGAAGATTTCATTACTGGGTCTTCTGAAGGAAATGCCAGACATCGGACACGCTGTCACATTTCATGCCTGGTACAAAGCGTAGTTGATGATGGGAATTCTCCATGTGGTTCCTAAGGGTCTGAGGTGTTGGGAAAGCGTTGTGTTTCTTGAAATCTGCTGTAAGGGAATATATCACTTATTAAGGCCTCAAGGAGATTTTTTCACAGTGAAGGTTATGAGCAAGTGAATATTGCCAGTATAAATGGTAGTATTTCACCATATGGTGGCTTTTTCTGCTTTAGCTTGCTTCCAAGGGCATTCTGAGTCTTAAAAAAAAAAAAAAAAAAACATAAAAATATGAGTTATGTTGTGAAAAGCCCCCCTTTTTATTGGAGTGGGAGGATCCAGGCGGGCAGGTGCTACAGGGCTCCGAGCTCTGACATAACAAGGGGTGTCCTACTTGCACACAGATCTGAAGGCGAATCTCTTGGGCACTCAGTTTCCCTGAGTCTCAGTTTCCCATCTCTACCACGGGAGCGATTTTGTCGTCACAGGGCAGTTATGAGTCTTTATTAGATAAGCACCTGCACACAAAGTATGAGGAGTTGAACAAGAGGCAGTTACCTTGGTGTCGGCAGTAGTGGCAGTTCTAGGAGACTTCTAGTTGTGATCAAATGAGACTCAGAGGTTTCAGCTGGGCAAACCAAGTTCATAGCACATATTGAAGCCTCAAGTCATAAAATAGGGGAACAGAACTTGGGGGGGGACAAGCGTGATGAAAGTGGGAACAAACAGTGAGGGGGTCGGAGTTGGAGTGAAACGAAAGGTCCAGGCTGGGCCCAGGCTCTCAGCTTTCCTCTGCCCCAGTCCCGCTTGTCTGTAATAGTGATGCCTTTCACCTTCAGTGACCAGTTCATCCTACTTTATCCAGGGGTTTCCCAGACAAACGGAAAGTCCATTGTACCTGGAAACCCCCGAGTTCCTGGGGAGTTGAGATGGTTGGTCACGCTCCCCTCTCATGCATTCTCCAGCCCGTGAACACCAGGCCCAGCCTGTAGAGGTGGCTGTGGGTGATTCCTACGTGCCCCCTCACTTGGCATTCATGTGATCGGTCTTTTGTTGCGTGCACCACAATCTCCAGGAGTGTCCAGAAGGGCCTCAGCTTTAGCTTCAGCTTAATATTTGGGTTCCTGCTGAGAATATATGGGACACTGTCTAGTTCACTGTATCAACAGCATGAAGAAAAATCCTGGCACAGAGTAAGATGCTCAATAGTATATGCAGAATGGGTGCATGGGGGAGCTTGCCCAGAGTTCCAGTTTGCACGGTTAGGGTTTTGAGTTCCTATGTGAATCAAACCAGCTTCTCCTTCACTAAATCAAGTCACACTGTCCAGCCCTACTCCAGTCTGAATGGGCAATTCACAACTGCATAATCCTCATGCTAATCTTTGCTGCTTCCTTGAAATTCTTTGCACATGCCCAGGCCACCTTGCTGGTACATGGCACACAATATTAGCAATTTCCTTTTCCTCTTGCAAGTTCAGCAACCCTTGAATCAAAATCCATTTCAAGTCACGAGAGGAACAGTGGTCAAGGTACCGATATCATGTTTTACATATTCTCTACCATGTCCCCATACATCTTTATTATTTGAGACATTTCAATACGTAGGTAACCACACTCCGTCTTTTACCCTGATTCTCATCCTTGTAAGGAGCACATTGATTCTTTGTCGGGTGATGGCAACAAACCATAATTCATTCTTTGGAATATGGGGTCACCTTAACTCTAGTTTTTAGGTCTTTGGAAAAGGACAAGATGACACCCCCTTTGCTTCCATTTCCCATTTTCAGAGAGGTCTTTTACACTGATGGCTCATCCACTAAGATACTCTCACGTTGAAAGTTGCAAAAGAGGAAATAAAGAGTTGCAGAAGGGCGTGATTGCTGTCCCTCCAGTGACGAATGACAGGCAGTCATGTGTTCCTTCAAGATCTGCAGAAGCTGTCCTCATGGTGTCCGGAGATAGGTTTGACTCAGATACACCTGAATTTAGTTCTTAGTCATACAGTTGATTAGATTGGTCATATTATTATTGTTGTTTCATTATTGTTATCATCATCACAGCTGGTGCCCCTCAAAGGGGGGCTATGGCCAATTTGGTCAAGACAACTGTTCATTGAACAATGGAGAACATTTTGTATACTTGAGTTCCACCCATAGAAGGCCCCTTGTGTTCCCATGTCATGGTGATGATCCCAGTGCTCTGCATACATTTCCTAAAGCTCTGTTGATGGGTGTGGTCCCCACTTGAAAACTCCTCCAGGCAATTCAGAGAGAAAAGGTAATAGAAAGTAGATATAATAGCAGTTGGAGAATAAGGAACTCTGAGAATTCTGAGCCAGTGAAGAGGTGATCTTGCTTGTCCTCTTTCACATAAAAACATACTCCTACTGATGTTTAGAACAACCTCACAGCTCATTGGTTCATGTTTAAGCTGTTAAGGACTCGGTTTACTCACTTTCCCAGGGGGCCAAACTTGTATTTTCCTTTTTGCATACCTCTTGCTTTTGCTCAAAATAGTCTTCTCTGCCTGGAATGTCCTCTCTGCCCTTCTAAATTCAACTCCTCATCCAAGGTTTAGCACACAAGTCCTCTCTCCAGGGATCCTGTCACTGTGTTTACTGTGTGCCCGGCTGGTACTTTTCTGTATATGTATTTGTTACCTCTCCGCCCAGACTGGAAGATATTTGAGGTCAGAGACTCTGCTACCCTCTCTGGCGCCTCTTCATCATGGAGCCGAGAGTGGTGTTTGCTTCTCCTGGTTTGCGGGGCAGAAAGACTCACTCCCTGAGGTGGCTGTGTCTTGCCTTCCTATATAGATTTATTGAAATTTCCAGCACATATTAGAGCCCGAGAAAAGGTACTTGTTTTAACACAGCTGCTGGGCAGAGGTCATTGCTTTAGATGAATTTTCTTTTCTTTCTTTTTTAAATGAACTTAATCATTTTTAATATCTTTTCCAGAGCAGAATACATTAAATGACCCTGACTTGGCTGAAAGCCTTCTCTCCAGAGTGCTTTGGGAGGATTAGAGGAAGTTCTTTTATAGCCTCTTAGCATGACTGGCTGCCTTTTCCTTTCTTTGGGTTATCAGAGTGAGATTTGATCCTAATTAACAAAGGGGGAGCCCTGAGCCTTGCAGTTTCTGTTCACTGGGAGGGGCTGAATTCTTTGGAGAAAGGAGGCTGGTATTTTTAATGATTTCAGCTGATGTTTGAACATGGGAGTGATACAGTCACTGATAAGGCAGCTTCAGGAAAGCAAAGCAGACCGCAGAGAAAGCATGAGGGGCAGGAGAGAGCAGTGATGGTCACGAGAATTTGTCTGGCAGTGGATACCATCCCTAGCACTGATGGAGTCAGGACTCAAGCCGTACACTACAAATTAAAAGTCAGGAACAACATTTTTTGTATTGCACAAAGATTATTTAAAAAAAAATTGGACAAATTAAACAGAGGTATAATGAGAATTGATTCAAAGAATTGGTTCACACTTGGAGAGGGTCATATGAAAACAAAGGGTCATATAGATGGTTTCCACTGGATCGTACAGATAGAGCCTTTGGCTTATATTCATTCTTTTGTTATTTCTGCTTTAGGCTGTGATTTAATCTCTCCCAAAAGAACAAGGAATAAGAGGAAGATATACCCTTGCTTTTCTTCTTTCTCTCTATGACACCTAATAAAATGTTGGTCATTAAGTACTGTTGTAGAATTTTAGAGGAGGACCCACCTATTGGAGACCCTTCTTAGTGTCAAAATTAATTGACTGAGAGGATGAGGGTGATTGAGCTTTCTCCAGTTGGGTGATCGGTAAATCCTTTTATCCATACTGTGCAGACTCAGAGGCAGGAAGCAGACCCCTATTATTCCATCCTTGGGTATGATATGCCATTGAGAGACCTCAGAGAAGTAAGCAGAAGAGGGAGAATTTGTCCAAAAATAGCACAGGCAACTGTATTCTTAAGCTTTGCCAATTGCATCACTGGTTCAAGCCCACATCTTTCTCAGAACATGGCATTAAAATATTCTGCTCAGCTGCTCTGCACTCCAGAAATACAATAAGTAGCAGTGTATATCCTATTTTTAAAGGATCATTGGGCTTCATTAAGCAAAGAGAGGCATCTCTTTAACATGGTTTGAGGATTCACTGTCTAAACAGAGGGCTGGGATGTTGACATCCTGGCAGAAGTGTGTATTTATGGGCCTGGCTGTTTCTGGTGCTGCCATTCCTTTCCTGGGCATCCTTGAGTCAGTTATTTTAATCGCTCTGTCCTCACTTTCTCATCCCTATGCACAATGAGGATTTAAAAAAAAAAAACTGTCTCCCAGTTTATTATGAGGACCAAATGCAATGAGTCAGCTACATAGCCATAGCAAAGTACTCCAGTTCTTCCATTCATTAATTCACTGAGAAACGCTACTGTCAGAGGATGTTTTGGATGGATATTGTCATTTCACTCTCTCAGTTTCTCTCTATTATTAGGATCTAATGAGGTTTAACAATTAAACATCAGTCAGGCTGAGGTTAAAACACTTTGGTTCACTTTCACCCACACACCGTCATTACTGTCCAACTCTTGCGTGGGATAAGGAAGTAGATAGCATTGTCTTTTCATGGAGAGGAGGGACAGGGCCTGGGTCAGTGGAGAATTTTTGCAGTTAGACTGATTCAAATTCCAGATCTGCTGCTTACTGGCTACATTGAGGCAAGTAGCTTATTCATTCAGAGCCTCGTTTCCATCATTTGTAAGGAGGGGCAATAAAATCTATCTTAGAAGACTCTTGTGAGGCTCAATGAAATGGTACCTAGACTGTGCCTTGCTGCGACTGGCACAGAGTGGGCACACACAGCGGGGCTCCCTCGCAGGAAAAGGTGCTGTCGAGGTGGTGGTCTCAGGTCACCTGCCTGCCTCTCGGTTCTTTTCTTCTCCCCCAGGCTCTCTCTGCCTGCACTCCCACCTCCCCAAGACTGCCTTCTCCCCTGTCTATCATCCACACGCTCTCTCGGGGGGGCGCAGTTAAGTCCCTTGTTCTTCGTGGTGGGTGGGGCTGGGTGGGCCCCCTTCCCAGGTGGGAAGGCCTTGCACCTCTTTTGGTTTTGTGGGATCAAAGACTTTGTTCTTTATGAGAGGAGTTTTGAACTTCTGGAGTCCTTGAAACTTTTGTATTGGAATGTATAGAGAAGTACATATATCGTCAATGTATATAGCCTATTGTATTTTTGTAAAATTAAGAAATGTATGTCATTAACACCCAGTTTAACAGACAGATCATTACCAGCACCCTAGAAGCCACCCCTCCACGTTGTCCCTTCTAGTCACCCGCCCCTCCCTGCCCCCCCCAGAGTAATCTCTGTAGGCTACTTTTGCCTTCTTTTAGACTTTATATAAATACAATCATATAAAACGTATTCTTTATTTGCAAGAACCATCAGTGTTGTGTGTAGTTGTAGATTGTCTATTCTTACTGCTATGTAATATTCCATTGGGTACATACACCACAACTTACATGTTCATTCCACTCTGGATGGACATTTGGTTTCCTATACAATCCAGTGGTTTCAGCTTTCTGTGATGGTCATGGATCCTTTAAAGGCCTCACCTGCCCACCCAGAAGCTCAGGGCAGCCATTGAGTAGGACTTCAGGGCAGTTATGAAAGTGAGACTTTTTATAAACTTCAGGACCTCACGATCCCCTGGTGACAACCCAGTAAGGGTCTCCCAGTTGTACACATGATCAAACCGTGCTTGGGAAAGTTTAGATATTTGCCTGAGGCAATAGATCTAATAAATGCAGGACTGAGAGTCTAATCCAGCTTTTAACTTCTCTAAAGATTTTACCTCTTTCACAATATTATACCACCACTTTGCAAGAATTGATGAAAAGCTTACTTTAACTGGGGGTTAAGGGGAAATAATTTTGTTCCCAAGTGTCTGTAAGGGTCCTGGTGGTCACTGCTGTCCTAAGTTGGCCACCATCTCCTCACCTTTAAGAAGAAAGCAGTAGAATTCACTGGAATTTTGACTCTTCCACCGATTAGCTGTGCGACTTTGGGCAAGTTACTTGCCCTTTCTGTGCCTATATACCCATCCATGAAATGAGAGTAATAAAAGTTGCTACCTCAGGAAGCTGCTGTGAGGATTAAATAGAAAATATATGTAAAGCACTTTGCATAGTGCCAGGCACCAAGCTGATATTTCTTGGGCACTTACTGTTATAATAAAATTCAAACCCTTTGGCAGGTCTGACATTCTAAGAGCTGGGTACTGTCATTTCAGCCAGCACTGTGAATCAAAGGTCTTCACCAGCTCCTAAATAAATGTTACATGGCTGCTACCACTGCTTCTCTTTTTGGAGATGTCTATTAAAATTATGATTCAATTGTCAGAAACAAAATATTCTTAAGATGTCTTCAACCATACCCTCAAATTATATGACAGTGCCTGGCTTTAATACCCATCTAAATAGTTATACTGTTGACAGGTTTCAGGAGCTGTGTTTGCTCTTCCATTCCTCTCATTAACTTATGTAGCAACATCATAACTCTCTGGAAGGATTTAAAAAAAAATATGTTAGCATATTCCATCTGAATTCATTTCATATAGCGTCTGTGTCAGAGCATTTGCATTTGAATGAGATGCTTTGACATTCGCTCATTAACATGGGAGCACTGCAGGAGCCGGTGACCGATTTAGAGTTCAGGTTCAAGAGTTTGAGGCAAGAGAGGGAAGGAAGAAAGGTTGGAGGCTCAGTCCTTTAGAGTCTTCATTGTAGTAGCCTGACATGTAATCTCGATCTTTATCAGGCTGGGGTCTGGAACCACAGTTCTCTCTCTCGCCTGCAAGCCCAATATCCCACCCACCCACTTCATGTACCCAGTGGTTTAACCACACTGATATGGTTTTTCATTAGTATCTTCAAGTCTTTGTACATGTGAGCTGCTCTCTCTTCTTTGTTAGGGCTTGCTTCCCTCTGTGCTTGGCATGTCGTAGAGATGCCGTGGAATGTCGGTGTTTTTCTGAACCTTGCTCAGCTCCTCCAGGCAGATTTAGCCACCAGATCTCATATCTGGAATGGTCTGTGTCCCATGTTGCATGTCTCTTTTATGTGGGACTGTGAGGCTTGAGAAGGTCTGGAGTAGAGCTACTGTTTTCGTTGTTCCAGCCCCAGTGATCAAAATAAAGTAACAGATGCTCAATAAATGTTTACCAAATGGATGAATGTAGAAAAATAGGATAAGACACAGTGAGACATGTTCTGAGCTTCTCTCTCCAAGGGACCTAAGGTGTTTAAACTGCTCCTAAATGTCAATAACAGGCTGACAGTATCTCTTCACCAGGAAATGTGAGTTCTACTTGACAAGACTCAGGCTCAGAGTGGGCCCTGGGCTTCCATCTGAATTATATATTCCTCAAATCACAAGCTTTGGAAAGGGGCTGAGCATGTCCTCGCAGCCACCTGGCTGCCCATGGCTTCTTAGGTGATCTCATTATGGGACATACATACTTGGAGGCAATTAGCATCAGTGCCGGGCTGCAGCTCCTATTAATGTCTCCTGAACTGGGAAGACATGGGTTTCAGCAGCCGAAGCCTGGAGGATAACATAGTACCTACTGAAGGCACTCCAGACCGGGGTAGCAGTCAGCACTGTCAGCTCCCAAGGGACCTATAATGACCTTGTAGTGACCCTCCCTACACATACACTCAGCAAAGTGCAGTGAGGTGATTAAAGGGACAAACTCTGAAATCAGATTGCATAGGTTTCGGTTTCAGCTCAGTCAGCTATGCGACCTTGTGTAAGTCCCCCAAACTTTCTAAAACTCAGTTTCCTCATCTGTAAAATGGCATGTTAAGTGTAGCTATGGCATAGGGCTGTTGTGTGTTCCCTTATAGAGAGACCCTCATATGCATCATAGGTTCTGTGACACATAGCAAATGTGACTCCATAAAGGTAACCATTGCTAGCTATTAATACAGATAATTCATGTGCAGAATTCCCTTTGAGTCTCACTCAGATCTGATCTCATATAGTTGTACCCAGTGTGACTGACTAAATGTCATGGCCAAGGCCATAGAACTCCTGTCTCTTGTGTGTTGGATACTTGCAGGCAGCCCAAGACACCCCCTCCCCCTTTTCCTATCCGCATGTCCATTCTCATTCCTGACTGCATCAATCTTGGTCTGCATTGGGTCCCCCAACCCTGAACCTATTTCTAGTCCTTGAGACTTTTTATAGGAACTGTGGCTTCCACTAGACTTACTGATTTGTTCTCTCACCTCTGGCTCTTTGTTTTATGCCTTGTGCATTTTCTTTAAGGGAACTCTCTTTTCAGTTTAAACCCACAGCCTTTTGGGAAGGCAAAGGTCATGGGATCTGAATTCCAATAGGCCTAAATTTGAATTCTGGATCTTTCCTTTCCCAATATGCCCAATAGTCATGCATATAATAGCCAAGGCCTCCGTCTGTCCAGCTGAGAAACCTGTTCACTCTGCAGTTACTTATCAAATACCCACTGTGTTCCAGGTCCTCTCATCTGCCTTGGGTAGAGAGCAGGAGCTAAAACAGACAAAAAGCCCTGCACTCATGGAATTTACGTTCTAGTAGTAGAGGGTATGGATAACACATGAGATTAATGAGTGAATTAAGTAGTATGTTACAAGTGATAAAAGTTACAAGTCAAAATAAGGCCCAGTAATAGGAGTGACGATGTCCTCCTTGTAAGATCATCACGAGGCTTCGTGAGAATGTGCTTACTGCCTGACCCTGGGCCCGCCCATAGTAAGTGCTCAAAAAGCGGCAGCCATGATGATGAAGGGCTAGGGGAAGAGGGAAGAGACTGGTGAAAATTTCCCCCTGACCTCTTCTGGAACGGCCAGCCCAGCTCTTTCTGTTCCCCTGCTGTATGATGCAGAAGGATCCAAACTGCTGGATGTACTGGTTCCAGCCTTCTGTACTTGGACCTTCTCTGCCCAGCCCCATCTCCAGCTACTCACTGTAACACTGAAGGTTTGGAGTTCCTTGTCCTTGAGAGAACCTGATAATTTATACTCACAATAGAATAGACACTAGTCTTTGGCTTCCTGGCATCAGAGTACCCAGTTTGTTGTGGGGTGGGGAGGCAGGCAGGGCTTCGCCTTCCACTGTGAGAACCCCAAGGAGACAGATGGCTCTCTCCTGGCACCTTGACTGTTAGAGAGTAGCCTGAGCATGGTCACCCAGAGACTCCAGTGTGGAACATTGAATCTGGGGTGAGTGACAGAGAACAAGGATTCATCTCAGTGTTTCCTGGCATCTGGAGGCCGTTGTTCTGGTTGTGCTGTACCGTGCAGTGTGGGTGGGGTCACTCGTGCTTGTGGTAGACCACACAGACCCTGGTGCCTACATGGCCGCGGTTCTCGGGGACCAGCCTACCTTATTTCCGCCCATTGTCTGAGCCTTCTCTCCTGCCTTTTCAATAACTCTATGAGCTGATTCACATCTTCTAGTAAATTCTCTCTTTGCTGAAGTTACCAAAATTGACTTTTATATTCAACCAAAACCTCCCATGAGTTCATGCTCATCCCCCACGGCAGTGGCCCCCAACCTTCGCTGCCCCATGGAGTCACCTGGGAAGCTTTTCTTTATCCTCCTGCCCAGGCCAGAGCCCATGGCAGTTAACTAAGACCTCTGAGGGATGTCCAGGAGGCTGCATTTTTTAAAGATCTTGCAGGTGTGTCATGGTATAGTCAGGTTTGAGGGCAGATGCTCTACCTGGCCACACACTTTCTTTTCATCACCAGATCTTGCACTGTGATCCAGATTGAGCCCAGATCAGCCTCTGAGAAGCTGCCTCTCCCCTGCCCCTGCCCTCCTCACTCTCACCAGATTGGGCTAAGCCAGTGGTTCTCAGTCTTGGCTCTCCATTTGTACATTCTGGGGAGTTCAAACAAACAAACAAACAAACTGCAGCCTAGACCCTGCCCTCAGAAATCCTGATAGAAATGATCTAGACTATAACTTGGGCCTTTTTTCCCATCTCTCAAATGCCCCATACACCTCAGATGGAATAGACATATGTATGTGTGTCAGTCTCACTGGGCTGAAATCAGGGTATCAGCAGAGCCACACCCCCTCTGGAGACTCTACAGGGGAATCTGCTCCTTGCCTTCCTGGGCTTCTGGCCAGTTCCTCCACCTGCAAGCCAGCAGCATAGCATCTTACTTCAATTTTCATATCGCTTTATTCTTTTGTCTCTGCAGTCAAATCTCTTCTTCCTTTCTTCTATAAGGACACTTTTGATTACATTAAGGGCCCACCTGAATAGTCCAAGACTTCCTTCCTATTTCAAGATCTTTCATTTAATCACAGCTGTAACCCCGCTTCCTCCTCTCCCCCTCCCCCCGCCCCCACACCCTCTGCCATTTAAGGTAACAATTGGAGGTTACAGAGATAAGGACCTGAATGTCTAAGGCCACTCTTTAGACTCCCACACCAGCCAAGCAACTGTAGCTGAAGGCTAGAGTTCTGACCCACCAGCGTAGTGGACCTCTGGGTTGACCGTCACCTGCTATGGATTCTCAGCTTGGCCTCTGCTCTGAGCTGAGGCTCATCAGAGGATCTTTTACCTAGCATGTGGAGGATAAGGACAGAACAGACAGGTCACACCGAGGAAAGCACTGGCTTACGTGGCAGTTGTGCTTCTGGAGTAAAATGAGTAGACTGGCACTTTGTCAGCTTCTGGGAGCCTGAAATGTGGGAGTCTGGCCCAGAGAGATGAGCCTCCCGCTCCAGAGGCTGGAAAAATCCCCTTGTGCCAAACCACAAAGCCAAGAACCTATAACAACACTTGGGTATATTCACCAAGGGAGGAAAGAACCACCTAGGCTACTTATCTTCACCTGACCACGTGTTGTCTTGGAAATACCATTTATTTTACTGGCCTTTGAAAATGTGATTTGACTGGGTAGTGCCTTTTCACTATTCATACTGTTCTCACGGGCTGGTACACCTGTTGACCTCCCCAGTGCCAGTGTTGACATAGCAGCTTCTCCTTCGATCCTCTGACAGTCGGGGGCCACACTCTGCCATTCCTTTCCTTCTCAGGATCATGAAGACTGTGAGCCTCACCAGCAGCCTGTGGAGCTGCCTTACCCTTCAGAGTTGCTTCTGCTATGTGATATCAGAGGTATCTGGTCATTGATTCGATTATTTTAAGACCACACAGAAGGTCTTAACTTGCTCACAGAGAGGTTTGGACACTTAGTGCATGAACAGAAAGTGCTTGCAGTTAAACTCAAGCCAATATTCTTCCTTTTTGATGTTTCCTCTGAGCGGGAATCCTGGGGTGCTGGGCCTCAAACATCCACTATGAATGCTCACGAGATGATGAAAGTCACCACGTTTCTTTACCTTTATTTTATTTTTGTTTTAAATAGAAAATGTTTGGGAATCTATTTGTTGTGTCAACATGATCTGACAGCTCCTTCCTGAGGTTGTCTTTCAACAGTCCCTTAGAAATCCCATTAGTCTCAGTTCTCATCTGCAAAAGTGACAAGACCCTTTTCCCAGCAAGGGTCTCTTCCATGGAACAGGAGGTCCCCTAGCAGTGCAGGCTGGACCATAACTGTCAGAAAGCTGGACATGGCCAAAGTAAACAGTAATACCATGTGCCCCTGCCGCTGGGGGTGGGCGCTTCAAGCCTCAGCATTGTGTTTTTGCTGATGGGACTTTAGACAGGAAGGCACTTATTTTGTTTACCGAGACTGAAACTCTTTCTTCTACCACCACCCGTTGCAGGCAGAAGCTGAGCTCACAGAAAGGGCAGACAGTTTAGCTTTCAGAGGCAGCTTAGGCAGGTTAGGTTGGCTGTTAAACTAACATTATCACGGAGCTCAACCTGAGGTTATGTATGGGTTCTATTATTTCTAACAACCCTGCGAGGAGCAGTCTTTTAGGCTCCTTATTCTACCAGGAGCTGACAGGTTAATGGAGATTAGGTCACTTGTCCACAGTCACCCAGCTGGTGGCCCTAGGCAGCTAGAGAGTCCGCCTTAACAATCCCTGGGTTGCCTCAATGATCCTTACTCGGCTTTTCACGATATTCATTGTAACTCTGTGATTTATATTAAGAGTTTTCCAGCAGGACACTCCTGTTCCCACCTTGACCAAGCCATGCCGGGGTCCCTGAGAGAACAGAGACACAACTTGGCACTGACCATTCCCTCTGCTGGATCGCTTCCAGAGTTTCCATATCCTTGGAGGGAAGCAACTGGAAGCCTTGATTAGAGACCAAGACAGGCCCTGTTTGCTTTATTGTGTATCAACCCTGAAGTCAATTGTACAGAGGGGCTGCTCGCAAAGGATGCTCCCTGAACCAGAAACATCTGGGACCTTGTTAGAAATGCAGATTCTCAAGCCCAACCCAGACCTACTGAACCAGAAACACTGAGCCTGGGGCCCAGCGATCTATATTTTAACAAGCCCCGGAGGTTGTTCTGATTCACACTAAACAGCTCTCCCTCCTGGGTTTGTACGCTCTGGCATTCTCAGCAAACCCTTTCGCCGTCGCCTGCTTATACTGAAACTAAACAGCAGTTTCCAGGTGCTGTGCAAGAGGGGTCAACTGGTGGAAGCTGCCTGATGCCTGGAGGGCTGAGAGCAATCCAGGGGGAGGGCATCCTTCCTGGAGGAGGTGAACTTCTACCTGGGAGTGCTCTGCTTTCCAATAGGCAAATCCACTGTGAGCTGGGCTCCTGGCTCCAGGTTCCTCCCTTCAGAGCCTCCTCCTCCCGGAAGCTTTTTGGAACACTCCTGCGGACCTGGGTGCTTGTGATTCCTGTCATTAGCACCTTGTAGTTGGGATCCTTGCCTTGTAAATCTCTTTGTTCTCGCAAAGTTCAGGGGAAGGGAGGGGCCGGAAGCCTGGAGGAGTTCCCCTTTCAGCCCATTCCTCTGCTCGAAGCAGAACAAAGCCAGCCTGTGGGGAAGGCGCTTTGATCCCAGACAATGAGAGCTGCTGGATTAAGTGTTTGGAGAGACCAGACAGCTCTGGCACAAAACAGATTGGTTACTTTTCTTTTTTTCTTCTATTTTTTTTTTTTTTAAAGACAATTCACATGTGGAAAACAAAAAAGTGAAACGTTGTGAAGGATGACATTTCCATAGACCTGTCAGTCTCAGTCATCACCTGAAACATCTGTACTCGGGGTGCTCGGTGCTCAACCCGAACCCTAACCCTAACCCCTAACCCTAACCCTAACCAGTCTCAGTCATCACCTTAAACATCTGTACTCGGGGTACTTGGTGCTCGGTGCTGGGTGGCAGGCTCCGCCCCTGGGCTGGAGGACACCAGGGCTCTTCCCCAAGGGTTCCCTCTGCCCTCAGGCCGGTCAGTGGCAGCTGGGACTGGGAAATGCTGGAGCTTGAAGGGACCCTGGGAAAATGTGCTCCTGTGTTCACCACAGTTGCTAGATGTAGGGAACCCTGCGTTTAAAAATAAACATTCCTATATAAAGTACCTCCTCTGGGCCAAGTGTTAAGTGTGTTACATATCATATGACTGAACCTTCACCACAACCTCGGAGGCCTTCATTTCCTTATATGATTTAATAATTCTTATGAGGTGGGTGTTATTGTCCCCATATTCTGGATGAGAAAAACCGAGGCACCAGACAGTTTGGTCACCTGCCCAGGCTCACAAAGCTAACCACACAGCAGAAGCAGGACGCAGACAGGCGGTTGGTCCAGGCACCAAGCGCCTCACTGCAGGGTCAGGCTCCGTGGGGAATTCCAGCCCCCTGAGGAGGGCTGGGGTGCTGCAGGGAGAACCCAGCACACCCCTCGTGCTGCACTGCCATTAGCATGCTCTTCTCGCTCACACTGATAACCTCGGTTCAGTGTGCCAGGCCCTGGATAGTACAAAACCCTATGTGCACTATGTTTATTTCTGTACATATTTACTTATGATAGTTTAATGTATAAATTAGGCACAGTAGGAGAGTAACAACAACTGATAAAATACAACAGTTATAGCAATATACTGCAATAAGAGTTATGTGAATTATCAAGTACAATAAGGGTGACTTGAACACAAGCCTTATGATACCACAACAGATCTGATAACTGAGCCGCGGCTAAGTGACGGCTGGGCGGGAGCACGCGCGACGTGCAGTCACTGGACAAAGGGGCGATCTGTGTCCTTACAGGCATGGCAGGGACGGCACAGGACTGTGAGAGATGTCATCACGCTACTCAGAATGGCGCACGATTTAAAACTTATGAATTGTTTATTTCTGGAATTTTCCAAGCAAAACCACCGGTGGAGCGTGACTGTATTTGTGTTTCTGCTCTGGCTTTTTTGTTGCTCAGGCCATTGTGTTCGGGATAATGAAGCCCTGGGAAGAAATCCCTGGGAGAGGTCACAGAACCTTTAACTCAGGGGCAGGAAGGGTCCTCCATGCTAGGCCACCAGCAGCGATCTAGTTCAGGTTTCTCTGCCGCAGGCGTGATGGATAGAGAAAAGATCTCAGTTGACAGTTCAGTGCAGTTTGGTGTAGTAAATTCCTCAGTATCTGATGAGGCAAAATGTAGAATACG